>CM055278.1:13216443-13253917 GCA_029237695.1 Conchocele bisecta
AAGTGACGAAATAGAGGAAGAAATTGAGACATTGGGGCCCCTCTCTAGAGATACTAAAATAGAGCGAACCGCTAGAGAAACAAGCTCTGTAGGGGAGCTGCACGATATTTGGAGAACAGTAGAGAATACGAAGTGGTGGATGTGTGCAGCGGTGGCGGCGTACACGGCCTACAAAATACTGTTTCCAGTCGTGGTGCAAGAGACCCGTAGATTCCGGAAGAACAAAACAGATCCCGACTCCCAGTTCGTACACCCCGCCAAACAGCCCGATATCCCGAATGAAAAAAACACTCCTAGTGAGCCCGCACACCAGCACTCTGGTAGTCTACATGCAGTAGCCCTTTTGGAAAAAAAAGTATCCGAACCCTCCCCTATTGGGAACTGCCACCGGACAAACCATCTGGATTTCTTCTTGTTGGGTGTAGTGCGAGGCTCCCCCATTCTACACCGAAGCGGATTCTGTAGTTCGCACAGTGTCCTACCGATGTTGTCCACTTCTCGATTTCCAAAAAAGTACCCAAAGCCCTCTCCCTCCACCTATTCTCGCTCCGTTTTCGATATGGACTAGAAAAAGAGCGGCCATTCCTATATGGGAGACCTCCCGCGTATATCGACTTACTATTTCGTTGGGTAGCTGAAACAGGTAGCCGAAACCCTTGAAAATCGACTTACTATTTCGTTGGGTAGCTGAAATAGGGTAGCCGAAACCGCTGCAAATCGGGGACAGATTTTATACTAACCTTTTGTTTTACTGTGGGTTGTATTTATTTCGCTTTAAATTAACAGGAAATTTTACTATTTTTGGTACCTATGGGGCTACCCACTGCTTTCAATTCATCCCCCACACTTCGCGGTAACGAACTGACTCCCTATATACTACTCCTACCAATACCCCGCCAAGACCGACAAAAGACAAATTTGATCTCTCTCACAAAGTCTAACAGCCATAAATGTCAAATTTCGGCTATATATAGATTTCCTACTTTCGGTTTAAGTTCCAGGTAAACCTGGGCAATCTTCTGATAAAACGTACCTTACCTCGTTTGCACCAACTGTAGCACCAGATCAGCCTGCGCATCAGACGAGATACAGCGAAGATCGTTGTGTACAACGATAATAGAAACGGTTATCGAGCTTCTGGTTGTGCCGATCATAGGCGTCGCCAGGAATTTTCCAGCGGGGTTCGTCTACCAACGGTAGACGCCGACAGCCGAAGGCTGGAGACGGGGAGTGCACGAGAGGGGTGTTCCCTCTCATTAGACGGGGGGTACGGGGGTCCTCCCCAGGAAGATTTTTTATTTCTATGTGCAATTTCCGACGTTCTAATGCATTTTAGAGCTATAATTTCCACAATCGTACCACCGAATTACCAATAGTCATATTTGCATCCAAAAGTTAAAACTGAAAAGGGGGTTCGTTCGCACCCCCGAACCCCCCCCCCCCCCCCCCCCCCCCCACCCTGGCGACGCCTATGCCGATAAACATGCGTACTGGTGGTCCATATATGCCAAGTAGATTATGGTCTCACGCGACAGCAGGGGCGGATACAGAAAGAATTGCAGGGGTCTGAAATTCCAAATCGGTGTAGCCGAACTCTGCGAGCTCGAAGCGCGATGCGTATTGTAAAGTCGGGAGGTCTGGGGGTCCACCCCCTTCACCCCCGGTCTGGGGTCCACCCCCTCCCCCCACCAGGAAATTTGTAATGCCAGATCGCCGCAGATGCGATTTCCTGACACCTAGGCCACGAAAAAAGTCATTCAACTATTCGAGTATTGTAGATTTTCTTTTCTTTTTTTTTTTGGCCGGGAGCCGGGGGAGGGGATTCGGACCTCCTGGACCTCCCCCCCCCCCCCTCTCCCCCCACCCCCTGTATATATTTGAATGGGTCATTTACTTGGTCAAATGTCCGAGTCCTTCACATGCGAATCTGATTTATAAAACAAAACTTGCAAATAGTTTGGTCACTCACACCGGAACGCTTGTCCTCTCTATACCACTTACCCGACACGCACTCTGCAATCCTGGGGGCCGTTTCACTAAAGTTCGTACGACTAAAATGTTCATAAAAAAAGTGCAAAATAATTATGGTCTGTAAATTTCACATTAACATAGGCTGCTCAATAAATGTAAATCCATCAATTGAAATTGCCGGGATTCTAACTTTTCACTTACGAACAGTTTAGTCGTACGAAGTTTAGTGAAACGGGCTCCTGATCCCACTCAGTAATCGTCGTCGGCGGCATATTTGAATTTCGCGGAATGATTTTTTTCCTTCTTTTTTTAGCGGACCGGAACCGGGAATGATTTGTCTGCGACCAGAATAACCCGATACCTCATTGGTCAAACTCCATCGGAGAATATTTCATGTACATTGAGCAGACAGTACATAGTTTATTTACGTCTCATCAACTGAACATCATAAAGTACAACACAATAATACAACACAGATACACGTACACTTGTCATTGTAAAAGAAAGAGAAGGCGAGAGAAGGCTCACTAAACCGTTGAGCAAACAATAATAATTGCTACACGCATATTCCGGACTTTATATACACATACATGTATGTATGTCGTACACTCAGTCGTACACGCAGTCATCCCGTTAGGCTCCAATCGACACATTTCACAGGATCGGTCTATACGTATATACATGTGTGTGACACACGATGCGATTTGTGTACCTAATAATATGTGTTTGTTTTAGTGTACACTATTTACAGAAAGTGTGATAGTTGCTATATAATGTTTATGAGGTCGAACGTTAATGACACTTTCATCGCAAATGTGGAATTATATTCCGCATTTACGGAAAACATCGTAAATTTGGGATCCGAGTGCACCCCATCATACTGAAAAATGTAGGTTTTCTAGAAATAACTCATAAACGGAAAAATCTACGAGGACAGCGACAATGGCAGGTGTTGCTATTCAAATTGCCAGGATATCTGCGTTTGATGGCATGGAAATAGCTTGAAAATTTAGGATTGTCTAATTGATTCAATTGATGGATTTGCATGTATTGAGCATAGGCTGCATATGCAGCCTATGCTCAATAAATGTAAATCCAATAATTGTTTACAAGAACACATTGTTAATGTGAAATTTACAGACTATCATAATTTTGCTCTTACGAACATTTTATTCGTACGAAGTTTTAGTGAAACGGGCCCCTGATTCAGTGCACCCCATGCAAATAGCAGGTGCCCGTGGCGTACAATACCCACCGTGTATGGCGATGCGCATATACACATGGGACTACATTAACCACAAAATAAAAATGCAAGTATACAGTACGCAACCATGGGTTTCCATTAACAACACAGCTAAGTCGGCTGATATGCCGCTGTGACTGGAGAAATGGGGATTATGGGTTTTCCGACGAATGCATATCCAGACCAGCATGAGCACAGTCTGATCAGGATCTGCACTGTTCGCATTTATATAAATGAAACACCCGTCTTGCTCATAACAAGCAGTATAAATCGTTATCAGACTACTTGAGTGTGCATTTGATCAGGATCTACACTGATCACAAATTCGAATCTGTGCAGTTTGATCAGGAATTTCACTGTTCCCCATTCCATCAAATAAAACGCGCGATAATCACTATAGATCGTTATCATGATACAGGAGTGTACTATTCGATCAGGAGCTACACTGGTCACAACTCCCATCAGCCCAATTCTCCAGTCACAGTCACATATATGGCCCGACGAAATCTGTATGGTGGCTAGTTTCGAATACGCGCCTGACAAACGTACGGTGTTTTGTTAACGCTTTCAACACTACATACTTCTTTTGTGATGTTTGCAAACATTGTAGATCCAAATGAGCACTTTTTGCAAGTCATTGTTTCATAAAAAAATTAGAAATAAACACATTCTTTTATAAATGGACTTGTCTGAAATGATCTACACTGGTCGCAAAAGCCATAAGCCCCATTTCTCCAGTCACTGCCACATATCAGTCAGTATGCATTCGGCCAATGCAAAACCTGTTATCTGACAAATGCAGGGGTCCGTTTCACTAGACTTCGTACGACTAAAATGTTCGTAAGTGCACAATTATGATTGTCTGTAAATTTCACATTAACAATGTTTACTTGTAAACAATTATTAGATTTGTACTTACGAACATGTTAGTCGTACGAAGTTTAGTGAAACGGGCCCCTGGTCATCCTTTCTACGCAGAGTAGAGACGAAAATGTCGTTCATTCGTGTCTGCGCCGCGTAGATACGAAATAATAGACATCCATCGAAACGAAACGTTTCGAAATGTTTCACTAAACTTCGTACGACTAAAATGTTCATAAGTGCAGATTTTGAACAGTCTGTAAATTTCAATTGATGTATTTACATTTATTGATAAATGTAAATCCAATAATTGTTTACAATAACACATTGTTAATCATATCATAATTTTGCACTTATGAACATTTTAGTCGTATGAAGTTTAGTGAAACTGTCCCCAGAAAGCCAACATGTGCAAACACTGCAGATCCAAATGAGCCGGATCTGTAGCATTGATCATTAATGCACTAGTCCAAAAATTAGCATGAAACAGCCAATGGTCATGATATCAAAAGGGTTGAAAGGGTTAATCTTCTTTTCTGCGCGGCAAATGAACGAAGACAATAAATGGCCTTAACTACGCACCATACAAATAAAATGGCAGGTTTTCCAAGAACCCAAATCAAAAGTAGACACTTACGGGAAATCCCAGTGACGTCCAAGATGGCTGCCATAAATTTATTAAACATATAAAGGTAACATTAATGAACATATTCCAGGCCCGTAGCCATGGGGGTCGGAGCGGTCGGACGACACCCCCCCCCCCCCCCCCCCCCCCCCCCCAGCCTCGATGACCACTTGTTTAGCAAAAAAAACATGCCCCCGGACCCCACTAGATACCTCAGGCCCCTTGGGCCTTCGAAACGACCCCCCTTCAAACAGGTCTGGCTACGGCCTGTATTCACACATAGGGTGGCAGCATATCACTGAACAATGCATATATGTATTAACCTTTTCAATAAGTATGAGTCGCTTAACCTTTCAAATATCCAAGATGGCTGCCAAGAATGCCAACAAAATATGTAAAAGTTACATTTTCTTTACAACATATATGAATGGATTTTTAATTGTCTTAGAGTTATATTCACTATTATTAAAGTTTCAATAATTTTATATTTGCAATAATATGGCGTCCAATATGGCCGCCAAAACTTGAAAATGTTGTCCAATATGCACACAGAAGGACGCAGTCCGCATGTTGAGCCCGTCTAGGCTGTTGCTAGTCCGAGGGTGCATTGATAGTCCCAATATTTAGTGATCGTATCATGGTGTATTTATGTGGTTAGATATACATGTATATTGTACTTAAAACGTTTAAGTCATATTTCGTAAAACCGTTAACGCAATGTAATTTGATATTGACCTTCTGTAGGAAGGCCAAATGGGTGGTCTACGGAATCACGTATTGATGGTAATCTACGTATAACGTATTTTAAAAAAAAAAGGAAATTTTGTGAAAAACGTTAAAACACAATCTGATTATTGGAGAGAGGTATAAGTGATGTACACTTAGGACGGTCTCTCCCATGGACGGACGGGCATATGTAATCATGACCACTATGTCTCGCTTTCCAAGATGAGCTCGACAAGCAATTACTTTAGCATATGTCTATCTTCTGGAATTAATACACATTAACTATAAATTGTATAAAATAAAGCATATTGCAATACAGTATGTAAGATGCATCTAATTCAATGTGGCCTCCAATATGACTGACAATACCTGCTAATTTGTATAATATATTGAACAGTAGCAAACTGTGTATAATGTTTCAGAAGTATCTTCCTATTTGATAAATTATAATACGTAACATATACTACTAATCAAATGTTAGATAGCATGACCTTCTCATGTGGTTACCAGGGATATATATTGTTTACAATGGTGCCAGTTATATATTATGTGTAATGCATATGGATTGCACGGCAATGAATACATTATATAAGTTCACACTTACATTCACAGAATTATGCAAGACTGATTTTGCATGTATATGGAAGTATCCTTACTAGAATCGTGATATCCTTGAGTTGGCCCTCACTTACATTTTGGCTTTCTTGTACGTGAGTGTTAAAGTCGGTTATCCCATTTGTACGTGTAGTAATATTAGTGTACTCCGATTACGTTTAGGCTCTGGGACTAAGTGATCGGTGCCTAAAATGAACATAGCTGTTAATCACAATTAATCATATATCTATCTAGCATTCTAGCGGTCTTAAAACACAAGTTTAATGTTACATAATGTATAGACTTACTTTTTTATTCGGTATACCGTAAAGGCATACGTCATATGTGTGCATAACAGAACGAGTTGAAACATGTCCCATCTGATACATGTATACGGCATAGTATATTGCAAAAAAAGCAAAACTTAGTATGAATCGAATCGATTCAATCATCGCTATAGACAAGGGATATCGATCATTTTATATGGTTACATAACGATTATGCATGGGAATAATATGGTGATGGTATGCATATGTTATACCAGTTCCTGCAGATGTCAAAAAGTGGAATATCACACTAATTAGAATGTGAATCTTACATGTACATGTATATGTACGTTAACTTATTGTTGATTTGGTAAATATGGTCACAATGAGTGCAGTATTGTAAATTAAATAGATACTTCAAACTCGAACGATCAATAATGTTTATCCGCGCAAATTGAACTACCAACTGATAGTATAATATAGCTGCTGCTATCACATCAAGTATGAACATTTTACTATTATGCTGCCCATCTTCCACAAACACATCGATTTGAAAATGAATTATTTACAGTTAATATACTTCTAGCTACCATCATTGTTTAGTTAAACTACCAATATAGATCAATAGTATTTATGATCGATAATTTCAATGTATTACTTCGTGACGATAATGTCACTGGTGATTTGTTTAAAAGTTACTGATAAGTTTGCTAATTTAACAGGTTATTCTAATTAGTTATGCGGTTGCAAACATAATGGTGTTTGATAATGCTGAAATGAACTAAGTCTGCCAATTTGAGACATATTTCAAGCATAAATAGCAATAAACGGTTTTGTTTTTATTGTTCATTTCCCTGTGCTGATTTGCCGTACTGATATAGATGTAAGTTATTTTGCGATATTTCTCAAAATTTGGTGACCATCTTGAATATCATTTTGCATAATATAATAAATACAGCATGCATTAAATGTACTGCGCAGTATTGCACGCCCGAAATTCGACGTGCCGGTGCCAAACGAAGTCCACCAAGCCGACCTCTTGTTTCTCCCTCACGATCGCCTACCAAAAGGTAGCAAGACGTACAAGTACGCCCTGGCAGTCGTTGACGTGGCCTCTCGCTATAAGGAGGCTGAGCCGCTGACCACGAAAAAGGCCAAGGAGGTGGATGAAGCTCTTTACCGCATCTATAAGCGGAGCCTCCTTAGATGGCCAAAGCTTCTCCAGGTCGAACCGGGGCACGAATTCATGGGCGCAGTCTCTCAGCCGCTGACCAAGCACCGGGTCTCGGTAAGACGCGGCCGTGTGGATCGTATGTGGATTTAACCTGGCTGACGGGCTGTTCGGATACCAATATGACCAAGAGCTTGTAGACCCTTATACGCAATCAACTAAGTGGGTTGCCAGGCTGCCAACAGTGGTCTCTGCACTGAATGGTGAGGTGACCAGATTGATCGGCAAGAAGCCCTCTGACGCCATCAAGGTCAAAACATTACTCCGCAAACCCTTCTCTGTGGTCGCCGGGCGGCCTGTTGGTTTGTAGGAGGAGAAACTCCCCTCGGCTGTTGGTGTTCGGTATCTCTACCAGCCTGGAGAGCTGGATGGTGGCCACCGACGCGCTACGGACCCCGTGTGGCCACGCCAGGTGTATGGACTTGGACGCCCGATTACTACCAAGCCTGAAGAGCCCGCGCTCTATTATTTGGATTCTTCTGATGGGCCCTCTTGCGGATTCGTCCGGGAAGAGCTTCTTGTGGTGCCTCCTGACACAGTGCTGTCACCAGATGGGGTTATACAGTGCTAGAAGCTCTTCGATATAGGCGTCCATCTGTGACTTTGCCACATCACCAGCATCCTTGTGGCCATATGCCAGGCTGTCCAACCCATTTTCATTGACCCGGCGCTTGCTGTCGAAGGAAACCTTGTCCAGTCACTGGGCGTAGACGCAACACATCCATCCCGTGGCGAAATGTCTTCTTGCCGAAGAGGGCCTCCTTGTATTGTTAGTGGCGGACTTGCGTCTTCACGACCGACTTCTTCACTCCCTTTGCCTTCTTGATATGTTTGCCGCCGGCCTCCAGGATCGAGTACATCTTGGGGATGACCGACGAATTCGGCGATGGGGCGCCCAGGGCACTCATCCTTCATTTTGCCTAGGACCTTCTTGTTCACCGTGCAGTGCAGCGAGTGGTCCTTCGGGTAGTCGGACGTGTCATAGAGGTGGCTGTGTGCCGCAATGTCCTTGTACACTTCCTCGGTCTGATTCCCGAGGAGGAGGGAGTCTGTGTCTCTGTAGAGGAGATGGCAGCTGTCCCCAAACTGGACATTCAAGTCGTTTTAGTAGAAGTCGTACATTAGGTGCTTGGAGAGGTCGAGGATGCTCATACCCACATACACATGCCGATTGAGCACCAGGCGGCTCTTGTGCATTTGGATCGCCGCATGGTCATCATCGAAGACGTTGGCCCGTGCGAAGGCTGTGCTGGCGTCGCAGCTTGTCAGAGTTGTTCATGAGCTTGTACATGTCCTTCTCGAAGTCGCTGGTTTCCCCCTTCCGGAGCTCTGTGTTCATCCTGATGTAGGGCCCCATCCACGGTCTCTGGTCGAAGCGGAGCGCTCGGTGACTCTTTGAGATAAGTAGACCTGCATGTTCCTGTAGTGAAGCACATAGTGTTCCTTGTCGCGGAGGTTGGTGACCAGCTTTTCAACCTCGGTCGGTGCCACCCCAACACCGATAAGGTTGCTTTGATACTCAGATATCCACTCATTTTGGACAACCATGTGCTCCGGCGCCAGTGGGTATGCATTGTGTGCTTCGTGCAGCTCTGTGGGTACTCTAGATCCACATCGATGATATAGCTCTCTGTGTTGTCTGCTACCCAGTTGAAACCACCCGTAGGCTTGCTCATTGCCCACCGGTAGAGGTTGTTTGCGTAGAGGATGTGGCAGTTGGGCTTGGAAGGGTCATAGCCCTCCGCGCTTGCGCTCAGGTTATTGGCTTTTGCGTAGCACTTCGAGACCATAGATTCCATTGCGCTTCCCCTTCTCGATGGAAAGGTGCTAATCATAGTCCGTGAGAAGTTCGAGATCTGCACCAGTCATTTTGAGCAACGCGTCAGGAGGCCGGGGCTGGTGTAGCAGTGTGCAGGATCCAGTCCGTACTGTCGCATGCAGGTCTTCCGAAAGGTCTCGAAGACGTCTGCCATGAGGAGAACATCACTACGGTTGTAGAGGTCGTGGTAATCCCCCATTGTACTGCATCCGAAGGTCCGGAAGACCTTTTGTGCGTGAGCGTCGACGGCCTCCGATGTATTTTCGTCGGACAGCTTGCTATAGAATAGTTCCCTTGGTGTGAGCTTGGGCTCAGCGAACCGCTCCCAAGAGTCCATGTACTCATACGGGTAGATGCCCCTGGGCTCGAACCTGGCCGTTATTCGAAAGGATCCGGGCGGTTTGGCTTCGATAAACTTGTCCAGGGAGGCCAGCAGAAACTGGGCGCTCTCGATGAACCGGAGTTGCCCGAGACGTACTTCTCCGTGTTGTTGGGGTGCATGTGACCCTACCCTCCACCTTGGAGATGGCTTGCATCAGGAGGTGGAAGTCATATCCCCTCAGGTTGGTTGTGGAAGACCACCGGTATGGCCGTGGTCTTGGGACTTAGCTTACAGGCGGTGTGGGCGGCGCCTCTGTATTTTCCGGTTATATGGCAGTGGTTGCGGAGGGAGTCCTCTTCCAGTGGCTTGCTACAAACATGGCATGTATTGGCTGCATTATATGCTGTGTCCCGGGTGATCCGCATGGATGTGAGGTTGGCCAACACAACATACTGCGCTCCTCTTCCTGGATTGCTCTGAGGAAGTTCTTCGCTGCGTTGGGCCCTCGATATTCCACCGGGGGCTCTGCCTGACCATCACAGCGGATGAGCACGTAGCAGTAGCTGCACGTCTCGTGTTGCTGCGTCTTCTGTGTCTTCGGGCCCCTCGACCTTGGTGATGAGGGCCTCAAAGTCTGCATAGATGGTGTAGGGGGCTCTGAGCTGTTTGTGGTGGCTTTGGAAGACCAGCTTGTTGTTCCCCTGCGCTTGTGCTGGTATCTCCACCCTCACCGCCGGCTTCCCGATCCCCCGGAACTCTGGCTTGTGGTCCTGTAGGAGGTCTTCCCTTGAGTAACCGTGGAAGCATCTCTCGCAGAAGTGCTTACGCCTGTTGTTGTGATTTTCTTGGAAGAGTAGACGGTTGAGGTATTTTATCCATGTGTAGTGGGATTACCCGCCTTATCGATCAGCAGTAGGTTTATTCTATGCATATCATCTGGTTGCTTGCTGAGCTGGTCGACGATGACACCTTTGTCCCAGCCGAAGACGTTTATGGCCAGGTTGTTCTGTTGTTCGACCCTTGAGATATGTGTGATGGGTGTTGGGGCATCGATCCCTGTGAAATCAAGACCATCATGAGTGGGATACTTGGAGGGCCTGTCCACATGGTCATGAGCAGGAAACAGGGCTGACCGGAGTGCCCATCTGAGTGGTCATCTTTGTGTTTTACATTAACTGCTCTAGGAGGTGAAGTGGTCCAGACCCAGACTCACTTCATGGGATTCGGCCCCGTTAACCCGACCTAAAAATAACAATAGCTGTTGACAGGATTGTCACAATCAATATTTTGTAGTATTATAAACTGCATTTCTGTTTCGAGATAGTAATGTACTATTCTATTGCTGATAAAAGCAATACCGTTTTACTCAGAATACTGTTGTTGTGTATGGAAGCGTTCAGGTGCCAATGCGAAAATATATGGGCCGCGCTCTGTGAAAACCAGCCTTAATGACAACGTCAAGAAAGGCTGAAAATGACGTCGCAAAGTTACGCATAAATTTACCAACGTCACGTCGGATTTTGACACTTAATTGGTATTGTTGCGTCATTTTAATATGTTGTCCTATTTATAGCCGTACGCTTTACGGCTCACAAATATGTTAATGTTGGATATGGGTTGCAGAATTGTACAGTTGTTTTCATAGTGGTTCAGATAGTTGTATTTTTTGTCTTCGGTTTTCTTCAAGGAAATATGTAGTAATTTTGTCGATTATTTGTATACAAATGGGCATATTGCATTTATGATTTTTATAATATATTATATGGGCGATTTGTGAAATGACATTTGAAACTAAATAACCATACGACCGGTATTTTTAGATAACACATAACAAAATCAGTATTTTGTAATCATAATGCTAATATTTCTTTTAAACTTTATTTATATATTTATATAACAATAACAACAAAAAAATGCAAGAGCAATTGTAGTCGGCGTAGATTGAGGCGCCTGCATGTTTCTTAATTTGGGTGGGTTGAAACCGGAATACTCAAAGAAAACAAACTTATCCTGTCTGACGACCACCATCATATATACATGTAATTACAACTTGAAGATCGAACCATCGAATCATTTTGATGAGTAACGCTAACTTTCATTTGAACGTGACAAGCCTTAATACAATATCGATTTTCGAAATATGTATAGACACACTCGGGTACATCTGCATTCATGTATTCATGACTTAATTATGTGTTACGTACTAACGTAGATCTACATATTGCATGATTATATTTATGAAAGATTTTGGTTTACAGATGTCGTTCTATGGAAAACGATTTAATTCGTATTGGCAATACTTTCTACACTGTTTGTCGCAAATTTAAAACGCACGGGGAAATGTACATGCGCAATACAAGATATCAACTTAGGTTTAAACGTGTTTACTGATGGGGGGGGGGGCGGTTAGTGCCGACGGCCGGTCAGACACGGCGTGTGCCCGCAACCGTTACTTTTATTAAAGAAAATGTAAACAGTTGGCTCATTAACTGTGACACGTATTCTGGATAAAATTAGCCACGTATAGAACTGGGCCTAGGTCTTAATTCATTTGATTTACCGTACTGGTTCACCGTCGAATATTTCGAAAATCAACATAAAATACAATTTGGAAATTGTCAGAAAAATAATCGTATCACAGATAAAAATTATGGTAGTGCTAATTACGCGGCTCCTGACATATCGCATCATGTTGACACTGGGCCAAACATGTTTTATTATGTATTGTTACATGGTTTCCGTTGTTTGCACATATGACATATAGCGCGTGCTGTTTGCATATGGCTTTAGGCAACGCTCATCCCAGGGCCGCGCGTAATGGAAGTGCCTTCGTGACGTCACTACGCGAAAGTGCTTTAATGACGTCACTACTTCATGACGTTAATGACGTTCATGACGCGGCCCCGGAATATGAATACCGAAAATTATCTACGTGAATGGGACGATTTATAAAAGTACTGAAAATACTGAATATAATGCTGAAATTACATCAGTTTTTTGTTGGAAATGTAACAATAACGTTTGATCATGTTCAGCCGTGTGTAAACGTTTGCTGTGGCCCGAGGGAACTGTTTGAACCCAAGGCCGCAGGCCGCGGGTTCAAACAGTTCCCTCGGGCCACAGCAAACGTTTGCACACGGCTGGACGGCCGGAGGGAACTGTTTGAACCCAAGGCCGCAGGCCGCGGGTTCAAACAGTTCCCTCGGGCCACAGCAAACGTTTGCACACGGCTTGACATGATCAAACCTTATAGTAATTATAGATTTAACATTGATAGTGGTGCGTTTGGTTTGTTCACTACATGTACATATCATAGTTTTATTCTGTTAAAAATTTGATAGTATACGTATTAACAATTGTAGATACATTTAGTGCAACGTATCAGCAACTACAGTTTACAGCAAGCACAGTCAATGAGTATATGAACACTCATTTCTACTGTAGGCTGTTGTGTTGCATTGTACAAACGTCAGCGTTTCAATAACGTCATTTTCTCAATGACGTTACTTTTTTTTCCTTGCGTGATTCACATGGTGCTAAAAAAGTGAGATAAAACAAAAAATATGAAACATATTTGCATTTTCATTTCACCACATTGTTTTTGAAAGGTGTCCGCATCAAAAAAATGTAAAAAAGTGCTAATTGAAAAGTTTGTCATTAAGGCTGGTTTTCATATGTATCCCCTAATTAGGGGGCACTAACTCCTAATTCGGAGATATTATCTCCTAATTGAGATACTAACTTCCAATTAGGAGATACTAAGTCCTAATTAGGAGTTAGTATCTCCTAATTAGGACGTATTGCCTCCTAATTCGGCGATACTAAGGAGATTTGTTTAGCATTGACAAACATAGTAAGTCCTAATTAGGAGATAGTAATTAAGTTATAATTTGGAGATAATATTTCCTAATTATGAGTTACTATCCAATTAGGAGATAACAACTATTTAGCATTGGCACCAGGACGCTTCCATAGTTGTTTCATGCCGATTTAAATAAAACAAATCACCAAATGTGGCCAATTTAATGTTTTTACATTCTTCTATTCCAGCAACGTTCTCTCGTTTTAGAGTTCATGTAGCACTAATATATTTTACATTGTATGAAAACGTGGTCGTAATGACGTTGTTTAGGAACATGTTCTTGACATGCAGTGTATGATTTTACATTGTGATCTGTACTTCAAGAAAACTTTCAACATACATGTATGTGACATAAAAATCACTACGTGGAATTTTATGTCAATGAATGTTTTCATACAACGTATCACTACGTCAAACCTACGCCAAGAGCACGTTTCTGGATAACGCTGTACCAACGTTAAAATTATGGCAATGATAGGGTATGTACAACGTGAAATCACTACTGTGTACGTGAAATCCACGACAGGAAAATTGTCTTAAAATATGTTCATAGGCGTAGGAGCGTTTCAATTATTGGGGGGGGGGGCAAACTATTTTGCTATATTTAAAATTATATATGTTCGGTATGTCTTTGCTTAATATGCTACAGTACACTGTCCTGTACTACATGTATGTATATATAGCAAAGATATACATGATGTAGTGATGCAATTAAATATACCGCATGATTGTGTTAGTTTTATGTTATGCCCTTATAATAGCGTAACATGCAATCAGAAATACAGAGTACAATTTGACATAACCCATTACACGTAATAAGATAAGGCGTAAAACTGGTCAGCTTACACTTACACTCCAAAAAATACATATAATGTAAGCTTTTTTATTTTGTAAAATACCGATGATGTAAAACACATTATCAGTTACATACATAAACTGATTGTAATTCCCTCTAACGATACATTATTGGATGAATAAACGTTTGCAAGCTGTGACATTGGTCAATGTATGACATACCGAGAGGGTACGTTGAAATGAATTGGTGCCCGAGTGAGATGTTTTGTGACAATGATACGTTATTCTATTTTGATTAGCGTTTGAGCAGCAATCCTGCTAGAAAAACCTGCCAAATGGATCGGTACAAAACCTTAAGGACCCGTTCTATACCTGATCATCGTTTAATTCAAAGATAATTGCTTCGTAAATATGATAGAATATATGTGAATACTGCCTCGTTACTGTATCCTATACGGCACATGCAGTGGCCAAATCGGCCATCTTTGTGTGTTCCAGCCATCAGCCAGCTTCACCTGTTCTGCCGTTTGACAAAGAACTCAAAATATGAAGTAGAACATATGATATAAAGTAGCCAATCACATGTAGAAAAGCCAGGAGAACGGACTCCTATCAATTATATTATACCAAATTGCAAAATATGTCACATTTAAATATCACATAGTTTATTGTCCCGTTTACATCGACAGTTGATTCAAAATTATACTGTAATTCTTAAACTGTAATTGTTAAACGTGTGTATAACTCCGTTGGATAAAACATGCCCTACATGCGTTTCTTTTATATGCTGGCTAGTTTTGTTCTCTAAGTCTCAGTATTGAATACATCCAAATGTAGACCGTGTATTGAGCATGCTGCCAGCCGTGAACGAAGGGCACACCGATACCGAAACAATACAAGCGACGTACGCGTGTTTGGCATGTTTTCAGCTTCTGACAAACAGATATTACTGCTGTGTTACACGCGACGACCCTTCTTTAAGAAATGTGGTACATGTGCACGCAACGGCCGCCAAAAACGATATTCATCTTTATTCATAATTGATGATTTAAAATTAGAATCATTGTGTTGACATAATTTAAGGTCGCGTATTGCAGATATTGGAAATAATTTCCTTTGAAAATCTTCATACAATCTAAAGCCTGATACATTTACAATGATTATCATAAGGACGGGGTTCGTTTATAGATATAATTATAGTACTTATAGGTTATTATGTTTTCTATATGTGGATATATGCACGAGCTACGTAGCATGCGATATTGTGCGACTTTAGTCGGAACGAGTGGCAATTATATCCACATACAAATCAAATAACATTTTTATAATATAATATGTAAATCACTCACAACTAAGATGCGGCTAAAATATACAAACTATCAATGAAGTAAACAAATTACTGATGATTTAGAAGGAACTATTACACAAAGTGAAAAGTAATTCTGGCACTGATCAATATGGTAAAATATTGACAATTTGCTCCATGAAAGGAAACAGAAGTTATAAGACATTTACCCCTACGTTAAGTTTGTGGACGCCGACGACGCCGGGGGTATGCCATAAGCTCGTCCGCACTTCGTGCAGGCGAGCTAAAAACAGGTCGTTGAAAATATTCATCCGAATCTCCACAAAAAGTAGTCCTTCGATCTGGTTCACACGAACGAAACTATAACACAGGCTGTAAACATCGTATGTAAAAGAAACAAATGGACATAACTCCAAAAGAGAAATCTCACATCTTTGACACGATATCTATGAATGTGTGAATGCTCTGGACAAGAAATAAAAAGAGAAAAAAGAGCAATAACTAAAATAATAACGATGAAATTATCCAAATTAGCGATACTAGAATAGTCAATAGTCTTTCTTGCGTACGACACCCAATTTATGTTTTACCAACGTCGGTATTCCAACGTTATGGGTATGTTGTCTTAAAACATATAATAACTACGTGCAATCTAGGACAACAACACTTTCATGAAGTACGTTGTACCAACATCCTTATGGAAACGTATTGTGCACTTGAATGTCGTCATAAAACGTGTAATTATTAAATTTACGACAGGCAATCTTTCCTGAAGTACGTTGTTACAACGTCATGATTAGCTACAATATGCGTAGCGGTAATCGGCGAGAGCGGAAGTATGACTATTCATTCTACGTCATGATGAACACGTCTTGTGAATGTCATCATAAAACGTAAAATTACTACCCTGTACATGAAATCTACGACAGGAAAACTTTCCTGAAGTACTTGTACCAACGTCATTACGAAAACGTCGTGTGAATTTCGTCACACAATCAGCACGCTTGTACTACCATAACAACGACAAACTACGAGGATTACAACATCGGTGCATCTGTTGAGAGGTGGTTCCCGTACAGAGACAAGAAGTAACCGCCAAAAAGAAGAGTGCAAGTCAAAACATACACCGATAAAATTGCTAACTTATTCGATTATTTACTAACTATGTCGTCTGTCGGTGACACAGACAAGTCAAAGGACTCAAATATTGTTGATTTAAATGCAGCAGGACGTGGTGTTTGGCTTGTAAAGGTTATTAGATCAATATTGTCTATTCCTTTGCCCTACTTTCGCCGTGTACTAGTTACCGTGCATTTTGTTCCATATATTTTGTCTAGCTCGTTTGTGGAAAGCGAGACATCATGCAAGGGCGGATTCACGTAGGGGAAAGCCCGGCGGCGCGTCTGATCGGTCGACGAACAAACGGTGATGTTTCGAAAATATAGTAAACTATTTCAATTAAGAATCCCCCCCCCCCCACCCCCCCCCCCCCCCCGTTAACCTGAAATTCTGGATCCGCCCCTCCTGCCCATGTGGTACACATACCCAAGGTCAAGGTCAAATTGAAATTTGTGTTCAAAGTTTTTACATACCTTATATAAACCACAACACTTACTTCGATTTACTTCAAACTTCAAATAATTCTTTATAAATATCATCCATATTTTCATTCTATAGCGGCCCACATGCCCAAGATCAAGGTAAAATGACATTAACATTTTTGTTAAAGCTTTTACATACCTTATATCTCCACAAACCTTAATTCAAACTGCAAATAAATACACTCTGAGACCATCAAAAGCCTCGGCGGACTCGACATGCGGGCCGTGGCCATCTGGTTTATGATTTCAACAGATCTGGGCTGATGTGCACACATAATTTATGCGCACACATTTATAGACGCATTTTCGGACACATAACTACAAAACACCACTACCATCCGTAGCAGTTGCGGTGTTGTCTGAAAGTCAGACTTCGTCAATTTTGCGCACCTGCAACACCTATTCGCTTCGTTTTTGTGAAGAGCACAGGGGAAAAATGACCGATTTTGCTATATAATTTAATAATATTTTAACGCTTCAAAAAACTAAATTCCAATCGCTAAATCAAATTTAAATACAGATTTATAATGTTAATTGGTCATTAAAAATATTCTTATCACCATTTAGTATTTTCGTAGTTCTAAGCGTTCTAAGTGTGAAATATTGTGGCATAAAAATTATGTATTTTAGAGCTAAATGTCTAGTATCTAGCTACATATCTGGTCACATGACTAATGATACGTCACGCCGACTTCCAGAATGCAGAGTAGTGAATCGGATCTTAATAAGTTATTTCCACTGATTAATACACACCTTACGTGAAGTTCTGATTGTATTTACAGGTGCCAAAATATCTGTCTGAGAAATGGAAGAAATCTTCTGGGAAAGGAGAAGTCGGGAAGCTCCGGATAACAAGATCCAAGTGAGTCTCACAGAGTTTCAGCGAGCCGTTTCACTAAACTTTGTATGACTAAAATGTTTGTAAGTGCAAAATTATGATAGACTGTACATTGCACATTATCAATATGTTCTTGTAAACAATTATTGGATTTACATTGATTGAGCATAATCCATCAATTGAAATTTACAGACTATTCTAAAACTGCACTTACAAACATTTTAGTCGTACAAAGTTTAGTGAAACGGGCCCCAGATGATCTGTGTATTTGCATAAATACCCATTAAAATGCAAAAACCCAATTGACATTAGAAATCATGCGTACCGAAAAGCAATTATATTTCCAGTACGCAATGTCTTATCAATCTGTAGCATATTGCTATTAAGTTGTTTGCACATTCTTATGAAAATCAGCAAAAATCTGTCCAAACTGAAGCCAACAAAAATATTTGGTGATGGTCGGACTCTGATTTTACTTTACAAACTGGTTTAATTACTGCCAACACTGTTTGTTCACAGTGCAATTTATATGCAGAAATTATAAAATCCACAATTGAACATAATTGATGAATGGTATTTAAAATAGCCAAATGAAAATTTAAAATACACAATTTATTTCAAAGGTATTGAGTAACAGTGCCTAATGTTCAATTCCTTATCTGGAGCCCAGTAGCCGATTTCATCAAAATTGCAAAGTATACTTATCTAGCAAAGTACACTTTGAGGGAGAAATCATTTATTTTTCCCAAAATGCATTATTTCGTATAGAACTAACCACTGCATATATTTGATGATTGAAAGTATGCAGAATTATTATACTGAATTTATTTCATTATCACAGCCAAAATGGTAATGTAGTAATAAATTCAGTATAATAAAAATTAATAAATTTATTGTTAAATTGGAAATTTCTCCCTCAAAGTATACTTTGCTAGATACATGTGCATGTAAGTATACTTTGCAATGTTGGTGAAATAGGCTACAGATCTCAACTTCATATCGAGTGACCAGTAGCCAATTTCACCAACATTGCAAAGTATACTTATCTAGCAAAGTATACTTCGAGGGAGTAATCATTTATTTTTCCCAAAATGCATTATTTCATATAGAACTAACCGTTGCATATATTTAATGATTAAAAGTATGCAGAATTATTATACTGAATTTATTACATTATCACAGCCAAGTTGGCTGTGATAATGTAATAAATTCAGTATAATAAAAATTAATACATTTATGTTAAAATTGAAACTTTCTCCCTCAAAGTATACTTTGCTAGAAAAGTATACTTTGCAATGTTGGTGAAATAGGCTACAGGATATGTGTATCCAGTCACTGCTGGATACAATCTGTTGTCAGTCAGTATGTATTCAACCAATGCAAACCTTGCTACCTGATTGATCATTGTCCCCTGATTGATCGTGCGTGGGTGGGTGGTTGGTCGGGCGAACGCGACTGCCTAAATTAACGGTGGGGTTCATCCTTATAGGAATCACGATTTTCCTGGTTTGGCCCTCAGGTACAGTAGTATATAGGGAGTCAAAATGATACCACCAAAGCTGGAAGCGTCTATATTACCCAGTAACCCTTCCCAACAGTATCGAAAAACGGTGTTTTTGTCCAAAAACACAAACTAGCCACCAACACAAAAATATTTTAAAACGCGAAACCATCTCGTTGTATGCCCACCATATTTAGTGAAAAAAATTTGAAATTGACATTGAAAATAATGGATTGTAAAAAGAAGACGAACAAAAGTAATCACCAGCACCCTCGAAAAACAGGATTTTTTGTGGAGAAAATCAGAATGATACCACCAGAGGTGGCACCGTTTCCACCACCACACGACACTCCCAACACCCACGAAAAATCGGGAACGGATTTCCGAAAAACCCAAATACATCGAACTACAACAAACTACAGGCACTACAACCAACACAGATAGAACTTGTCGTAGAAGAAATTCGCCTCCCCAAAAGGCAAACAGAAATGATACCACCCATTTGTGTATTTGGACACAGAAATGATACCACCCATTTGTGTATTTGGACACATTTGGGAAACGGGTTGGAAAAATCCAATAAACAAAAGTACTCACCAGCACCCTCGAACTTTTCCCAAAAGTCCGAATGTGTACAATTGGGTGGTATCATTTCTGTTTGTCTCTTGGGAGGAGAATGTTTTCTACACTTTTCCCAAATGTGTCCAAATACACAAATGGGTGGTATCATTTCTGTTTGTCTCTTGGGAGACAAATTCTTTCTACACTTTTCCCAAAAGTCCGAATGTGTACAATTGGGTGGTATCATTTCTGTTTGCCTCTTGGGAGACAAATTTTTTCTACACTTTTCCCAAAAGTCCGAATGTGTACAATTGGGTGGTATCATTTCTGTTTGCCTCTTGGGAGACAAAAAATTCTTGTGATTTTCCCATTTGAACAGAAAAATACTATTGGAAAATGGAGTGCGAAACGTGTGGTAGAACTTTTGCCAAGAAGGCCAACTTGTGCAACGGCACATCGGGAGAAAGACGAGATGCAGTACTCCTGCATTCCTGTGCGAAGGTTGTGGAAAACATTTCTCCAGTTCCCAGACGCTTTGCAGACACAAACAGAAATGTGTACCGCACCCTGGAGAACACAACTCCAGACTGCCGAACTAGAAAGCCGGGTTGTCGAACCTAGAAAGCCAGGTTGCGGAACTACAGGCGCCCCTCGAGACAGAAAAAACAGCAAAAGAAAAATAGCGGAGTCTGCTTCGAGAGCTACACCAGAAGAAATAGTAGAACGAGATTGTTCTCGTACGCAGTTCTATCTGTCATTCGTCTGTGTTGGTTGTAGTGCCTGTAGTTTGTTGTAGTTCGATGTATTTGGGGTTTTTCTGAAATCCGTTCCCGATTTTTCGTGGGTGTTGGGAGTGTTGTGTGGTGGTGGAAACGGTGCCACCTCTGGTGGTATCATTCTGATTTTCTCTATAGAAAAAAACCGTTTTTCGAGGGTGCTGGTGAGTACTTTTGTTTATTGGATTTTTCCAACCCGTTTCCCAAATGTGTCCAAATACACAAATGGGTGGTATCATTTCTGTGTCCAAATACACAAATGGGTGGTATCATTTCTGTTTGCCTCTTGGGGAGGCGAATTTCTTCTACGACAAGTTCTATCTGTGTTGGTTGTAGTGCCTGTAGTTTGTTGTAGTTCGATGTATTTGGGTTTTTCGGAAATCCGTTCCCGATTTTTCGTGGGTGTTGGGAGTGTCGTGTGGTGGTGGAAACGGTGCCACCTCTGGTGGTATCATTCTGATTTTCTCCACAAAAAAGCCTGTTTTTCGAGGGAGCTGGTGAGTACTTTTGTTCATCTTCTTTTTACAATCCATTATTTTCAATCTCAATTTCAAAAATTTTTCACTAAATATGGTGGGCGTGCAACGAGACGGTTTCGCGTTTTAAAATATTTTTGTGTTGGTGGCTAGTTTGTGTTTTTAGACAAAAACACCGTTTTTCGATACTGTTGGGAAGGGTTACTGGGTAATATAGACTCTTCCAGCTTTGGTGGTATCATTTTGACTCCCTATATACTACTGGTACGTTTTTATCTTTTGCTCTTTTGTTACCTGGGAGTTGAATTGGGTTATTGCCCATTATAAAAGTAGTAAGTTTATTACTGATCCTACTGCTTTTGGGAGGGTGCCAAGTGATTCTGGTGTGGTGAGGACCTAGCATCAGATCAGGACTATTCTGATTTCAGGGCTGAATACATAGTTTTTGTGCGACTGCGCGACTATAGTTGCCGCTTTTTCCGTCGTCGTCCGAAATGTCAAAAACTTTGTACAAGCTTCATCATCATGCTATAACTTAATATTACTTTACGGATTGCTTCAATATTTGGACACTTGATACATGTAAGCACAGGGCTCCAGATAAGGAATTAGTAATTGAGTATTTGTACTCCATCCTTTCTGAAGCAATTGGGTATTTCAAAGTTTTAATTGGGTAAAATAAAATCACACTACTATCTCTTTAACTCCTTGACAGACATTGATAATATTTCACATCAATGTTTGTCTAGGGATGATGCTTCATTACGCACACCCCCACATCCAAAGTTTGAAGGTCAAGGTCATTTATTTCCTTGTCATGTTCACCGGTTTTGTAACAGAAATGCGTTAAAGTTATTGTTTTTTTCACAATATCTCTTTAACCCCTTGCCAGACATTGATAATATTTCACATCAATGTTTGTCTAGGGATGGTGCTTCATTACGCACACCCCGACATCCAAATTATCAAGGTCAAGGTCATTTATTTACTTGTAATGTTCACCGGTTTTGTAACAGAAATACGTTAAAGTTATTGTTTTTTCACAATATCTCTTTAACCCCTTGCCTTGCCAGACTTTGATAATATTTCGCATCAATGTTTGTCAGGAATGATGCTTCATTACGCACACCCCCACATCCAAATTTTGAAGGTCAAGGTCATTTATTTCCTTGTAATGTTCACCGGTTTTGTAACAGAAATGCGTTAAAGTTATTGTTTTTTCACAATATCTCTTTAACCCCTTGCCAGACATTGATAATATTTCACATCAATGTTTGTCTAGGGATGGTGCTTCATTACGCACACCCCGACATCCAAATTATCAAGGTCAAGGTCATTTATTTACTTGTAATGTTCACCGGTTTTGTAACAGAAATATGTTAAAGTTATTGTTTTTTTCACAATATCTCTTTAACCCCTTGCCAGACTTTGATAATATTTCACATCAATGTTTGTCTAGGGATGATGCTTCATTAAGCACACCCCCACATCCAAATTCTCAAGGTCAAGGTCATTTATTTACTTATAATGTTCACCGGTTTTGTAACACAGATGCGTTAAAGTTATTGTTTTTTCACAATATCTCTTTAACCCCTTGCCAGACATTGATAATATTTCATATCAATGTTTGTCTAGGGATGATGCTTCATTACGCACACCCCCACATCCAAAGTCTGAAGGTCAAGGTCATTTATTTACTTGTAATGTTCACAGGTTTTGTAACAGAAATGCGTTAAAGTTATTGTTTTTTCACAATATCTCTTTAACCCCTTGCCAGACTTTGATAATATTTCACATCAATGTTTGTCTAGGAATGATGCTTCATTACACACACCCCCACATCCAAATTTTGAAGGTGAAGGTCATTTTATTTTTTACTTGTAATGTTCACCGGATTTGTAACAGAAATGCGTTAAAGTTATTGTTTTTTCACAATATCTCTTTAACCCCTTTCCAGACATTGATAATATTTCACATCAATGTTTGTCTACGGATGATGCTTCATTACACACACCCCCACATCCAAATTCTGAAGGTCAAGGTAATTTATTTACTTTTAATGTTCACAGTCAAATGCCTCGGTAGGCGCGACACCGCTTCCGTGGCAGAATTCTTGTCTTCTAAATGAAACATGTCTTGGCATTTCATTAGAATTGTCTCCAAGATGTGTTTTCATGGAAAAATAAGAAAATATATGCTGTATGTGTGGTCTGTTTATTGTTTTCTGTAGCATGATAAAGATACCACAAATGTTTCATTGCATTTTGATACTTACTTGATTTCAATTGGGTTTTTGGCAATTTTAATTGGGTATTTACGCAAATACGCAGCTTATCTGGAGCCCTGAAGCATTAGGAACACACTCATGCCGCCAATTCACATTTTTTTAGTCAAAAACTTAGTACAAGCTTCGTCATCACGCTATAACTTTAATAATACTTTACGGATTGCTTCAATATTTGGACACTTGATACATGTAAATATTTGGAACACACTCATGCCGCCATTCACATGACCTTTTTTACCGACAAAATTTTGCTGAAACACATAGCCATTTTTTGCATCAAAAACTTTGTACAAGCTTCCTCATCCTGTTATAATTTTTATATTACTTGTTTAATACTACTGACCGGATATCTTCAATATTTGGACACTTGATACATGTGAGCATTGGGAACACATTAATTCCGCCATTAACATGACCTTGACCTTTTTTACAGTCATATTATTGTGGAAACACTTGGCCATTTTTTTACGTCAAAAAGTTTGTACAAGCTTCTTCATCTTGGTATAACTTTAATATTGCTTGACGGATTGCTTCAATATTTGGACACTTGATACATGTGATCGTTCGTAACATCCTCATGCTGCCATTAACTTGACCTTGACGTTTTTATCCTCACATACTTGCGGAAACACTTAGCCATTTGTGCTTCAACAAGTTTGCATGATATAACTGTAATATTACTTGACAGATTACTTCAATATTTGGACACTTGATACATGTGAGCATTTGAAACACACTCATGTCCCCATTGACATTTTTGCAGAAACACTTAGCCATTTTTTTATGTCAAAAAGTTTCTTCAACCCATTTTCTTATGTCAAAAAGTTTCTTAAACCTTGACCTTTTTTGTGTTTTAAGCATGAACTTCTGTGACGGTTTTTATGTTTACCTTAGCACATGCCCACGATCATGTTACGGTCAAATGCCTCGTCAGGCGCGACACTGTTTCCGTGGTGGAATAATATTCAGTTCTGATTCTGGGATTTTCCGCCCACTTGTACAGGTAATCCATGGGATTTAGTACTAAACCCATTGACCCAGGCCTTAAATGACCTTAGCTGCTGATAGGCCGTTAAACCACAACAAACAAACTATGTGCCCATACTGTTGGACGTAAAATCACAATCAATCCCCCTCAATGAGGGGGATTGATTGGAATTTTACATCCAACAGCATTCCCTCCTACATGTATATATGCAGAGCTGGAGAAATAAGGCTTATGGGTTTTGTGACCAGTGTAAATCCAGATCAGCCTGTTCATTCACACAGTCTGATCATGATCTGCACTGTTTGCCATTCCATCAGATTATAGCCTGGTCTATCAAGTACTACCGAGTACATAATAATATTTAGACAGCAACACAACCCAGTTCTAACTGGATTGCGCTGGTAACTACGATGAATTGAATATATAAGGCCGTCTGTTTGGGCTGGCTAATCAGTGTTCCTATTGCTCGCTAGCGATATACACTCGCTGGCTGGTTGGACGGTCGACCCACGCTGGGTCACCTTGGGGCACCTTTTGGTATTCTGGACACGGGTTCCGACCAGGGGC
The DNA here is from genome assembly GCA_029237695.1 of Conchocele bisecta. Lineage (NCBI taxonomy): Eukaryota > Metazoa > Mollusca > Bivalvia > Lucinida > Thyasiridae > Conchocele > Conchocele bisecta. Next base: position 13,241,660 of record CM055278.1, read on the forward strand.
CCGTTTCACTAAACTTCATACGACTAAAATATTTGTAAGTGCAAATTTAGGATCGTCTAGAAATTTCAATTGATGCATTTACATTTATTGAACATAGGCTGTATATACTCTATAAATGTAAATCCAATTGTTTACAAGAAAACATTGTTAATGTGAAATTTACAGACTATCATAATTTTTCACTAACAAATATTTTAGTCGTACGCAGTTTAGTGAAACGGACCCCTGGCACAAGAATGTTATATCGGTGAAACACCCATCATACTTCAATATCGATCGTTACCAGGCTACAATAGTGTGCTATTTCATCAGGAACTTCATTGGTCACAACCATCATCAGCCCCATTTCTCCAGTCACAGCCACATCTGACCATGCTGTTGGACGTAAAATCTCAATCAATCACATTTGTATATGTGGCTGTGACTGTATAAACCACAACAAACAAACAAACTATGTCCCCATACTGTTGGACGTAAAATCACAATCAATCCCCCTCAATGAGGGAGATTGATTGGGATTTTACGTCCAACAGCATTCCCTCCTACATGTATATATGCAGAGCTGGAGAAATAAGGCTCATGGGTTTTGTGACCAGTGTAGAGCGGGATCAACCTGTGCATCTTCACAATCTGATCAGAATCTGCAATAGTGTGCTATTTGATCAGGAACTTGACATCAGCCCCATTTCACCAGTCACAGCCACGCCTGCCATGCCAATCAATCAATCATTTGTTGTCATGACAGGGATAGGCTGTGTGATCTAGTGGGTATGTACAGCAGTTGACTTCAATACCGGAGGTTGTGAGCTCAATCCCAATCTAGGTGTGAAAAAAACACTTAGTATTTTCCACCCTTTATATGGTATTTCAGATGAGACCAGAGCTCCAGATAAGGTGCGGTGCGTATTGGCGTATTTTATGCAATTATTTCAGCTAAATACGCATTGATTATCAAAGGAGAGTACAAAATACGCACAGCAATGTGAAAATACGCATTGATTTTCAAATTGAGTAGTGAAAATACTGTCATAAAGTTGAAACTTCACTTAGTTAAGCTGCAAAAAGCAAACAGTGTTTGCTTTTTGCAGCTCAATTAAGTGAATGTTTAAATTTGTTATTTTTTTATCATTTGTTCCCCAAAAAGCAATGAAAAAAAAAAATAACCCATGTGGTAAAGTAAAATACGCAATGATTTTGAAATCAGGGGGTATAGTACGCTGTAGACACAAAGTTTATCTGGAGCTCTGTGAGACATTAAAACCAAAGTTCCTTCGCTATCTGGGGCCCGTTCACTAAACTTTGTACGACTAAAATGTTCGTAAGTGCAACATTATGATACTCTGTACATTTCACATTAACAATGTTTTCTTGTTTTCAAGTATTAGATTTCCATTTATTCAGCATAGGCTGCATGCTCAATAAATGGAAATCCATCAATTGAAATTTCCAGACGGTCCTAAATTTGCACTTACGAACATTTTAGTTGTACAAAGTTTAGTGAAACGGGCCGCAGAACAAGCTGTTGGGACTTTAGACGTATCCTCTTTCATTTTTGTTTTCCTGATATTGCCAGGTTTCCGGGAACGAAGCCTGAGGTGACATTTACCATGAGTGATGACCAGGCGGCACAACCGGTGGTCGGGCAAACCACAGCCACACCAAAGGAACACAAGTTTATACTGACCGGTGCCGGCGATCAAAATCTTGTCGTCTATTCTCAGAACGTGCCAGGTAATACATTGGTACTTTGTGTTTGACTTTTAACCGTTTCAACACTACAGACCTCATTTGCCCGTGTTTGCAAACAGTGTAGATCCAGATGAGCCGGCTCATAACGAGCCGTCTCGTCAGGATCTGCACATTTTGCAAGTAATTTTCATACATTTTAGAGAAAAAAATGCCCCTTGTTATAAATGGACTAGTCTAAAAGTCATTTTGTGATGATTTGATTGGTCGGAAAGTTACCATGGCAGAGTCCATTCCAGTTGTTTAGGGTTGTCAAAATCTAGTTGTTTATTCTCAGAATGTGCCTTGGAACTTTCTGTTTAACAGTTAGACATTTGACATGCCAAAATCAGTTGTAGTCAAACCTGTGAATAAAGGCTAGACATGCAGGGATTCCGCTGGCGATCGCCACTTTCACAATTGACGTTAAAAATAAACAATGGCGATAAAAAATTACAATTTTTTTTTTAGAAAATTGTCATTTTTCTTCGCCTATTGTTTTGTTATACCCCCATGGGAGTCAGCTTGTCTGTCGGTCTGTTGGAAATTCCCTTCCGCTATATATCTTCTACACCCATGCATGGATTATCAAATGGCTTGGCACAAATGTTTCTTATGATGAGAAGGTGTGTCGCGATCAATAACCACGCACCTACGTCCAAGGTCAAGGTCACAGTTGAAGGTCAAAGGTCAAACCTATTGAAATTCCCTTCCGCTCTATATCTTCTACACCGATGCATGGATTATCAAATGGCTTGGCACAAATGTTTCTCATGATGAGAAGGTGTGTCGCGATCAATAACCACGCACCTACGTCTAAGGTCAAGGTCACAGTTAAAGGTCAAAGGTCAAACCTATTGAAATTCCCTTCCGCTCTATATCTTCTACACCGATGCATGGATTATCAAATGCCGTGGCACAAATGTTTCTCAGGATGAGAATGTGTGTCGCGATCAATAACCACGCACCTACGTCCAAGGTCAAGGTCTCGGTTGAAGGTCAAAGGTCAAACCTATTGCAGGCGGCAGACAGATAAACTGCATACATTACGCAAACACGTCTTATTTGGAATTAATAAATCACTGAACTACTTTCGGCAAGGGAGATAATCAATATCACGCGAACTATTTTCATACGAGCCAAGCGGATTGTTCTGTTTATGATTAGGATATATAGTTTTAAGCTATCTCCTGTGATATATAATGATACATTACTTTGTTATGTTATGGGTACTAATACATGTGTTATGTTATGGGTACTAATACATGTTGTTTCAATAGCGTATCTCTGTAACGGTATTGTTGTAGATGGAGTTGCAAATAATTTAATAATTATTACGTTCAAATGGTGTCGTAATACTGATAGCACTTCTGTATAACTGTGATTGTCATAAATGGCGCAACAGTCGTGAGGTTAAGGTCGCCGACTTCAATGATTTAATTACCGATTCCCGAAAGGGTCGGGGGTTCAAACCTCGACGTGGTATAAAAAAAAATTCTCCATATATATTATTTTTGTGATTTTAATATTTTTTAATATTTTCACAATTTATGATTTTAATAAAAATACCTATAAATTGATAGAAACTTACCAACAATTAAAGTGTCTGTCTTTAAGTAATATATACACAGACAGTTTGTTACTGATGTTTTAAGTTTAAGTAATATATACACAGACAGTTTGTTACTGTTTTTTTAAGTTTGAGGTACTGTCTATACTGTCTATACCATAATGTTTTACTGTCCCAAAATCTTTTTTTTTTGGCTGTCACAATTAATTAATTTTCGGAGCAGCAAACATTTTTTTATGAATTTGAAATAATTATTGTCCTCCATCTGCTCACAACACTGTTCGAACTGCGCCTGTGGCTACCACGACCAGAATTCACTGGCCGCAAACACAGTAGCCATCGGCGTCTATTTATTAAATTATTATTTTGTATTTTATTTGAATTCCGCGTGAACGCTGCATTTTGTGTCAACACCATTTACAGAAAATATTGGTGATTTTCTAAATGAATATCGGAGAAATGCGGCTATATATTTTGTTAATTTTCAACACCATTTTTACGGAAAAAATTACTGATTTTTTAAAACAATATCGGCACAACTAAATACGGTGATAGAATTTTTGTCAACTTTTCAACACCATTTACGCAAAATATTACTGATTTTCTAAAAACAATATCGGCGAAGGTGTACTGAACTACTCTTTATTTTAAATAACCAGCCGTCTAATAGATCTGTGTATAATCGAGAGTATATCGTTAATTGTCATGTTGTCTTCGACAGTGAGGTGTTGCGGCACACATCAAAACGACACGTCAATTTCAAAACATTGCCTAAGGGTCACAGCTGTGTGGTGTCATCAGATCAACACCTCGTCACACACAACTACGCATTATCGATTTTTTCCCCACACAAAGCGACGTGTATTTACAACTAGATCTGTGTAATGTGTCGGGTGTAGCCAAAGACCATACATAAATTCGTAATTAGTCACAGATGTAGCCTTAAAATATAATCGATTTCCTTAAATTACGTCCACATGTTGACAGATATTTCAGAGCAGACGTCATCGTAATTTGCCGTTATTTATTTCCAAAATTAACCATATTCTGTAAATGGCATTGAAAGTTGACAATAAATTAAGACCAGATCAGTACGTTAAATCGCTATCGACGACAACTGACGATCCGATGAGAGAGTAATACCGTTTAAGCGTATCCAATGTTAAATATACATCGTTATTTTTTTATGACTTTCGTAGTTTTTACCGAGAAATTCAAAACCGTTTCCAATTATTGGGGAACATAATATCATGATTAGCACATCGTTTCACTAGCGGGGGCTACTCAGGAAATGGGATCACACGGTCTATTGTTTACACTGGATTAATGGCGGCCTCCTTGAGGTCTCAGGTAAATCTTATTTTTCAATAATACGACTGTGGTTTCTTCCTTTTAGTGATAACCATGTTCCAGCCGTTAACACTTATTTAGCAACATTACTTAATATGTAGTTAGTCTGAACATTCTGCAGAGAAATCTGAATTGGACGGAATCGAGCGTTGTTTAAACTTAGTCCGGTTCATATGCACAGGTCAAAATATGAACTGAAAATGGCGCTTTGTGTGACAGAAATCCGTACGCGGACGAATAAAAAAAATATTTTGTTATAAATATCACATACAGCGAAACAGCGGTTGCATCTACTGTTTTAATAATATGCATACATATTGTAATTAATGTTTAATAGTGATATACTTATGAATAATATGGTTTATACTCCAGCACTATGTTTTTAGGCTGTGTGATTTGCCTCAATATAAACTGGATTAATTAATACTTATATTCATGCGCTTCATGACAACATCCATTACATTTAAAATATACAAATATTACTTAAAGGGGTACCGATATGATACATTTTAATGATATAAATATTGAAAATACACATTACAATCGCTTACAACATAAGTTATTGATTGAAAATAGTCACTGCATCGTGACCTATTTGACCGCATTACCTATTGCGCGGCAACCTCACCAAACCCACTGTTTACATAGGTAACCGGGGTTTTGGTGAGGTAGGCTCGCTAATACAATGTTTGCGTAATGTAGTTTGTGTACACAACTCCTCTGAAACTGTTCAGTGGATTGATCTAAAACTATACACACTTTTTATGCCGAACAAATATTTTTTTTACAAAAATATCATCCTTTTAACTTAGCCATTTTTTCTATTTTTATTAAATTGATTCATTGCGTTCTTGACAAACTCGGCACAGAGTTTTTAATCAAAATCATATTAATCCATTACTCGTGTAAGATCCTCTATAACTGATGAATGAATTTTCAAATGTTTTCAGATTATCTCATTTTCATTGACCACGTACGCAGGTAAAAGGTCAATGTCACACATCTCTAAGGCCAGCATTAAATAATGATCATGAAATTTTTATTCAAACCTATAAAACTCTTCTAATGTTAAGCTATTTGTAAGTCCAACTCTTTGTGGGGGTATTATGATCACTCCTGTGATAGTTCTATTTTTTTTTGAAGTGGCGATTTTTTTATTTTCCGCCAGCGGAATCCCTGGACATAGGAAGAGAAAAACCTGTCGTTTGTTCACAGGTGGTCTTTGTTGCCAGGGTCATTTATGTGGTAATTTAGTAATTGGGAAAACAAAAGTGTGGCTGCTATGGACAGGTAATTGCTATTCTGAGGTGGCCTTTAGCACAGGATCGACTGGATATTGTTAGAATGCCACACAAAATATCACACCCAAGGACCAGGGGCCCGTTTCACTAAACTTTGTACGACTAAAATGTTTGTAAATGCAAAATTATGATAGTCTGTAAATTTCACATTAACAGTGTTTTCTTGTGAACAATTATTGGATTTACAGTTATTGATATTGACATATACAGCATATGCTGAACTAAATGTAAATCCAGACATATCCTAATTGTGCACTTACGAACATTTTAGTCGTACGAAGTTTAGTGAAACGGGCCCCAGACCTCTATAGCGGTGTTTCCAACAGTGTACATGTAGATCCAGGCCTTATAGTGGTATTGGCAAACAGTGTAGATCCAGGCGAGTGACGAGCCGTCTCATCTGGATCTGCACTTATTGCAATAATTTTCATATTTGTGACATTTATGCCCTCTCTTGTGATAGGGGTTCCTCCTTATAGGATCACTACACTGGTTTGGTCCTCAGGTACGTTTTTATCTTTGGCTCTTTTGTTACATGGGAGTTGAATTGGGTTATTGCCCGTTATAAAAGTAGTAAGATTATTACTGATCCTACTGCTTTTGGGAGGGGGCCAAGTGATTTTGGTGTGGCGAGGACCTGGCATCTGATCAGGATTATTCTGATTTCAGGGGCGGCGGACAGAAAAATTGCATAGTTTGTGTACACAACTCCTCTGAAACCGTTAAGTTGATCGATCTGAAACTATACACATGTCTTCTACACATATTGAAGATGTGCACCTTGGTGTTTTTATGCGGAATTTTTTTTTTTTAACAAAAATATATCACCTTTTTAACTTTAAATAGCCATTTTTTCTGCATTTTCGTATTCAATTCTATATAGGGTACAGAGTTTGTGTACACAACTCCTCTGAAACCATTCAGTCAATCGATCGGAAACTATACACACATCTTTTACACATATTGAAGATGTGCATCTTAGTGTTTTTATGCCAAAAAAATATTTTATAACACAAATATCACCTTTTTAACTTAGCCATTTTTTTCTGCATTTTTGTATCCAATTCTATATAATTTCTACACATCTCTACCTAAATTATTATACCTGTTCAGCACAACTAGAGGAGAAATAATGCTATAGAGTTTCAAATTCTCATTAATGTTTCTTGCCTTGGTGACAGCTTCACATTTCTGCATCTTCGCTGTCTGGCCCATATTCGACGGGTGTATTTTGTGACTTACGGCACTCTTGTTAAGCGAGGTATGCGTACCTTTCTTATTCATTAATGTAATTATTCCTATTTTCATAGTATCTGACGGCACTCTTGTTTTTATTGTAATATTCAGTTCTGATTTTGGGATTTTCCCCCCATTTGTACATGTACTTGTACAGGTAATAATATATAACAGGTAATATATGGAATTTAGTACTAAATTGACCCGGCCTTAAATGATCTTAGCTGTTGATAGGCCGTTAAAAAAAACCCACCCCCCCCCCCCCCCAAAAAAAAAGAAAAGGGCCCTCACTTGCCACTTGTAATCTCAACCTCATGTTGTATATGACTTGCTGTTGAACAGACACAAAACCCCAAATCAATCAATTAAGATACGAAGCCACCACCACGTTGTTCCTGATAACTCAAATTCACATTTCAGGCACATCAGATGATTCATCAGCCGAAGCCATTTCAGGTAAAGCACTGGCAATGTATTAACCAGAGCTCCAGATAAGCTGCGTATTTGCTTAAATACCCAATTAAAATTGCCAAAAACCCAATTGAAATCAGAAGTAGCGAGTATCAAAAAGCAATACAAATTTTGTGGTAACCTTTACCATGCTGCAGAAAACAATAAACAGACAACAAATATAGCACAATTTTATTATTTTCCATGAATACACATCTTGGTATTTCATAAATATAGCACAATTTTATTATTTTCCATGAAAACACATCTTGGCATTTCTTTAGAATTGTCTCCAAGGAGACAATTCTAATGAAATGCCAATACATGTTTTCATTTTCGGGGCATATCCATGTTTTACAAACTTAATGTCTAGTTGTTTGTTGATAATAAGAAGAAAGAAACGGAAGACAACAATTTTTTCATTATTTTAACCCTTCCAACACCACATACCTGTACAGTGGTAAAGGCAAACAGTGTAGATCCAGATGAGCTGTCTCGTGACGAGCTGTCTCATTATACCCCCCGCAACGAGTTGTGGGGGGGTATACTGGAGTCAGGTTGTCCGTCCGTCCGTCCGTCCGTCCGTGTGTCCGCGTAAACTTAACATCAGAGAAATATTGTTATAACTTCTATTTCCTTCATCTAAAATGCTTGATATTTCACACATGCATTCCTGTAAGGCTCTACTACCATGCTGTGCCAAATCCACGACTGTCCAACCCCCGCAGATCCCAAGGTCAAGGTCAAATACTTAGTCTGTAAACTTAACATCAGAGAAATATTGTTATAACTTCTATTTCCTTCTTCTAAAATGCTATTTCACACATGCATTCCTGTAAGGCTCTACTACCATGCTGTGCCAAATCCACGGCCATCCAACCCCCGCTGCTACCAAGGTCAAGGTCAAATACTTAGTTTCTTTACAAACTTAACATCAGAAATATTGTTCTAACTTCTATTTCCTTCATCTAAAATGCTTAATATTTCACACATGCATTCCTGTAAGGCTCTACTACCATGCTGTGCCAAATCCACGACCGTCCAACCCCCGCTGATCCCAAGGTCAAGGTCAAATACTTAGTCTCTTTACAAAAACTTAACATCAGAGAAATAAGTTATAGCTTTCTATTTCCTTCATTGAAAATTCTTATTATTTCTTGTGCATTCCTCTAAGGTTGTACTATCATGCTGTGACAAATCTACGACTGTCCAACCCCCGCTGATACCCAAGGTCAAGGTCACATACTTAGTCTCTTTACAAAACTTAACATCAGAGAAATATGTTATAACTTCTATTTCTTTCATTGAAAATTCTTAATATTTCATAGCTGTACAAATCCCCGCTGATCTCGAGATCAACGTCACATACATACCGTATACCTCCAATTAACGCCTCCCTCCAATAAACGCAGCCCCCCTCCCCCCAAATAAAAAAAAATAAAAAAATAAAAAAACAAAAAATAAAAATATATACCAATGAATGCCAATTTCAAACACAAATATCCTTAAATCCTATTTTGTGTTTGAAATTGGCTGGTTCCTATAATTAATTTTTTATTTTTTATTATTATTTTTTTTTTAATGGCTAATAAACGCCCCCCTTTTGTAAAAATGTAACGCCTCCGGGGGCGTTAATTCGAGGTTATACGAGGTTCACATTTCACACACTCATTGCTCCAATGGACCTCTACCACCTTGTGACAAATTCACGTTCATGCCGCTCGCGCTAATCCCAGAGTCCAGGTCACAAGCCCACACACTTGGAAATTTTTACATATTTTAGGGGTACCTGGGCCCACGCAGGGGGTATTCCGTAAGCCTCGCTTACTGACCAATCTAGTTAGGATCTGCACTTGTAAGTAATTTTCATATTTTTGAGAACGAAAACACACCCTTTTCATAAATGGACTAGTCTGAACATCATTCTGTGACAGTTGGATTGATTGCAAAATTAACATATCAAAATACAACTTAGGGGTGAAAGGCGTGTGTTTACACAATGAATCCATTGTAGAGCGTATTGCCATTGAAGGGAAGGTAATACAGAGGGCAGAATGTAGACCGGTCGCCGATCTCAACTACCTCGAGATGAAAAGGTTTGTGTCTGTGCTTGATGTCGTGTCGCTCAGGCTGTAATTGTATCCCCCGGACTCCGTCGGGGGATACTATGGATTTGACAGCGCGCCGCGTCCGCGTCCGCCCCAGACACTTCTTGTCCGGAGCATAACTCGAACACCCTTTGGAATATTTTCATGAAACTTCACACATGCATAGACCACGACCCGAAGGTGTGTCGCGCGCAAGAATGACAACTCTTGCATAGCTAATTTTTGAGTTATCTCCCTTTTTTGTTTCTCGCCCTGATTTCATGTCCGGAGCATAACTCCACTACCCTTTGGAATATTTTCATGAAACTTTACACATGCATAGACCACGACCCGAAGGTGTGTCGCGCACAAGAATGACAACTCTTGCATAGCTAATTTTTTAGTTATCTCCCTTTTTTGTTTTGCGCACTGATTGACCATAACTCGACCACCCTTTGGAATATTTTTATAGAAACTTAACACATTCAATTAGACCACGAACCGAAGGTGTGTCGTGCACAAGAATGACAACTCTTGCATAGCTAATTTTTTAGTTATTATTTCCCTTTTTTGTTTTCGCTCACTGATTTCCTGTCCGGAGCAGCATAACTCGACCACCCTTTGGAATATTTTCATGAAACTTCACACATGCATAGACCACGACCCGGAGGTGTGTCGCGCACAAGAATGACAACTCTTGCGTAGCTAATTTTTGAGTTTATCTCCCTTTTTTTGTTTTGCGCACTCTACAAACTGACAATAATGCATGAAGACCTGTTTTTCTCGTCTGCTCTGTACACCTTTTCTCGTGTGCTCTGTACACCTTACCTGTAGAGAGAACAAAAGAAACTGGGAGAACCATGTGCTAGCATGGGCTAGCATGTGCAGATGTCCAGTGCTTGACCACTGCTGACCAGGTAATTTATACAGGTAAATCACTACATTGGGTACTGTGTTGAAAAATATTGTGGCATTATGTGGACCTGTGCAGATTTTTGTAGATAAATATAGGACTATTAAAAAAAAATCTGGTCTCCAATAGCAAGCATTATTATTTTTAAACTTTTTTTTTTTCATTTTTATTTTTTTTTTTTTTTTTTTTTTTTTTTTTTTTTTTTTTTTCATTTTTGTTTTCTTTTTTTTTTCTCTTTTTTTTTCTTTTTTTTATTTTTTCTTTTTTTTTTCTTTTTATTTTTTTTTTTTTTTTTTTCATTTTTTTTTTTTTTTTTTTTTTTTTTTCATTTTTTTTTTTTCATTTTTTTTTTCAAATTATTTTTCAATTTTTGTCTAGTAGCATAAGGTCGTAAGTGCTTTATACAGACTATTCACCTGTGCATGTGCTAGCATGTGCAACTGACCACTGACCACTTACAGGTAATTTATACAGGTAAATGATTATATTACATTTCCGTAAACTGTGTTGAAAATATTGTGGCATTATGTGGACCTGTGCAGATATATGTAGATAAATATAGGACTATTAAAAAAAAATTCTGTGCTCCAGTAGCAAGCATTATTTTTAAAACTTTTTTTTTCCTTTTTTTTTTCATTTTTTTTTTCATTTTTTTTTTCATTTTTCATATTTTTCAATTTTTGTCTAGTAGCATAAGGTGGTAAGTGCTATATACAGACTATTCACCTGTGCATGTGCTAGCATGTGCAACTGACCACTGACAACTTACAGGTAATTTATACAGGTAAATGATTATATTACATTTCCGTAAACTGTGTTGAAAATATTGTGGGAATATGTGGACCTGTGTATATATGATATGTAGATAAATATAGGACTATTAAAAAACATTCTGGGCTCCAGTAGGGAGCATTATTCTTTTTTTTAATTTAATTTCTTTTTCCATTTTTTGTTTACATTCTTTTTCAATTTTTTAACTGACCACTAACTTATTACAGGTAATTTATACAGGTACATTATTACATTTCCGTAAACTGTGTTGAAAATATTGTGGCATTATGTGGACCTGTGCAGATATATGTAGATAAATATAGGACTATTAAAAAAAAATTCTGGGCTCCATTAGCAAGTATTATTATTTTTTATTTTTCAACTTTTTTTTCCAAATTTTTTTTTTTACATTCTTTTTAAATTTTTTAACTGACCACTAACCTGTGCAGATATATGTAGATAAATATAGGACTATTAAAAACAATTCTCGGCTCCAGTATCGAGCATTATTTTTTTTATTTACATCTATATTACATTCCGTCAACGTGTTTGAAAATATTGTGGCATTATGTCACCTGTGCAGAATAAGGTAAATAAATATAGGAACTAAATAACAAATAATTCTGCACTCCCAGTAAGCTTCACACACAGCATAACCCTAAAGGTGTTTCGCGCAAGAGTTGACAACTCTTGCATCACTATTGTTTAGTTATCTCCCTTTTTGTCGTCCGTCACCGATTTTGGTCTACGAGCATACTCAATCACCCTTTTTTCAAACTACTTGTGTACTGGGGAGGGGGGATACACAAGCGCTTGTCGACAAGCGTCCATTTCTAGATTTCTATATCTCTGCAA
>CM055278.1:14737216-14788663 GCA_029237695.1 Conchocele bisecta
TGGCTTATCATTTCTGTTTCCTAGCTCGGATCTGCTTCACATTTCACACACGCATTGCTCCAATGGTCCTCTACCGCCTGTGACAAATCACATTCGTCCCGCCCCCGCTAAGCCCAGGTCAAGTCACAGACTTGGTGCGTTCGAAACCTTAACGCTGGGTAAATGCTTATAATTTATGTTTCCTTTTGCTCGGATCTGCTTCACATTTCAACACAGCATTGCTCCTAAATGGTCCTCTGTTGCCACCCTGTGACAAATCCACATTCGTCCCTCGCCCCTCTAATCCCAAATGGTCAAGGTCCCACAGATTTGGTGCGTTCGAAACCTAATGCTCGGGTAAATGGCTTACACGTTTCTGTTACGTTGCTCCGGATCCCTGCTTGACATTTCACACACGCATTGCTCCAATGTCGTAACTACCGCCCTGTGATTTAACAAATCCATATTCGTCCCCACCCCCCCGCCTAAGCCCATTGGGTCCAAGGTCACAGACTTGATGCGTTCCCAGAAATCACCTGGTAAGCTGGGGCGGGTAAATGCTTATAATTTCGTTTCCTTCCTTGCTCGATCTGCTTCGCATTGCTCAAGGTCAACATCACCACAATGCACCCAATGGTCCTCAATGTCCTCTGCCACCCTGTGACAAATCCAAACATCGTCCCGCCCCAACCGCTAAGCCCAAGATGGTCAAGGTCACAGACTTGGTGCGATTCGAAACCTTAAAACGCTGGGTAAATGCCTTTATTATGCCCCCGCCACCGAATGGTGAGGGGGGCATATAGTGTTACCGGCGTCCTTACGTACGTAACGTACGTACGTAACGTACGTACTTGCCGAAACCTTAACGCTGGGTAAATGGCTTATAATTTCTGTTTCCTTGCTCGCATCTGCTTCACATTTCACACACGCATTGCTCCAATGGTCCTCTACCGCCCTGTGACAAATCTACATTCGTCCCGCCCCCGCTAAGCCCAGGGTCAAGGTCACAGACCTGGTGCGTTCAAAACCTTAACGCTGGGTAAATGGCTTATAATTTCTGTTTCCTTGCTCGGATCTGCTTCACATTTCACACACGCATTGCTCCAATGGTCCTCTGCCACCCTTGTGACAAATCCACAATCGTCCCCCCCCGCCCCCGCTAAGCCCAGGGTCAAGGTCACATGACTTGATGCGTCGAAACCTTAACGCTGGGTAAATGCCTTATAATTTCTGTTTCCCTTGCTCGGATCTGCTTCACATTTCACACACTCATTGCTCCAATGGTCCTCTGCCACCCTGTGACAAATCCACATTCGTCCCGCCCCCGCTAAGCCCATGGTCAAGGTCACAGACTTGGGTGCGTCGAAACCTTAACGCTGGGTAAATGCCTTATTATGCCCCGCCACCGAATGGTGAGGGGGGCATATAGTGTTACCGGCGTCCGTACGTACGTAACGTACGTACGTAACGTACGTACGTGCCGAAACCTTAACGCTGGGTAAATGGCTTATAATTTGTTTCCTTGCTCGCATCTGCTTCACATTTCACACGCATTGCTCCATGGTCCTCTACCCGCCCTGTGATAAATCCACATTCGTCCCGCACCAGCTAAGCCCAGGGTCAAGGTCACAGACTTGGTGCGTTCGAAACCTTAACGCTGGGTAAATGGCTTTTAATTTATGTTTCCTTGCTCGGATCTGCTTCACATTTCACACACGCATTGCTCCAATGGTCCTCTACCGCCCTGTGACAAATCCACATTCGTCCCGCCCCCGCTAAGCCCAGGGTCAAGCTCAAAGACTTGCTGCGTTCGATACCTTAACGCTGGGTAAATGGCTTATAATTTCTGTTTTCTTGCTCGGCTCGCATTTCACATTTCACACACGCATTGCTCCAATGGTCCTCTACCGCCCTGTGACAAATCCACAATCGTCCCGCCCCCGCTAAGCCCAGGGTCAAGGTCACAGACTTGATGCGTTCGAAACCTTAACGCTGGGTAAATGCCTTATAATTTCTGTTTCCTTGCTCGGATCTGCTTCACATTTCACACACTCATTGCTCCAATGGTCCTCTGCCACCCTGTGACAAATCCACATTCGTCCCGCCCCCGCTAAGCCCATGGTCAAGGTCACAGACTTGGTGCGTTCGAAACCTTAACGCTGGGTAAATGCCTTATTATGCCCCCGCCACCGAATGGTGAGGGGGGCATATAGTGTTACCGGCGTCCGTACGTACGTAACGTACGTACGTAACGTACGTACGTGCCGAAACCTTAACGCTGGGTAAATGGCTTATAATTTCTGTTTCCTTGCTCGCATCTGCTTCACATTTCACACACGCATTGCTCCAATGGTCCTCTACCGCCCTGTGATAAATCCACATTCGTCCCGCACCAGCTAAGCCCAGGGTCAAGGTCACAGACTTGGTGCGTTCGAAACCTTAACGCTGGGTAAATGGCTTTTAATTTATGTTTCCTTGCTCGGATCTGCTTCACATTTCACACACGCATTGCTCCAATGGTCCTCTACCGCCCTGTGACAAATCCACATTCGTCCCGCCCCCGCTAAGCCCAGGGTCAAGCTCAAAGACTTGCTGCGTTCGATACCTTAACGCTGGGTAAATGGCTTATAATTTCTGTTTCCTTGCTCGGATCTGCTTCACATTTCACACACGCATTGCTCCAATGGTCCTCTACCGCCCTGTGACAAATCCACATTCATCCCGCCCCCGCTAAGCCCAGGGTCAAGGTCACAGACTTGGTGCGTTCGAAACCTTAACGCTGGGTGAATGGCTTATCATTTCTGTTTCCTTGCTCGGATCTGCTTCACATTTCACACACGCATTGCTCCAATGGTCCTCTACCGCCCTTTGACAAATCCACATTCGTCCCGGCCCCGCTAAGCCCAGGGTCAAGGTCACAGACTTGGTGCGTTCGAAACCTTAACGCTGGGTGAATGGCTTATCATTTCTGTTTCCTTGCTAGGATCTGCTTGACATTTCACACACGCATTGCTCCAATGGTCCTCTACCGCCCTGTGACAAATCCACATTCGTCCCGCCCCCGCTAAGCCCAGGGTCAAGTGACTCCGTCGGGGGATACTATGGATTTGACAGCGGACCGCGTCCGCCGCAGACATTTCTTGTCCGGAGCATAACTCGAACACCCTTTGGAATATTTTCATGAAACTTCACACATGCATAGACCACGACCAGAAGGTGTGTCGCGCACAAGAATTACAACTCTTGCATAGTATAATTTTTTAGTTATCTCCCTTTTTTGTTTCTCGCACTAATTTCGTGTCCGGAGCATAACTCCACCACCCTTTGGAATATGTTCATGAAACTTCACACATGCATAGACCACGACCCGAAGGTGTGTCACGCACAAGAATGACAACTCTTGCGTTCGAAACCTTAACGCTGGGTAAATGCCTTATAATTTCTGTTTCCTTTCTCGGATCTGCTTCACATTTCACACACGCATTGCTCCAATGGTCCTCTACCGCCCTGTGACAAATCCACATTCATCCCGCACCCGCTAAGCCCAGGGTCAAGGTCACAGACTTGGTGCGTTCGAAACATTCACGCTGAGTAAATGGCTTAATCATTTCTGTTTCCTTGCTCGGATCTGCTTCACATTTCAACACACGCATTGCTCCAATGGTCCTCTACCGCCCTGTGACAAATCCACATTCGTGCGCGCCCCGCCGCTAAGCCCAGGTCAAGGCCACAGACTTGGCGCGTTCGAAACCTTAACGCTGGGTAAATGGCTTATCATTTCTGTTTCCTTGCTCGGATCTGCTTGACATTTCACACACGCATTGCTCCAATGGTCCTCTACCGCCCTGTGACAAATCCACATTCGTCCCGCCCCCACTAAGCCCAGGGTCAAGGTCACAGACTTGGTGCGTTCGAAACCTTAACGCTGGGTAAATGGCTTATAATTTATGTTTCCTTGCTCGGATCTGCTTCACATTTCACACACGCATTGCTCCAATGGTCCTCTGCCATCCTGTGACAAATCCACATTCGTCCCGCCCCTGCTAAGCCCATGGTCAAGGTCACAGACTTGGTGCGTTCGAAACCTTAACGCTCGGGTAAATGGCTTACACTTTCTGTTTCCTTGCTCGGATCTGCTTGACATTTCACACACGCATTGCTCCAATGGTCCTCTACCGCCCTGTGACAAATCCATATTCGTCCCACCCCCGCTAAGCCCAGGGTCAAGGTCACAGACTTGGTGCGTTCGAAACCTTAACGCTGGGTGAATGCCTTATCATTTCTGTTTCCTTGCTAGGATCTGCTTGACATTTCACACACGCATTGCTCCAATGGTCCTCTACCGCCCTGTGACAAATCCACATTCGTCCCGCCCCCGCTAAGCCCAGGGTCAAGTGACTCCGTCGGGGGATACTATGGATTTGACAGCGGACCGCGTCCGCCGCAGACATTTCTTGTCCGGAGCATAACTCGAACACCCTTTGGAATATTTTCATGAAACTTCACTCATGCATAGACCACGACCACAAGGTGTGTCGCGCACAAGAATTACAACTCTTGCATAGATAATTTTTTAGTTATCTCCCTTTTTTGTTTCTCGCACTAATTTCGTGTCCGGAGCATAACTCCACCACCCTTTAGAATATGTTCATGAAACTTCACACATGCATAGACCACGACCCGAAGGTGTGTCACGCACAAGAATGACAACTCTTGCGTTCGAAACCTTAACGCTGGGTAAATGCCTTATAATTTCTGTTTCCTTTCTCGGATCTGCTTCACATTTCACACACGCATTGCTCCAATGGTCCTCTACCGCCCTGTGACAAATCCACATTCATCCCGCACCCGCTAAGCCCAGGGTCAAGGTCACAGACTTGGTGCGTTCGAAACATTCACGCTGAGTAAATGGCTTATCATTTCTGTTTCCTTGCTCGGATCTGCTTCACATTTCACACACGCATTGCTCCAATGGTCCTCTACCGCCCTGTGACAAATCCACATTCGTCGCGCCCCCGCTAAGCCCAGGGTCAAGGCCACAGACTTGGCGCGTTCGAAACCTTAACGCTGGGTAAATGGCTTATCATTTCTGTTTCCTTGCTCGGATCTGCTTGACATTTCACACACGCATTGCTCCAATGGTCCTCTACCGCCCTGTGACAAATCCACATTCGTCCCGCCCCCACTAAGCCCAGGGTCAAGGTCACAGACTTGGTGCGTTCGAAACCTTAACGCTGGGTAAATGGCTTATAATTTATGTTTCCTTGCTCGGATCTGCTTCACATTTCACACACGCATTGCTCCAATGGTCCTCTGCCATCCTGTGACAAATCCACATTCGTCCCGCCCCTGCTAAGCCCATGGTCAAGGTCACAGACTTGGTGCGTTCGAAACCTTAACGCTCGGGTAAATGGCTTACACTTTCTGTTTCCTTGCTCGGATCTGCTTGACATTTCACACACGCATTGCTCCAATGGTCCTCTACCGCCCTGTGACAAATCCATATTCGTCCCACCCCCGCTAAGCCCAGGGTCAAGGTCACAGACTTGGTGCGTTCGAAACCTTAACGCTGGGTAAATGGCTTATCATTTCTGTTTCCTTGCTAGGATCTGCTTGACATTTCACACACGCATTGCTCCAATGGTCCTCTACCGCCCTGTGACAAATCCACATCGTCCCGCCCCCTAAGCTAAGCCCAGGGTCAAGTGACTCCGTCGGGGGATACTATGGATTTGACAGCGGACCGCGTCCGCCGCAGACATTTCTTGTCCGGAGCATAACTCGAACACCCTTTGGAATATTTTCATGAAACTTCACACATGCATAGACCACGACCAGAAGGTGTGTCGCGCACAAGAATTACAACTCTTGCATAGATAATTTTTTAGTTATCTCCCTTTTTTGTTTCTCGCACTAATTTCGTGTCCGGAGCATAACTCCACCACCCTTTGGAATATGTTCATGAAACTTCACACATGCATAGACCACGACCCGAAGGTGTGTCACGCACAAGAATGACAACTCTTGCGTTCGAAACCTTAACGCTGGGTAAATGCCTTATAATTTCTGTTTCCTTTCTCGGATCTGCTTCACATTTCACACACGCATTGCTCCAATGGTCCTCTACCGCCCTGTGACAAATCCACATTCATCCCGCCCCCGCTAAGCCCAGGGTCAAGGTCACAGACTTGGTGCGTTCGAAACATTAACGCTGAGTAAATGGCTTATCATTTCTGTTTCCTTGCTCGGATCTGCTTCACATTTCACACACGCATTGCTCCAATGGTCCTCTACCGCCCTGTGACAAATCCATATTCGTCCCACCCCCGCTAAGCCCAGGGTCAAGGTCACAGACTCGGTGCGTTCGAAACCTTAACGCTCGGGTAAATGGCTTACACTTTGTTTCCTTGCTCGGATCTGCTTGACATTTCACACACGCATTGCTCCAATGGTCCTCTACCGCCCTCTCCCCCCCCCCCCCCCCCCCCCCCCCCCGCTAAGCCCAGGTCAATCAAGGTCACAGACTTGGTGCGTTCGAAACCTTAACGCTGGGTAAATGGCTTATCATTTCTGTTTCCTTGTTCGTATTTGCTTCACATTTCACACACGCATTGCTCCAATGGTCCTCTACTGCCCTGTGACAAATCCACATTCGTCCCGCCCCCGCTAAGCCCAGGGTCAAGGTCACAGACTTGGTGCGTTCGAAACCTTAACGCTGGGTAAATGGCTTATCATTTCTGTTTCCTTGCTCGGATCTGCTTCACATTTCACACACGCATTGCTCGAATGGTCCTCTACCGCCCTGTGACAAATCCACATTCGTCCCACCCCCGCTAAGCCCAGGGTCAAGGTCACAGACTTGGTCCGTTCAAAACCTTAACGCTCGGGTAAATGGCTTACAATCAAATATGCCTCGTTTTTCTTTGGCTGCCAGCGGGGGCATTCGTGTGCCGACAGGCCACATTTCTAGTAATTGAATCCCCCGGACTCCGTCGGGGGATACTATGGATTTGACAGCGGACCGCGTCCGCGTCCGCCGCAGACATTTCTTGTCCGGAGCATAACTCGAACACCCTTTGGAATATTTTCATGAAACTTCACACATGCATAGACCACGACCCGAAGGTGTGTCGCGCACAAGAATGACAACTCTTGCATAGCTAATTTTTTAGTTATCTCCCTTTTTTGTTTCGCTCACTTGTTGACCATAACTCGACCACCCTTTGGAATATTTTTATGAAACTTCACACATTCAATTAGACAACGAAACGAAGGTGTGTCGTGCACAAGAATGACAACTCTTGCATAGCTATTTTTTTAGTTATCTCCCTTTTTTGTTTCTCGCACTAATTTCGTGTCCGGAGCATAACTCCACCACCCTTTGGAATATTTTCATGAAACTTCACACATGCATAGACCACGACCCGAAGGTGTGTCGCGCACAAGGATGACAAGTCTTGCCTAGCTAATTTTTCAGTTTTCTCCCTTTTTTGTTTTCGCACACTGATTTCCTGTCCGGAGCATAACTCCACCACCCTTTGGAATATTTTCATGAAACTTCACACATGCATAGACCACGACCCGGAGGTGTGTCGCGCACAAGAATGACAACTCTTGCGTAGCTAATTTTTTAGTTATCTCCATTTTTTGTTTTGCGCACTTTACAAAACTGGACAATAATGCATGAAGACCTGTTTTCTCGTCTGCTCTGTACACCTTTTCTCGTGTGTTCTGTACACCTTACCTGTAGAGAGAACAATAGAGACTGGGAGAACCATTCACCTACATGCATGTGCAAGCATGTGCTAGCATGTGCAAATGTCCAGTCTTGACCACTATATCTGACCGCAGGTAATTTATTTATACAGGTAAATTACTACATTGTATATGACATTTCCGTAAACTGTGTTGAAAATATTGTGGCATTATATGGACCTGTGCAGATATATGTAGATAAATATAGGACTATTAAAAAAAAATTCTGGGCTCCAGTAGCAAGCATTATTATTTTTAATTTTTAAACTTTTTTTTTCTTTTTTTTCCATTTTTTTTTTTCATTTTTTTTTTCAAATTCTTTTTCAATTTTTGTCTAGTAGCATAAGGTCGTAAGTGCTATATACAGACTATTCACCCATGTGCTAGCATGTGCAACTGACCACTGACCACTTACAGGTAATTTATACAGGTAAATGATTATATTACATTTCCGTAAACTGTGTTGAAAATATTGTGGCAATATGTGGACCTGTGCATATATGATATGTAGATAAATATAGGACTATTAAAACACATTCTGGGCTAAATATAGGACTATTAAAAAACATTCTGGGCTCCAGTAGGGAGCATTATTTTTTTATTTTTTTTTAAATTTAATTTTTTTTTCCATTTTTGTTTTTACATTCTTTTTCAATTTTTTAACTGACCACTAACTTATTACAGGTAATTTATACAGGTACATTATTACATTTCCGTAAACCGTGTTGACAATGTTGTGGCAGTATGTGGACCTGTGCAGATATATGTAGATAAATATAGGACTATTAACAAACATTCTGGGCTCCAGTAGCGAGCATTATTTTTTTTGTATATTACATTTCCGTAAACTGTGTTGAAAATATTGTGGCATTATGTGGACCTGTGCAGATATATGTAGATAAATATAGGACTATTAACAAAAATTCTGAGCTCCAGTACCCTCTGCCACCCTGTGACAAATCCACATTCGTCCCACCCCCGCTAAGCCCATGGTCAAGGTCACAGACTTGGTGCGTTCGAAACCTTAAAGCTGGGTAAATGCCTTATAATTTCTGTTTCCTTGCTCGGATCTGCTTCACATTTCACACACGCATTGTTCCAATGGTCCTCTGCCACCGTGTGACAAATCCACATTCGTTCCACCCCCGCTAAGCACAGGGTCAAGGTCACAGACTTGGTGCGTTCGAAACCTTAACGCTGGGTAAATGCCTTATAATTTCTGTTTCCTTGCTCGGATCTGCTTCACATTTCACACACGCATTGCTCCAATGGTCCTCTGCCACCCTGTGACAAATCCACATTCGTCCCGCTCCCGCTAAGCCCAGGGTCAAGGTCACAAACACTCGGGTAAATGGCTTATTATGCCGCCGCAACCGAATGGTGAGTGGGGCATATAGTGTTACCGGCGTCCGTCCGTACTCGGGTAAATGGCTTGTAATCAAATATGCCTCGTTTTCTTTGCCGACAGGCCACATTTCTAGTAACTTCTGTTTCCTTTCATGGAACACCTTTTTATTGATGACACTCTAGCATGCCATAGCAAGTCCATGACCCACCACCCAGCCCTTACCCCAATGTCAAGGCCACAAACTTGGCACATTCATAAACTTAACGTTGGGTAAATGTCTTATAACTTATGTTTCCTTTCATGGAACAGCTTGTTATTTTATACATGCATTCCTCAGGTGACCCTCTATCATGCTGTAGCAAATCCATGACCCACCACCTAGCCCTTACCCCAAGGTCAAGGTTACAAACTTGGCACATTCATAAACTTAACGTTGGGGTAAATGTCTTATAACATCTGTTTCCTTTCATGGAACTCCTTGATATTTCATAATGCATTCATCTGATGATACTCTATCGTGCTATAGCAACTCCATGTCCCCGCGGCCATCCCTTACCCCAAGGTCAAGGTCACAAACTTAGCACATTCATAAACTTAACGTTGGGGTAAATGTATT
Source organism: Conchocele bisecta (assembly GCA_029237695.1). NCBI lineage: Eukaryota > Metazoa > Mollusca > Bivalvia > Lucinida > Thyasiridae > Conchocele > Conchocele bisecta. The sequence continues at coordinate 14,746,915 of CM055278.1, forward strand.
ATAACATCTGTTTCCTTTCATGGAATGCCTTGATATTTCAAATATGCATTCATCTGATGATACTCTATCATGCTATAGCAAATCCATGACACACCGGCCATCCCTTACCCCAAGGTCAAGGTCACAAACTTAGTACATTCATAAACTTGACGTTGGGGTAAATGTCTGTTTCCTTTCATGGAACGCCTTGCTATTTCATACATTCCTCAGATGACCCTATATCATGCTGTAGCAAATCCACTACCCACCACCCAACCCTTACCCAAAAGTCAAGGTCACAAACTTAGCATGTTCATAAACTTACCGTTGGGGTAAATGTTGTGTAACTTTTGTTTCTTTACACTTTGAACACCTTGATATTTTATACATGCATTCATCTGATGATACTCTAGCGTGCTATAGCAAATCCATGACCAACCCCCACCCCTTTCCCCAAGGTCACGGTCACAAACTTAGCACATTCATAAACTTAACATTGGGGTAAATGTCTTATAACATCTGTTTCCTTTCATGGAACGCATTGATATTTCATACACGCGTTCATCTGATGATACTCTATCGTGCCATAGCAAATCCATGACCCACCCCTTACCCCAAGGTCAAGGTCACAAACTTGGCACATTCATAAACTTAACGTTGGGGTAAATGTCTGATAACAACTGTTTCCTTTGATGGAACGCCTTGATATTTCATACAGACATTCCTCAGATGACCCTCTATCATGCTGTAGAAATCCACAACCCACCACCCAACCTTACCCCAAGGTCAAGGTCACAAACTTAGCATGTTCATAAACTTTACATTGTGGTAAATGTTGTGTAACGTCTGTTTCTTTACACTTTTTACGCTTTGATATTTCATACATGTTCATGTGATGATCCTCTATTGTGCTACAGCAAATCCATGACGCAACCCACCCCTTTCCCCAAGATCAACATCATAAACTTAACGTTGGAGTAAATGTCATAAAACCTTCTGTTTCTTTACAGGAAACACCTTCATATTTCATACATGCATTCATCTGATGATACTCTATTGTGCTACAGCAAATCCATGACCCAACCCCCCCCCCCCCTTTCGCCAAGGCCAAGGTCACAAACTTAGCACATTTATACATGCATTCCTCATGTGAATAGCTATCATGCTGTAGAAAATCACCAACTTAGTGTGTTCATAAACTTAATGCTGGTTAAATTTTGTTTTCCGTCTCTTTTCAGGGAGCGCATTGATATTTCACACATGAATTCATCTTAATATGCTATATCATGCTATATCAAATCCACGACCCACATTCCACCACTGACCTCAATGTCAAGGTCCACCGCACACCCCTTATCCCAAGGTCAAGTTATATAATATTCATGTTTTTTATACAACTGTGACAAGTTTGAATGAAGGCTGCCAACAGACAAGCTTCGTTGTCTTCTGACAACTCTTGTTGTATTTTACTCCGTCAAATGACAACATGTTTGGTCAAGGTTTCTTTCATAGAGTTGCTGGACAATAATTATACTATGGAGTATGCAGATATATAGTCAGTGTACAACATAGACACGAGTGAGTGGTGTCACAATCCCCATGGAATGTGCTGTGAGGGTCTTTCAACACTAAAATGATGATTTTTAGCCAGGTTTTTTGAGAAAAAAATCCAGGCTATTGGATTGGCGAAAGCCGGCCGGGCGGGCGGGCGGGCGGGCGTGCGGCGGGCGGCGTCCACAATCAATGTTAAGTTTTCGTGTTTGAGTCCATTTCTTTGTTACTGTACCACCTAGGACCACCAAACTTTCACAGCTTCATAATCAAGGTGCCCCCACCACATATCACTATCCAACTTGTTACTTTTTTTTTTTTAACTTGACCCATTTTTTGCGCGCAATCGACTTAGCCATTTTCAATGTTAAGTTTTCGCGTTTTACAATGTTAAGTTTTCGTGTTTAAGTCCATTCTTTGGTACTGTACCACCTAGGACCACCAAACTTTCACAGCTTCATAATCAAGGGGTGCCCACCACATATCACTATCCAACATGTTACTTTTTTTTTAACTTCACCCATTTTATCCGCGCAGTCGACTTAGCCATTTTCAATGTTAAGTTTTCGCGTTTACAATGTTAAGTTTTCGTGTTTAAGTCCATTTCTTTATTTGGTACTGTACCACCTAAGGGGACCACACACTTTCACAGCTTCATAATCCAAGGGGTTGCCACCAACATATCACTCCATCCATGTTACAACAATGTACTTTTTTTTAACTTGACCCATTTTTTCCGCGCAGTCGACTTAGCCATTTTCAATGTTAAGTTTTCGCGTTTAAGTCCATTTTTTGGTACTGTACCACCTAGGACCACCAAACTTTCACAGCTTCATAATCAAGGGGTGCCCACCACATATCACTATCCAACATGTTACTTTTTTTTTAACTTGACCCATTTTTTCCGCGCAGTCGACTTAGCCATTTTCAATGTTAAGTTTTCGCGTTTACAATGTTAAGTTTTCGTGTTTAAGTCCATTTCTTTGGTACTGTACCACCTAGGACCACCAAACTTTCACAGCTTCATAACCAAGGGGTGCCTACCACATACAACTATCCAACATGTGACCATTTTTGTCGCGCCCGCTTGCGGAAAGCGCTATATAGTCGGCACTTTGACGTATGTACGTACGTACGTGTGTCCGGTTAAAATTTTTGGTTAAGTTGTTTGTTTAAGTTTTTTGTTTAAAGTTTTCGGTTAAGTTCTTTGGTTAAAGTTTTTGGTTAAGTTTTTGGGTTAAGTTTTTTTCTTTAAAGTTTTTCGTTAAAGTTTTTCGTTATACTATATCTCTGCGCAACTGCTTCGCCCATTACCTTCAAAACTTCACATGGGTGTTTATCATCATCAATATTTTCATTCTACCCCCCTCCCGTGCGGCCCCTGTGCCCAATGTCAAGGTCAAATTACTTTGAAGTTTTTGGGTAAGTTTTTTGGTTAAAATTTTTGGTTAAGTTTTTTGGTTAAAGTTTTTCGTTATACTATATCTCTGCAACTGCTTTGCCCATTACCTTGAAACTTCATATGGGTGTTTATCATCATCTATATTTTCATTCTACCCCCCTCCCGTGCGGCCTCTGTGCCCAATGTCAAGGTCAAATTACTTTGAAGTTTTTGGTTATGTTCTTTGGTTAAAGTTTTTGGTTAAGTTTTTTCGTTAAAGTTTTTCGTTATACTATATCTCTGCAACTGCTTTGCCCATTACCTTGAAACTTCATATGGGTGTTTATCATCATCTATATTTTCATTCTACCCCCCTCCCGTGCGGCCCCTGTGCCCAATGTCAAGGTCAAATTACTTTGAAGTTTTTGGTTATGTTCTTTGGTTAAAGTTTTTGGTTAAGTTTTTTGGTTAAGTTTTTTGGTTAAGGTTAATTATTTTGATTAAATTTTTTGGTTAACGTTTTTGGTTAAGCTTTTTGGTTAAAGTTTTTGGTTAAGTTTTTTGGTTAAGTTGTTTGGTTAAAGTTTTTGGTTAAGCTTTTTGGTTAAAGTTTTTGGTTAAGTTGTTTGGTTAAGGTTAAGTATTTTGGTTAAGTTTTTTGGTTAAAGTTTTTGGTTAAGCTTTTTGGTTAAAGTTTTTGGTTAAGTTTTTTGGTTAAGTTGTTTGGTTAAAGTTTTTGGTTAAGTTTTTTGGTTAAAGTTTTTCTTTATACTATATCTCTGCAACTGCTTTGCCCATTACCTTGAAACTTCACATGGGTGTTTATCATCATCTATATTTTTGGTTAAGTTTTTTGGTTAAGTTTGTTTCGGGTTAAGTTTGTTGGTTATACTATATCTCTTTGTTTAGTGTCCATGCCTCGCCACAAGGCGCGACAAGCAGGCCGCGGCCATCTAGTTTTTACCTTCACCTATTATTTCTGCGTAATTGACTTAGCCATTTTCAACGTTAACTTTTTAACGTACGTCTGGTTAAAGTTTTTTGGTTAAAGGTTTTTCGTTATACTATATCTCTGCAACTGCTTCGCACATTACCTTGAAACTTCACATGGGTGTTTATCATCATCCATATTTTCATTCTAACCCCCAACCGTGCGGCCCCTGTGCCCAATGTCAAGGTCAAATTACTTCGAATTTTTGTCGCTACCGCTTGCGGAAAGCGCGATATAGTCGGCACTTTGGCGTACGTACGTACGTGTGTCCGGTTAAAATTTTTGTTGTCGCGCCCGCTTGCAGAAAGCGCGATATAGTCGGCAATTTGGCGTACGTACGTACGTACGTACGTACGTGTGTCCGGTTAAAGTTTTTGGTTAAGTTGTTTGGTTAAGTTTTTTGGTTAAAGTTTTTGGTTAAGTTCTTTGGTTAAAGTTTTTGGTTAAGTTTTTTGGTTATGTTTTTTGGTTAAAATTTTTCGTTAAAGTTTTTCGTTATACTATATCTCTGCAACTGCTTTGCCCATTACCTTGAAACTTCACATGGGTGTTTATCATCATCTATATTTTATTTTCATTCTACCCCCCTCCCGTGTGGCCCCTGTGCCCAATGTCAAGGTCAAATTACTTTGAAGTTTTTGGTTAAGTTTGTTGGTTAAAGTTTTTGGTTAAGTTTTTTGGTTAAGTTTTTTGGTTAAAGTTTTTCGTTATACTATATCTCTGCAACTGCTTTGCCCATTACCTTGAAACTTCACATGGGTGTTTATCATCATCTGTATTTTCATTCTGCCCCACTCCCGTGCGGCCCCTGTGCCCAATGTCAAGGTCAAATTACTTTGAAATTTTTGGTTAAGTTTTTTGGTTAAAGTTTTTGGTTAAGTTTTTTGGTTAAGTTTTTTGGTTAAAGTTTTTGGTTAAGTTTTTTGGTTAAGTTTTTCGTTTTTAAACCGTACTAGCTACATATCTGAAATGTGGTATGTAGTTTCCTTATGATGAGCAGATGTGCAAAGTTTACTTTGATTTTTTATTCAACCCCGGGTCATGGATTAATATCTCCCTCTTTTTTACTTAGAATTTCCCAATTGTGCATGTAACTTGTAAAACTTTCAAATCATAATAGCTACATACCTGAAACTTGGTATGTATCTTCCTTATGATGAGTAGATGTGCAAAGCTTATTTCAATGTTTGCTTCGACCCCCCAGGTCATGCATTATCTCCCCACTTTCGACTTTGAATTTACCAATTTTGCCTTGTAACTCATAAAACTTTTAAACCGTACTAGCTACAGATCTGAAACGTGGTATGTAGTTTCCTTATGATGAGTAGATGTGCAAAGCTTACTTTGATTTTTTATTCAACCCCGGGTCATGCATTATCTCGCCCTTTTTTACTTAGAATTTCCCAATTTTACATTGTAACTCGTAAATGTTTTAAAGGTACATGCCCACTCAGTAAGCACACAATGTTCTTTATAGGAATTAAATAAGTGTGCCACTATTCTACCAGTTCTAAAATTTACGAGTGCCCACTCTAGAGATATAATTATTTACCGGTAGTAATATTTATTTTACTGATAGTGACTCGCGGTGGTATCAGGCTATTTTCATATGTATACAAATGAGGCATGATATTTTTTAATTATTTAATATACATGTACTAATTAAATGCGTCGCCTGAAAAAATAATATTTTCCACATATTATAAAGTCTGATCATTGCACAGCAAAAAATAAATACAGAGAATATAGTTATGAATGAATGTATATTTTCCAAAAAATGTATCAGATGATTTCTTTGATAGGAATTGCTCCGAAAATTGGAAAAAATAGGATAATGGACGGCCTGCAATTGAGTATGCAAACATCAACACTCCATTGTAACAAAAATCCAATATGACTCTTTTCATGCTATTTCTCCAAGTAATGTTGACATTCAATAGAAAACATTTATAGCACCTGGCATACCAGAAGAGTTGGTTCTGAAAAGCCAAAAAACAACAACATTTTATACATTCGGTCTGATCACTTCCGGTTTGCGGCCATTTTACCAGATAGTGTCCCTCGGTCCAAAGAGTTTCACGTAGACTGTGCCAGGGTTGCCACTGAAAAGTTTGAACGAAATTCCCTGACTTTTCCCTGACCAAACCTCATTTTCCCTTGAACAATAGCATGTGATATGTGATATCGACAACTTTATTAATTTAAGTCTGTGTGGCCCGAGACAGTTCGGTTTAATAAAAGATCTGTTCTGGTCTGGTCTGTTCTGTTCTGGTTGTAAATTTCTCCAAGAAAACAACAATCCACAGAACCATGTGTCTCACCCTGGAGAACTATCAGACATATCGCCAAGCTGTAGCAAATTAGGTCATGGTCACCCAAAAGACAAAACCGGGGTGGTAACAAATCAATCTTTCTGATGAAGTTCAATAGAGGACATATCAGGTCACATGAAACATGCAGGTCGATAGTCATCAGTGGGTGCAAGGTACTGATGAAGTTTGGTGAAGCTGTGACAAGCCTATGAGATGATATACGAAATGTTATTGTCTGACCTAGGACCGGAGAGTGACGAGATAAGCGAAATATGTCGCATTTTTCGAAATATGCGAAGTCCATTCGAATATGACACATATCTAGAACGACAGTTGTCCACAATCGCATTGTATCCACCGGGCCTTGTCAGCAAACACAGACAATCGAGGTAACTCCAGAATTAGGAATGTGAGAGTTGTCATTCTTGGGCACGACACTCCACACACCCAATATCTATGGATGTGTGAAGTTTAGGTAAAATATTCAGTACATTATTAGAGTTGGACAAAACTACAGTGAACAAGACTACAGTGACAAAACAATTGGACAAAACTACAGTGAACAAGAAAATGTGGCCTGCCGGCACACAAATGCCCCCAGTGGCAGATTGGAGAAACTGTGGCACACTTCTTAATGTGGGAAAAAGTTCAAAGTTGTGAAGGTATATTAAGGGAATTTGTGCACAGGTATACTGTGTTGAAATATTTAAGTAATCCTTCAATGATTAGAAGTTATGACATAATTCAGAAACTAGAGACTCGATATCTAAGCATATGTGAAATTTCGTACTATGTCTAGACATGTATATTATATGAAGGATTACACTTATTTGTAATTATTTAAAGGTACATGCCCACTCAATTGGCACAAAATGTTCTTTATAGGAATTAAATAAGTGTATAATTGTGTCATTATTCCACCAGTTCTAAAGATTACGAGTGGCCGCTATACAGATATAATCATTTATTAATATTTAGTTTACATGATAGTGACGCACGTTGGTATCAGGCTATTTTCATATGCAATGAGGCATGGTATTTTTTAATTATTTATACTAACTAAATGTGTCACCTGAAAAAATAATATTTTCGACAGATTATAAAGTATGCTAATTGCACATCAAAAAATTAATACAGAGTGTAAATAATAGTGTCCGTTAACATTGCAAGGAAACACGGTTATCGCCCCTGATATCAGTGTGTAAAGTTAATTCCGATATAAAATGTGTAATAATGCCAATCAATACATGGGATAATGGTGAATGAATGGTTGTTTTGCCACTAAATGTCTCAGACGATGTCTCGGATATAAATTATTTTCAAAATCCTGCCCTGAAATGGCATGGCAATTCAAATATTTGAATCCCCTTAAATTTATTTACAGTATTATAATACTAGGTTGGCACTACTGAAGCCATTTTGCTACTAATATTTGACAAATGGACATTTTGGCTACTAAAAATTTCAGACATTATTTGAAAAAGTAATATGTTTTAACGAATATTTGAGCAAATGTAAAATATTATTGTCTTTGTTCATTTTATTGGTCCATATTGGCTACTAATTACAAAATCCTAGTGCCAACCTAGTAATATGTACTATATACCTGATCATCGTTTGATTCAAAGATAATTGCTTCTTAAATGTGATGGAATATATATACATTGTATATATATAACATATATCTAAACACTGCCTCGTTACTGTATCCTATTCGGCCATCTTTGTGTGTTCCAGCCATCAGCCAGTTTTCACCCGTTCTGCCGTTTGACAAAGAACTCAAAATGTGAAGTAGAACATATGATATAATGTAGTTAATCACATGTAGAAAAGCCAGGAGAACGGACTCGTATCAATTATATTACACCAAACTGTAAAATATGTCAGTTTTCTGGACAGGTTTTTGCCTGTGTTTTTAAAAACATGAACTACCATTATAAATAGCTTCATACACAGAAAATCGCACAGTGTATCACTTTTACCTGGCAAACCACACAACACATACCATATATACCCACTACTGTACTCTGTTATTAGCTACCAAATCCAGTGACATGTAAGCAGTTACCTGAGTGTATTGTCGCTGGTGTCTAGTCACCTACTATGCGAGTAAATATGGCTTTACCTCTGGGTAACGTGTACATTAACTTAGGCTGTGCATCAGATTGGAAAGTTTTCACGTTGAAATTTATTTTGAGATTGATGGTAGAAATTCTCAGATATCTCGCCTTTTGTATAGTTTACTGGCGTAATATTTATAGCTTGCCGTTGTCATATCTGTCTTATGTATTGCACCAAATTGTATTTGGTTTACTGTCGTACTATTTGCTGTATGTGTCAAACACACAAAGTGGTGAAACTGTACAATGGCTTGTATATAAAAAGATGGCAGAGATGACAACTCAATGCTCCATATAGTATACAGTAACAAGACAATATTCACATATGTTATATTCATATATCACATCACTCTTATGAAGCAATTATCGTTGAAGTCAAGTGTATCTATCTATTACCTAATATCTTAATGGCAACTAAAGCGCAATTGATACCTGATAAGTTTTAAATATCCTGAACTTGATACATTTGTTAAGTAAAACAATGTATACATACCATACTATTTTGTTCTGTAAGTACATGTATGTTTACCTTTGATGCCAATGTTAATGATGTTACATATGTGAAACAAACTTAGATACATGCGACATGAGATAGAATCACATGTTATTCTTTCTGAAGAAATGTTGGACAGACATTTAAGTATATGGAATTCCTGTTTTTTATTCTTCACATGTAGCCAGCGATTGTGTACTTGTTTTCACAAAATTAAAAAAATACATGTACATCCAAAAAGGTGGTTAGGGTTGGCTGAAGGGGAGGATATGAAGGCCATCATTAATTGAGAGTTCACATGTTAAGGCTTTGATCTTGCAGCAATTAATACCACACATTTAAGTTAATGACGTCGCTCATTCTTTTGTCAGGGAAAAATGGCATTTTGTCAGGGAAATGTCAGGGAATTTTATACCAGCTTCTGTGTGGGAACCCTGTTACGTTGTGATCAAATATCACAGTAGATGATACTACATTCTATCAGTTACATATTAATGTTTCATTAATACTATTCCAATCCATATTCTCTTGTGATTTTATCCAAAATATTGACCAATATACATGCCAAATATGGGTAGCTTGCTGGGTAACGATGGGGTTCATGCTTTCTGGAATCCCATTCAGCCCAGTTTGGCCCTCGGGTACATTTTTAGCTTGCCTTCCATGGAAGGAGTGCTTATGTCGTAAATTCAAAAACTTAACATTGTCACATGTGCCTTCCTCTAATTATTCTCTATCATGGAATGACAAATCGCCGATCGTAATACTCACCACTAACCCCAAGGTCAAGGTCATAATCTTAGTGCATTCATAATCTTAACGTTGAGGAAAAGTTTGTACTTTGGGCTCGCAACCATATTTAAGCAATCAGAATTGCAATAAAAGTTACTTTCTCATAAATTATAGAAGTCACCCTGGCGTTGGTGTGAATTTCTAAACAAATGTTTGTCTACATCCTCCAGCTCCTCCACCACTATGGCCCCAAGTTAAATTCCTATAGAAATTTCATGTTTTCACTATAAAATCAATATTTGACCGATTTTAATGAAATAATTATGTTTAGGGTGTATAGATAGCTTGAAAAATGATCAAACTAAAAAAGTTAGTTTTGCAAAATTGGTTCTGAAAATTTTGAATTTATAGCAATCAAGAAAATGTGGCATGATGGCAGATTGGAGAAACCCCCCTCCCCGTCATGCTTTTAACAAGCAATATAGATCATTATCAGTCTATTTGACCAGGAGCTACTCTGATCAGAAATCCCATAAGCCCCATTTCTCCAGTCACAGCCACAATTAAGTTTGCCACAGTTATTGATGGAATGGCGAACAGTGCAGTTCCTGATTAGACTGCGGATGCACAGGCTGATCTGGATCTACACTGGTCGCAAAACCCATAAACCCCACTTCTCTAATCACAGCCGCAACTAACAAAAAGTGATAAGTATGTGTTGTGAAGGTCAATGTCATATTAAAGGCAACATGGATTTGTGACATTTGTGAACAAGTTTTGTGTAAACTCCATAACAACTTTGAAAATGTGAACAAGTTTAAAAGTTGTGAAGGTCAAAAGGTCATGGTCATATTAAGGACAGCATGGATGTGCGACACGCATCTATCCACACGAATGATGTATTGACATATTAAAATAACCTATCAAGGGATATAGTAGTTATGACAGAATTAATCCAGCAACATTCTTATTGTGTGAAATCGTTCAAAGCTGTGAAGGCCAAGGTCATATTAATATTAAAGTAATCGTCAATGGATATAAAAGTTATGACAGACATAAGAAACTCCGGCGAACTTCTTAATGTGCCGGACACACGGACGGACGGACGGACGGATGGACGGACAGTCCAAACACTATATGCCTCTGACTCTACCGAGACCAGGCGCATAAAAAAAATTGTCTGGGGAAAAGATTCCACATGTTAAAGCCCCATTGAGACATTCGTTCTTTCGCTATGACGTCAATAATCAGCCGATTTTGATTAAAAACATTTTTTTAGGGAGGGCGACTTTTCTGTTATTTATGAAAAAATAACTAATGATGAATGGTTAAGTAAGTTTGTGTTGCTAAAGTGCACCGGCCTTTTTTGTGAAACAGACAGTAGTAAGTAACATATTTATTTATGAGAAGTGATTTACTAGTGTAGTCGTGTACTTGGCATCAGATCAGGATATTGTAGATACAGGCCTGAAAATTCAGAACTTTACAATCCCCATCCGCCTACCACTCGCCCGTACAAATAAGTTCTACCATGTCACCTGTCTGAATGACTTTCGTTTCATGTTGAACTAATTCAATTTTCAAGTTCAATGTTGAAGTGTTTTAACAGATTGGGGTTATTTTGTCTCATACATTACTGGGCTTTCTCTAACCAATCTGTGTTTCTTGCATTGTGGCCCTGTGTAGCATCGGGGTGGGATCAACTGAAGATCTAGCTGTCTGATCCCAAGAATTGTGTAGCAATAACCCCTACTTCTCGTATGGGGTGGGTAAAATGGGATGGTGTGAGCTAAGTGGTTTTACTAGTGTGTGAAGGCACGTGACGCCAGATCAGGATATACTGAATTTGGGGATGAACATTCAGACCCCACAAAGGAAGAACCTCACACTGGTTAGACATGACCTTGACCCCAACAAAGGAAGAGCCTCATAATGGTTAAACAAAACTCTCAATATGCACCCCATAATAATTCGTTATACAGAACAAGAATTCCGCGGAATCAAATGTCTCGCCTTGTTCCGCCTTTACCATGGGGCCCCGATAATAGTCCTATATTCATCTACATATCATAGTAAAGGTATGTATAAAGTTTGATGACTGTAGCTGATAAGGTGTTGAAGTAATGACCGTAACACGAAAACTTAACATTGAATGATGACGACGACGACGACGACGCCGCCGCCGCCGCCGCCGCCGCCGCCGCCGCCGCCGCCGCCGCCAACGACTCCGCAAAAGCAAAACCTTAGTCTCGCTTTCCGCTTTCGCGGGCGAGACAAAAATCACCACAATACCAAATCTGCACTATGTATATCCCGTGTGTACGCCCGTCCATCCGTCTGAAAACTACGGACTGGAGCATTTCCCGTTTCCCACCTCGGAATATTTAATTTCACTCAATCCTTTGCCTGGTAATCTTTTATCATTCTGTGTCAACGCTACCCTCGCCAAGTGTCAAGGTCGCAGACTTGCACTGAAAGGCATCCACGAAAAATGTACGGACTGGAGCATTCCTTATAATTTCCGTTTCCCACCTCGGAATGTACCACTATTCATGTCCAAATCACATTGCCATTTTAAAACTATTTCAAACCATACATTGTGTCTTCATTGAATGACGTAGGTTACAAATGTCTGGGTCAGGGCTGACGCGGGGGTATTCCGTAAGTCCTTGCTTACTGAAAGATCTAGTTAGACAAATTATTCCCACAGCAGATTAGGACAGTTTTAACGACGTAAAGCTGAAATGGGCCAGTTTTAAAGAACACAATGACAACTCATCAGGTTATTCTAAGCGACACCCATGAGATAACACGCCAGTATTTAATAAGCGATTGCGATACAGCATTTGGAACCAACTGTGTTGACCCACAGCTCCCAGCAGACTTGACGCAGAACAGGGAGGTACTTCGGCATGACTACAGGCAAACAAGCTAGCTGCACGGCTTGCTCCATGACTACAGGACAGTCCCAGCGACCGTGAGCAGGATGTTTGGTTTAACATTAATATAATTACTCGCAGAGAGAGACTAACCTCTAGTCCGCACACGATATTCTCTATTGTCCCCATACACCTCTGGCGGAGAGACATACATTTAATTGTTAATTACATGTCCTCATACTATATTCTCTTGTCCCCACACACCTCTCTCACGGAGAGACGGGGGAGGGGGAGGGGGAGGGGGAGAGGGGGAGAGAGAGGGAGGGACAGTGATGAAGGACAATAGGTAGATGGAGAAAGGTGGACATACGGAGAGAGATATGGAGATTGATGGAGATGAAAACGGGATTCAGGCCCGAATCCGACGGTGCCCACGCACACTCGGGCCATGGTACTACAACACAGTATAGGTGGGATTACTGTCAAAACGGCCCCTGGTCAAAACGGCCCCAGGTCAAAACAAAAGCCCCACCCCCCCCCCCCCCCCCTAAATTGGTCAGAACGGCCCCCTGTCCAAAACATGGTCAAAACGCCCCCCCCCCCCCACCAAAAAAAAATCAGGTATAATTTTTATTTTATTTATTTTTTAGTTTTTGATAGTATATAGCTTGTATAATGTAGTATAATAATGATAAATTATTAATATAATTTAATAAAACAACATAAACATTGTGTTGTATTACCATATTTTATCCTTTTTCAGATCAGATCAGGATCTACACTGTTTCTCATCTTGTACATAGCCACTTGTCGATGCTATATATATATTGGAATATGCCCACACAGTCTGATCAGGATCTACACTATTTTCCATATTGTACATAGCCACTGTCGATGCTATATATATATATATTGGAATATGCCCACCCAGTCTGGTCTGGATCTACACTATTTCGCATCTTGTACATAACCACATGTTGATGCTATAGCTATATGGGAAATTGCACTCACAGTCTGATCAGGATCTACACTGTTTCCCATCTTGTACATAACCACATGCTGATGCTATATATAGGATTTTGCACACACAGTCTGATCGGATCTACACTGTTTCCCATATTGTATCACTTGTTGAGGCTATAGATCTAGAGGGGAAACTTGCATTCAATCTGATTATGGTCTACACTGTTTCCCATTTTGAAATCTATATATTTGTTTTTATAGCCATACTGTAACTTAAAATATGTAATTTAGTTGTTGCAATATAGTCAGCCAGCACATAACTGAATTCGCAGTCTGATAAAGAACTACACTGTTCGCCAACGTGTTATTGTCTTCATATTGACTAATATTATTATCGACTAGATAACGAGTTGTTATTAATTGTGTTGTATCCCCACTAAAATACAAGGTGTAAGATAATGGGCTATAGATCTACATAAAGGTGTGAAAAACATCCATGGTAATTGATAAGATATACAAACCATATATATATACACACAAATATAATATATTACATGCATATTAAAGTGGAGCGCCGTGGCGTAATGGTTAGTGTGTCGGACTACTGATCCAGCTGACTAGCGGCGTGCGTTGTGTCCTTGAGCAAGACACTTAACCACACTGCTCCAGTTCACCCAGCTGTAAATGGGTACCGATAATTCGTAGTTACTCTGTAAATACGAATTGCCGGCTTCTCTAAAAAATCTCTACCTCCGTTCTTTCTCCCATTCTTGGGAGACGGTATGCAAGGCCCTGGAGCCAGTGCCGCCGTTAAATATAAGCTAAACACAAATTTAAAAAAAAAAGCATATTAAAGTTCGTTTTCATCAATATTCATAATACAAAGTCATTTATTATTGTTATTTTAGATGAATATTAAGAATATTTTGTATATATATGTAGAATTTTTTTTATATATAATAGGGGGCCGTTTAGTAGGGGCGGTTTTGACCAAATTCCCAAAATTTGGGGGCCGTTTTGACCAAATCCGGGCCGTTTTGACCAGGGGCCGTTTTGACCAAGGGCCATTTTGACTTGCTTCCGTATAGGTGTACATTGGGCAACTTGGCTTGTTTGGCCAGCCGCCATAGCACTTTATTGTAGGGGTGGTAGATTTTCCTGTTTTCGTGCATTTCTGACCCCAAGGGCGAACGGGATTAAGGGCGAAACGATCCAATTGTATTACAGGAAGTCATTTCAATCTTATTAGTTAAGTAGTATAGTAGTATAGTTAAATTAGACGAACATGTGTGCTAGTGTGTGATAGCAGCGTGAAAACAAAGAGGTGTAGGCGTTACCGTAGGAAAACGCCATACAACGCGTGATAGTTTAACTCCGCCTCTCGTCGTTGTGGTATGTCTGAAAATCCGCCGCTGACTTTTCGGCTGACTTTGCTGAAAATACAACGAGGACAGGTAGACTGACATATCGAAAAAGAGGCACGAGACCGATGTCTCATCGGGGAGTCGTAGCTGTAATATGCAATGAAGTAAGGAGTATGGTGGGCTAATGAATAAAATGAAAACATAAAAGACAATAGTCCATAGAACCCAGTAAAACAAATATATATATAAACACATCGGACTACACAAAAAGTGGAGTATGTTCTCAAAATGAAAACATATATAGATATATTGGTCTGCTGATTTATGCTGAATCAGTTGTAGGTCCATGTAGGTCCCGGTACAGTCCATACGTCTATGTGTATATATAGATTCTAGTGGGCTATAACTGGTGATTCTTACTTGATATCTCGTTCATGTATATCCTGGTACAATCCACATGTCTATGTGTATATATCCTAGTTGGCTATAACTGGTGGTTCATACTGGATATCTCGTTCATGTAGGTCCTGGTACAGTCCACATATCTGTGTGTATATATCCTAGCGGGCTACAGCTGGTGTTTCTTACTGGATATCTCGTTCATGTAGGTACCGGTACAATCCACATGTCTGTGTGTATAGATGCTAGTGGGCTACAGCTAGCGTTTCTTACTGGATGTCTCGTTCATGTAGGTCCCGGTACAATACACATATCTGTGTGTATAGATCCTACTGGGCTATAGCTGATGATGCTTACTGAATATCTCGTTCATGTAGGTCCCGGTACAGACCACACATCTGTGTGTATAGATGCTAGTGGGCTATAACTGGTGATTCTTACTGGATATCTCGTTCATGTAGGTCCCGGTACAATCCACATGTCTGTGTGTATAGATCCTAGTGGGCTATAACTGGTGATTCTTACAGGATATCTCGTTCATGTAGGTCCTGGTACAGCCCACAAGTCTATGTGTATATATCATAGTGGGCTATAACTGGATCCTAGAGGACGATAGCTGATGATGCTTACTGGATATCTCGTTCATGTAGGTCCTGGTACAGTCCACATGTCTGTGTGTATTCTAGTTGGCTATAACTGCTGATTCATACTGGATATCTGGTTCATGTAGGTCCCGGTACAATCCACATGTCTGTGTGTATAGATCCTACTGGGCTATAGCTGATGATGCTTACAGAATATCTCGTTCATGTAGGTCCCGGTACAGACCACACATCTGTGAGTATAGATGCTAGTGGGCTATAACTGGTGATTCTTACTGTATATCTCGTTCATGTAGGTCCTGATACAGTCCACATGTCTGTGTGTATTGATCCTAGTGGGCTATAACTTGTGGTTCTTATTGGATATCTCGTTCATGTAGGTCCTGGAACAGTCCACATGTTTGTGTGTATATATCCTAGTGAGCCATAACTGGTTGTTCTTACTGGATATCTGGTTAATGTAGGTCCTGGTACAGTCCACTTGTCTCTGTGTATATATCCTAGTTGGCTATAACTGGTGATTCTTACTGGATATCTCGTTCATGTAGTTCCCTGTACAATCCACATGTCTGTGTGTATAGATCCTAGTTGGCTATAACTGGTGATTCTTACTGGATATCTCGTTCATGTTGGTCCTGGTACAGTCCATATGTCTATCTGTATATATACTAGTGGGCTATAACTGGTGATTCTTACTGGATATCACGTTCATATAGGTCCCGGTACAGTCCACATGTCCGTGTGTATAGATGCTAGTGGGCTATAACTGGTGATTCTTACTGGATATCTCGTTCATGTAGATCCTGGTACAGTCCACATGTCTATGTTTTTAGATCCTAGTTAGCTATAACTGGTGGTTCTTATTATATATCTCGTTCATGTAGGTCCTGGTACAATCCACATCTCTATGTGTATAGATCCTAGTGGGATATAGCTGGTGATTCTTACTGGATATCTCGTTCATGAAGGTCCTGATACAGTCCACATGTCTATGTGTATATATCCTAGTTGGCTATAACTGGTGGTTCTTACTAGATATCTCGTTCATGTAGGTCCTGGTACAGTCCATATCTCTATGTGTATAGATCCTAGTGGGCTATAACTGGCGGTTTTTACTGGATATCTCGTTCATGTAGGTCCTGGTGCAGTCCACATTTATATGTGTATATATCCTAGTGGGCTATAACTGGTGATTCTTACTGGATATCTCGTTCATGTAGGTCCTGGTACAGTCCACATGTATATGTGTATAGATGCCAGTGGTCTACAGCTGGTGTTTCTTACTGGATATCTCGTTCATGTAGGTCCCAGTACAATCCACATGTCTGTGTGTATAGATCCAAGTGGGCTAGATCTGATGATGCGTACTGGATATCTCGTTCATGTAGGTCCCGGTACAGTCCACATATCTGTGTGTATCGATCCTAGTGGGCTACAGCTGGTGTTTCTTACTGGACATGTCGTTCATGTAGGTCCCGGTACAATCCACATGTCTGTGTGTATAGATGGTAGTGGGCTACAGCTTATGATGCTTACTTGATATCTCGTGCATGTATGTCCCGGTACAGTCCATACGTCTGTGTGTATAGATCCTAGTTGGCTATAACTGCTGATTCATACTGGATATCTGGTTCATGTAGGTCCTGGTACAGTCCACATGTTTGTGTGTTTACCTCCTAGTGGGCTATAACTGGTGGTTCTTAATGGATATCTCGTGCATGTAGGTCCTGGTACAGTCCACATGTCTGTGTGTATAGATCCTAGTGGGCTATAACTGGTGGTTCTTATTGATATCTGGTTCATGTAGGTCCTGGTACAGTCCACATGTCTGTGTGTATATATCCTAGTGGGCTATAACTGGTGATTATTACTGGATATCGTGTTCATGTAGGTCCCGGTACAATCCACATTGTGTGTATAGATCCTAGTGGGCTATAACTGGTGATTCTTACTGGATATCTCGTTCATGTAGGTCCTGGTGCAGTCCAAATGTCTATGTGTATAGATCCTAGTAGGCTACATCTGGTGTTTCTTACTGGATATCTCATTCATGTAGGTCCCGGTACAATCCACATGTCTGTGTGTATATATACAAGTGGGCTAGAGCTGATGATCCTTACTGGATATCTCGTTCATGTAGGTCCTGGTACTGTCCACATGTCTCTGTGTATAGATCCTAGAGGGCTATAACTGGATCCTAGAGGACTATAGCTGATGATGCTGACTGGCTATCTCATTCATGTAGGTCCGGGTACAGTCCACATATATGTGTGTATATATCCTAGTGGCTATAACTGGTGATTCTTACTCGATATCTCGTTCATGTAGGTCCTGGTACAGTCCACATGTCCATGTGTATATCCTAGTTGGCTATAACTGGTGGTTCTTACTGGATATATCGTTCATGTAGGTCCGGGTACAGTCCACATATATGTGTGTATATATCCTAGTGGCTATAACTGGTGATTCGTACTCGATATCTCGTTCATGTAGGTCCCGGTGCAGTCCACATGTCCATGTGTATATATCCTAGTTGGCTATAACAGGTGGTTCTTACTGGATATCTCGTTCATGTAGGTCCTGGTACAATCCACATGTCTGTGTGTATAGATTCTAGTGGGCTATAGCTGATGATGCTTAATGGATATCTCGTTCATGTAGGTCCCGGTGCAGTCCATATATCTGTGTGTATTGAAGCTAATAGGCTATAACTGGTGATTCTAACTGGATATCTGGTTCATGTAGGTCCTGGTATAGTCCATATGTCTGTGTGTATATATCCTAGTTGGCTATAACTTGTGATTCTTACTGGATATCTCGTTCATATAGGTCCCGGTACAGTCCACATGTCCGTGTGTATAGATGCTAGTGGGCTATAACTGGTGGTTCTTACTGGATATCTCGTTCATGTAGGTCCTGGTACAGTCCACATGTACATTGTATATGTGTATTGATTCTAGTGGGCTACAGCTGGTGTTTCTTACTGGATATTTCGTTCATGTAGGTGCCGGTACAATCCACATGTCTGTGTGTATAGATCCAAGTGTGCTAGAGCCGATGATGCTTACTGGATATCTCGTTCATGTAGGTCCCGGTACAGTCCACATATCTGTGTGTAAAGATCCTAGTGGGCTATAACTGGTGATTCTTACTGGATATCTCGTTCATGTAGGTCCTGGTACAGTCCACATGTCTATGTGTATATATCCTAGTGGGCTATAACTGGATCCTAGTGGACTATAGCTGATGATGCTTACTGGATATCTCGTTCATGTAGGTCCCGATACAGTCCACATATATATGTGTAAAAATCCTAGTTGGCTATAACTGGTGATTCTTACTGGATATTTCGTTCATGTAGGTCCTGGTACAGTCCACATGTCTATGTGTATATATCCTAGTAGGCTATAACTGGAACCTAGTGGACTATAGCTGATGATGCTTACTGGATATCTCGTTCATGTAGGTCCCGATACAGTCCACATATATGTGTGTATAGTCACAAGTGGGCTATAACTGGTGATTCTTACTCGATATCCCGTTCATGTAGGTCCTGGTACAGTCCACATGTCTATTTGTACATATCCTATTTGGCCATAACTGGTGGTTCTTACTGGATATCTCGTTCATGTAGGTCCTGGTACAGTCCACATATCTGTGTGTATAGATCCTAGTGAGATACAGCTGGTGTTTCTTACTGGATATGTCGTTCATGTAGGTCCCGGTACAATCCACATGTCTGTGTCTATATATGCTAGTGGGCTAAAACTGGTGTTTCTTACCGGATATCTCGTTCATGTAGGTCCCGGAACAATCCACATGTGTGACTTTATAGATCCTAGTGGGCTATAGCTGATGATGCTTACTGGATATCTCGTTCAGGTAGGTCCCGGTACAGTCCACATATCTCTGTGTATAGATGCTAGTGGGCTATAACTGGTGGTTCTTACTGGATATCTGGTTCCTGTAGGTGCTGGTACAGTCCACATATATGTGTGTATATATCCAAGTGAGCTATAACTGGTGATTCTTACTGGATATCTCGTTCATGTAGGTCCCGGTACAATCCACATGTCTGTGTGTATAGATCCTAGTGGGCTATAACTGGTGATTCTTACAGGATATCTCGTTCATGTAGGTCCTGGTACAGCCCACATGTCTATGTGTATATATCCTAGTGGGCTATAACTGGATCCTAGAGGACGATAGCTGATGATGCTTACTGGATATCTCGTTCATATAGGTCCCGGTACAGTCCACATATATGGGTGTATAGATCCTAGTGGGCTATAACTGGTGATTGTTACTGGATATCTCGTTCATGTAGGTCCGGGTACAGTCCACATGTCTATGTGTATAGATCCTAGTTGGCTATAACAGGTGATTCTTACTGGATATCTCGTTCATGTAGGTCCTGGTACAGTCCACATGTATATGTGTATAGATGCTAGTGGTCTACAGCTGGTGTTTCTTACTGGATATCTCGTTCATGTAGGTCCCAGTACAATCCACATGTCTGTGTGTATAGATCCAAGTGGGCTAGATCTGATGATGCGTACTGGATATCTCGTTCATGTAGGTCCCGGTACAGTCCACATATCTGTGTGTATCGATCCTAGTGGGCTACAGCTGGTGTTTCTTACTGGACATGTCGTTCATGTAGGTCCCGGTACAATCCACATGTCTGTGTGTATAGATGGTAGTGGGCTACAGCTTATGATGCTTACTTGATATCTCGTGCATGTATGTCCCGGTACAGTCCATACGTCTGTGTGTATAGATCCTAGTTGGCTATAACTGCTGATTCATACTGGATATCTGGTTCATGTAGGTCCTGGTACAGTCCACATGTTTGTGTGTTTACCTCCTAGTGGGCTATAACTGGTGGTTCTTAATGGATATCTCGTGCATGTAGTCCTGGTACAGTCCACATGTCTGTGTGTATAGATCCTAGTGGGCTATAACTGTGGTTCTTATTGATATCTGGTTCATGTAGGTCCTGGTACAGTCCACATGTCTGTGTGTATATATCCTAGTGGGCTATAACTGGTGATTATTACTGGATATCGTGTTCATGTAGGTCCCGGTACAATCCACATGTCTGTGTGTATAGATCCTAGTGGGCTATAACTGGTGATTCTTACTGGATATCTCGTTCATGTAGGTCCTGGTGCAGTCCAAATGTCTATGTGTATAGATCCTAGTAGGCTACATCTGGTGTTTCTTACTGGATATCTCATTCATGTAGGTCCCGGTACAATCCACATGTCTGTGTGTATATATACAAGTGGGCTAGAGCTGATGATCCTTACTGGATATCTCGTGCATGTAGTTCCTGGTACAGTCCACATGTCTCTGTGTATAGATCCTAGAGGGCTATAACTGGATCCTAGAGGACTATAGCTGATGATGCTGACTGGCTATCTCATTCATGTAGGTCCGGGTACAGTCCACATGTCCATGTGTATATCCTAGTTGGCTATAACTGGTGGTTCTTACTGGATATCTCGTTCATGTAGGTCCGGGTACAGTCCACATATATGTGTGTATATATCCTAGTGGCTATAACTGGTGATTCTTACTCGATATCTCGTTCATGTAGGTCCCGGTACAGTCCACATGTCCATGTGTATATATCCTAGTTGGCTATAACAGGTGGTTCTTACTGGATATCTCGTTCATGTAGGTCCTGGTACAATCCACATGTCTGTGTGTATAGATTCTAGTGGGCTATAGCTGATGATGCTTAATGGATATCTCGTTCATGTAGGTCCCGGTGCAGTCCATATATCTGTGTGTATTGAAGCTAATAGGCTATAACTGGTGATTCTAACTGGATATCTGGTTCATGTAGGTCCTGGTATAGTCCATATGTCTGTGTGTATATCCTAGTTGGCTATAACTTGTGATTCTTACTGGATATCTCGTTCATATAGGTCCCGGTACAGTCCACATGTCCGTGTGTATAGATGCTAGTGGGCTATAACTGGTGGTTCTACGGATATCTCGTTCATGTAGGTCCTGGTACAGTCCACATGTACATTGTATATGTGTATTGATTCTAGTGGGCTACAGCTGGTGTTTCTTACTGGATATTTCGTTCATGTAGGTGCCGGTACAATCCACATGTCTGTGTATAGATCCAAGTGTGCTAGAGCCGATGATGCTTACTGGATATCTCGTTCATGTAGGTCCGGTTACAGTCACATATCTGTGTGTAAAGATCCTAGTGGGCTATAACTGGTGATTCTTACTGGATATCTCGTTCATGTGGTCCTGGTACAGTCCACATGTCTATGTGTGTATATCCTAGTGGGCTATAACTGGATCCTAGTGGACTATAGCTGATGATGCTTACTGGATATCTCGTTCATGTAGGTCCCGATACAGTCCACATATAGTGTAAAAATCCTAGTTGGCTATAAATGTGATTCTTACTGGATATTTTTCGTTCATGTAGGTCCTGGTACAGTCCACATGTCTATGTGTATATCCCAGTAGGCTATAAACTGGATCCTAGTGGCTATAGCTGATGATGCTTATGGATCTTCGTTCATGTATGTCCCGATACAGTCCACATATATGTGTGTATAGTCACTAGTGGGCTATAACTGGTGATTCTTACTCGATTTCCCGTTCATGTAGGTCCTGGTACAGTCCACATGTCTATTTGTACATATCCTATTTGGCCATAACTGGTGGTTCTTACTGGATATCTCGTTCATGTAGGTCCTGGTACAGTCCACATATCTGTGTGTATAGATCCTAGTGAGATACAGCTGGTGTTTCTTACTGGATATGTCGTTCATGTAGGTCCCGGTACAATCCACATGTCTGTGTCTATATATGCTAGTGGGCTAAAACTGGTGTTTCTTACCGGATATCTCGTTCATGTAGGTCCCGGAACAATCCACATGTGTGGCTTTATAGATCCTAGTGGGCTATAGCTGATGATGCTTACTGGATATCTCGTTCATGTAGGTCCCGGTACAGTCCACATATCTCTGTGTATAGATGCTAGTGGGCTATAACTGGTGGTTCTTACTGGATATCTGGTTCCTGTAGGTGCTGGTACAGTCCACATATATGTGTGTATATATCCAAGTGAGCTATAACTGGTGATTCTTACTGGATATCTCGTTCATGTAGGTCCCGGTACAATCCACATGTCTGTGTGTATAGATCCTAGTGGGCTATAACTGGTGATTCTTACAGGATATCTCGTTCATGTAGGTCCTGGTACAGGCCACATGTCTATGTGTATATATCCTAGTGGGCTATAACTGGATCCTAGAGGACGATAGCTGATGATGCTTACTGGATATCTCGTTCATATAGGTCCCGGTACAGTCCACATATATGGGTGTATAGATCCTAGTGGGCTATAACTGGTGATTGTTACTGGATATCTCGTTCATGTAGGTCCTGGTACAGTCCACATGTCTATGTGTATAGATCCTAGTTGGCTATAACAGGTGGTTCTTACTGGATATCTCGTTCATGTAGGTCCTGGTACAGTCCACATATATGTGTGTATAGTTGCTAGTGGGCTATAACTGGTGGTTCTTAATGGATATCTGGGTCATGTAGGTGCTGGTACTATCCACATGTATGTGTGTATAGATCCTACTGGGCTGTATCTGATGATGCTTACTGGATATCTCGTTCATGTAGGTCCCGGTACAATCCACATGTCTGTTTGTATAGATCCTAGTGGGCTATAGCTGATGATGCTTACTGGATATTTCGTCCATGTAGGTCCTGGTGCAGTCCACATATATGTGTGTATATATCCTATTTGGCTATAACTGCTGATTCATACTGGATATCTGGTTCATGTAGGTCCTTTTACAGTCCACATGTCTTTGTGTATATACCTATTGTGCTATAACTGATCCTATTGGTCTATAGCGCGAAGGCCTTACTGGGTATCTCGTTTATGTTGTCCGTTTACAGCCCATAATATATGTTGAATAATCCTAGTCAGCTATAAACTGGAATTCCTTACTCGATATCCTCGTTCATTTGAGGTCCTGGTACAGTCCAACTGTCTATTGGGTATATATCCTTGTTTTGGCTTATGATGGTGGTTTCTTACTGGATATCTCGTTCATTTAGGTCCTGGTAACAGTCCCAACATATCCTGTGTGTATAGTCCTTGTGGGTACAGCTGGTGTTTCTGACTGGACATCTCCTTCATGTAGGTCCCGGTACAATCCACATGTATGTGTGTATAGGTCATAGGCTATAGCTGATGATGCTTACTTGATATGTCGTGCATGTAGGTCACGGTACAGTCCACATATCTGTGTGTAAAGATCCTAGTGGGCTACAACTGGTGATTCTTACTTGATATCCCGTTTATGTAAGTCCTGGTACAGTATATCCTAGTTGGCTATAACTGCTGATTCATACTGGATATCTGGTTCATGTAGGTCCTGGTACAGTCCACATGTCTGTGTGTATACCTCCTAGTGGGCTATAACTGGTGGTTCTTAATGGATATATCGTGCATGTAGGTCCTGGTACAGTCCTCATGACTGTGTGTATATATCCTAGTGGGCTATGACTGGTGGTTCTTACTGGATATCTGGTTCATGTAGGTCCTGGTACAGTCCACATGTCAGTGTGTATATATCCTAGGGCGCTATAACTGGTGATTATTACTGGATATCTTGTTCATGTAGGTCCCGGTACAATCCACATGTGTGTGTGTATAGATCCTAGTTGGCTATAACTGCTGATTCATACTGGATATCTGGTTCATGTAGGTCCTGGTACAGTCCACATGTCTATGTGTATATATCCTATTGTGCTATAACTGGATCCTATTGGACTATTGCTGACGATGCTTACTGGATATCTCGTTTATGTAGGTCCCGGTACAGTCCATATATATGTGTTTATATATCCTAGACAGCTATAACTGGTGATTCTTACTCGATATCTCGTTCATGTAGGTCCTGATACAGTATATCCTAGTTGGCTATAACTGCTGATTCATACTGGATATCTGGTTCATGTAGGTCCTGGTACATTCCACATGTCTGTGTGTATACTGGATATCTGGTTCATGTAGGTCCTGGTGCAGTCCAAATGTGTATGTGTGTAGATCCCAATGGGCTACATCTGGTGTTTCTTACTGGATATCTCGTTCATGTAGGTCCCGGTACAATCCACATATCTGTGTGTATGGATGCTAGTTGGCTACAGCTGGTGTTTCTTACTGGATATTTCGTTCATGTAGGTGCCGGTACAATCCATATGTCTGTGTGTATAGATCCAAGTGGGCTAGAGCTGATGATGCTTACTGGATATCTCGTTCATGTAGGTCCCGGTACAGTCCACATATATGTGTAAAGATCCTAGTGGGCTATAACTGGTGATTCTTACTGGATATCTCGTTCATGTAGGTCCTGGTACAGTCCACATGTCTATGTGTATAGATCCTAGTGGGATATAACTCGATCCTAGAGGACTATAGCTCATGATGATTACTGGCTATCTCATTCATGTTGGTCCCGGTACAGTCCACATATATGTGTGTATAGATCCAAGTGGCTATAACTGGTGATTCTTACTCGATATCTCGTTCAAGTAGGTCCTGGTACAGTCCACATGTCTATGTTTATAGATCCTAGTTGGCTACAAATGGTGGTTCTGACTGGATATCTCGTTCATGTAGATCATGGTACAGTCCACATATATGTGTGTATAGATCCTAGTGGGCTACAGCTGGTGTTTCTTACTGGATATCTCGTTCATGTAGGTCCTGGTACAGTCCACATGTCTATGTGTATAGATCCTAGTGGGATATAACTCGATCCTAGAGGACTATAGCTCATGATGATTACTGGCTATCTCATTCATGTTGGTCCCGGTACAGTCCACATATATGTGTGTATAGATCCAAGTGGCTATAACTGGTGATTCTTACTCGATATCTCGTTCATGTAGGTCCTGGTACAGTCCACATGTCTATGTTTATAGATCCTAGTTGGCTACAAATGGTGGTTCTGACTGGATATCTCGTTCATGTAGATCATGGTACAGTCCACATATATGTGTGTATAGATCCTAGTGGGCTACAGCTGGTGTTTCTTACTGGATATCTCGTTCATGTAGGTCCCGGTACAATCCACATGTCTGTGTGTATAGATGCCAGTGGGCTACAGCTGGATTTCGTTCACGTAGGTCCCGGTATGATCCACATATCTGCGTGTATAGATCCTACTGGGCTATAGCTGATGATACTTACTGGATATCTCGTTCATGTAGGTCCGGGTACATACCAGATACCTGTGTGTATAGATGCTAGTGGGCTATAACTGGTGATTCTTACTGGATATCTCGTTCATGTAGGTCCTGGTACAGTCCACATGTCTGTGTGTATAGATCCTAGTGGGATATAACTGGTGGTTCTTACTGGATATCTCGTTCATGTAGGTCCTGGTACAGTCCACATGTCTATGTGTGTAGATGCTAATGGGCTACAGCTGGTGTTTCTTACTGGATATCTCGTTCATGTACAGTCCACATGTCAATGTGTATATATCCTAGTGGGCTATAACTGGATCCTAGAGGACTGTAGGTCCTGGTACAGTCCACGTGTCTATGTGTATAGATGCTAGTGGGCTACAGCTGGTGTTTATTGCTGGATATCTCTTTCATGTAGTTCCCGGTACAATCCACATGTCTGTGTGTATAGATCGAAGTGGGCTAGACCTGATGATGCTTTCTGGATATCGCGTTCATGTAGGTACCGGTACAGTCCACATATCTGTGTGTAAAGATCCTAGTGGGCTATAACTGGTGATTCTTACTGGATATCTCGTTCATGTAGGTACTGGTACAGTCCACATGTCTATGTGTATAGATCCTAGTTGGCTATAACTGGATCCTAGAGGACTATATCTGATGATGCTTACGGGATATCTCGTTCAAGTAGGTACAGGTACAGTCCACATGTATATGTGTATAGATCCTAGTTGGCTATAACAGGTGGTTCCTACTGGATATCTCGGTCATGTAGGTCCTGGTACAGTCCACATATCTGTGTGTATAGATCCTAGTGGGCTACATCTGGTATTTCCTACTGGACATCTTGTTAATGTAAGTCGCGGTACAATCCACATGTCTGTGTGTATAGATTATAGTGGGCTACAGCTGGTGTTTCTTACTGGATAGCTCGTTCATGTAGGACCCGGTACAGTCCACATATCTGTGTGTATATATGCTAATGGGCTATAACTGGTGATTCTTACTGAATATCTCGTTCATGTAGGTCCTGGTACAGTTCACATGTCTATGAGTATAGATGCTAGTGGGCTACAGCTGGTGTTTCTTACTGGATATCTCTTTCATGTAGGTCCCGGTACAATCCACATGTCTGGGTGTATAGATCCAAGTGGGCTAGAGGAGATGATGCTTACTGGATATTGCGTTCATGTAGGCCCGGTACAGTCCACATATCTGTGTGTAAAGATCCTAATGGGCTATAACTGGTGATTCTTACTGGATATCTCGTTCATGTAGGTACTGGTACAGTCCACATGTCTATGTGTATAGATCCTAGTTGGCTATAACTGGATCCTAGAGGACTATATCTGATGATGCTTACGGGATATCTCGTTCATGTAGGTCCTGGTACAGTCCACATGTATATGTGTATAGATCCTAGTTGGCTATAACAGGTGGTTCTTACTGGATATCTCGTCCATGTAGGTCCTGGTACAGTCCACATATCTGTGTGTATAGATCCTAGTGGGCTACATCTGGTATGTCCTACTGGACATCTTGTTAATGTAAGTCGCGGTACAATCCACATGTCTTTGTGTATAGATTATAGTGGGCTACAGCTGGTGTTTCTTACTGGATAGCTCGTTCATGTAGGTCCCGGTACTGTCCACATATCTGTGTGTATATATGCTAATGGGCTATAACTGGTGATTCTTACTGGATATCTCGTTCATGTAGGTCCTGGTACAGTCCACATGTTTATGTGTATATATGCTAGTGGGCTACAGCTGGTGTTTCTTACTGGATAGCTCGTTCATGTAGGTCCCGGTACAGTCCACATATCTATGTGTATATAATCTAATGGGCTATAACTGACGATTCTTACTGGATATCTGGTTCATGTAGGTCCTGGTACAGTCCACATGTCTATGTTTATATATCCTAGTTGGCTATAACTCGTGGTTCTTTCTAGATATCTCGTTCATGTACGTACTGGTACAGTCCACATGTCCGAGTGTAATGATGCTTGTGGGCTATAACTGGTGATTCTTAATGGATATCTCGTTCATGTAGATCATGGTACAGTCCACTTGTCTATGTTCATAGATCCTAGTGGGCTATAACTGGTGATTCTTATTGGATATCTCTTTCATGTAGGTCTTGATACAGTCCACATATCTGCGTGTATAGATCATAGTGGGCTATAACTGGTGCTTCTTAATGGATATCTCGTTCATGTAGGTCCTGGTACAGTCCACATGTCCGTGTGTATAGATGCTTGTAGGCTATAACTGATTATTCTTACTGGATATCTGGTTCATATAGATCCTGGTACAGTCCACATGTCTATGTGTATATATCCTGGTGGGCTATAACTGGTGATTCTTACTGGACATCTCGTTCATGTAGGTCCTGATACAGTCCACATGTCTATGTGTATAGGTCCTAGTTGGCTATATCTGGTGGTTCTTACTGGATATCCCGTTCATGTAGGTCCTCGTACAGTCCACATGTCTCTGTGTATAGATCCTAGTGGGCTATAACTGGTGATTCCTATTGGATATCTCGTTCATGTAGGTCATGGTACAGTCCACATGTATATGTGTATATATCCTAGTGGGCTACATCTGGTGTTTCATACTGGATATCTCGTTCATGCAGGTCCCGGTACAATCCACATGTTCATGTAGGTCTTGGTTCAGTCCACATGTCTGTGTTTATATATCCTAGTTGGCTATAACTGGTGATTCTTACTGGATATCTCGTTCATGTAGGTCCTGGTACAGTCCACATGTCTATGTATATAGATCCTAGTGGGCTACATCTGGTGTTTCTTACTGGATATCTCGTTCATGGAGGTCCCTGTACAATCCACATGTCTGTGTGTATATATCCTAGTGTGCTATAGCTGATGATGCTTACCGGATATCTCGTTCATGTAGGTTCCAGTGCAGTCCACATATATGTGTGTATATATGCTAATGTGCTATAACTTGTGATTCTTACTGGATATCTGGTTCATGTAGGTCCTGGTACAGTCCACATGTCTGTGTGTATAGATCCTAGTTGGCTATAACTGGTGATTCTTACTGTATATCTCTTTCATGTAGGTCCTGGTACAGTCCACATGTCTGCGTGTATATATCCTAGTTGGCTATAACTGGTCGTTTTTATTGGATATCTCGTTCATGTAGGTCCTGGTCTATGTCTATGTCTATGTGTATAGATCCTAGTGGGCTATGACTGGTGATTCTTACTGGATATCTCGTTCATGTAGGTACCGGTACAGTCCACATGTCCGTGTCTATAGATGCTTGTGGGCTAAAACTGATGATTCTTACTGGATATCTCGTTCATGTAGATCCTGGTACAGTCGACATGTCTATGTGTATAGATCCTAGTGGGCTATAACTGGTGGTTCTTACTGTATATCCCGTTCATGTAGGTCCTGCTACAGTCCACATGTCTATGTGTATAGATCCTAGTGGGCTACAGCTGGTGTTTCTTACTGGATAGCTCGTTCATGTAGGTCCCGGTAACAGTCCACAATATATATGTGTACTAGAACTAATGGGGCTATAACTTGACGATTAATTACTGGATATCTCGTTCCCCATATATGTCCTGGTACAGTCCACATGTATAAGTGTTGATCTATGCTAGTGGGCTACAGCTGGTGTTTTTCTTACTGATTTCTCGTTATGTAGGTCCCGGTCAGTACATATCCTATTGTATGTTTAAATTTCTTGGGCTAAATACTGGTGGATTTCTTACTGGATTTCTATTTCATGTAGGTCAATTGTACAGTCCAAATGTCTGTGTGTATATATCATAGTTGGCTATAACTGGTGATTCTTACTGGATATCTCGTTCATGTAGGTCCTGGTACAGTCCACATGTCTATGTGTATAGATCCTAGTGGGCTATAACTGGTGTTTCTTACTGGATATCTCGTTCATGTCTATGTGTATAGATCCTAGTGGGCTATAACTGGTGGTTCTTACTGTATATCCCGTTCATGTAGGTCCTGCTACAGTCCACATGTCTATGTGTATAGATCCTAGTGGTCTACAGCTGGTGTTTCTTACTGGATAGCTCGTTCATGTAGGTCCCGGTACAGTCCACATATATATGTGTATAGAATCTAATGGGCTATAACTGACGATTCTTACTGGATATCTGGTTCATGTAGGTCCTGGTGCAGTCCACATTTCTATGTTTATATATCCTAGTTGGCTATAACTCGTGGTTCTTTCTAGATATCTCGTTCATGTACGTACTGGTACAGTCCACATTTCCGAGTGTAATGATGCTTGTGAGCTATAACTGGTGATTCTTACTGGATATCTCGTTCATGTAGATCCTGGTACAGTCCACATGTCTATGTTCATAGATCCTAGTGGGCTATAACCGGTGATTCTTATTGGATATCTCGTTCATATATGTCCTGGTACAGTCCACATGTATATGTGTATATATGCTAGTGGGCTACAGCTGGTGTTTCTTACTGGATATCTCGTTCATGTAGGTCCCGGTACAGTCCACATATCTGTATGTATAAATTATAATGGGCTATAACTGGTGATTCTTACTGGATATCTAGTTCATGTAGGTCCTGGTACAGTCCACATGTCTGTGTGTATATATCATAGTTGGCTATAACTGGTGATTCTTACTGGATATCTCGTTCATGTAGGTCCTGGTACAGTCCACATGTCTATGTGTATAGATCCTAGTGGGCTATAACTGGTGTTTCTTACTGTATATCTCGTTCATGTAGGTCCTGGTACAGTTCACATGTCTATGTGTATATATGCTAGTGGGCTACAGCTGGTGTTACGTAATGGATATCTCGTTCATGTAGGTCCCGGTACAATCCACATGCCTGTGTGTATAGATCCTAGTGGTCTATAACTGGTGATTCTTAATAGATATCTCGTTCATATAGGTCCTGGTACAGTCCACATGTCTATGTGTATACATCCTAGTGGGCTACATCTGGTGTTTCTTACTGGATATTTCGTTCATGTAGGTCCTGGTACAGTTCACATGTATATGTATATAGATGCTAGTGGGCTACAGCCGGTGTTTCTTACTGGATATCTCGTTCATGTAGGTCCAGGTACAGTCCACATATCTGTATGTATAAATGCTAATGGGCTATAACTGGTGTTTCTTACCGGATATCTAGTTCATGTAGGTCCTGGTACAGTCCACATGTCTGGGTGTATAGATCCTAGTTGGCTATAACTGGTGATTCTTACTGGATATCTCGTTCATGTATGTCCTGGTACAGTCCACATGTCTATGTATATAGATCCTAGTGGGCTACATCTGGCGTTTCTTACTGGATATCTCGTTCATGGAGGTCCCTGTACAATCCACATGTCTGTGTGTATAGATCTTAGTGGGATATAGCTGATGATGCTTACCGGATATCTCGTCCATGTAGGTCCCAGTGCAGTCCACGTATATGTGTGTATATATGCTAATGGGCTATAACTGGTGATTCTTAGTGGATATCTGGTTCATGTAGGTCCTGGTACAGTTCACATGTCTGTGTGTATAGATCCTAGTTCGCTATATCTGGTGATTATTACTGGATATCTCGTTCATGTAGGTCCTGGTACAGTCCACATGTCGATGTATATATATACAAGTGGGCTTATAACTGGTGATCCTTACTGGATATCTCGTTCATGTAGGTCCCGGTACAGTCCACATGTCTGTGTGTATATATCCTAGTTGGCTATAACTGGTGGTTCTTACTGGATATCTCTTTCATGTAGGTCCTGGTACAGTCCACATGTCTGCGTGTATATATCCTAGTTGGCTATAACTGGTCGTTCTTATTGGATATCTCGTTAATGTAGGTCCTGGTACAGTCCACATGTCTGGGTGTATAGATCCTAGTTGGCTATAACTGGTGATTCTTACTGGATATCTCGTTCATGTAGGTCCTGGTACAGTCCACATGTCTATGTGTATAGATCCTAGTGGGCTATAACTGGTGATTCTTACTGGATATCTCGTTCATCTAGGTACCGGTACAGTCCACATGTCCGTGTCTATTGATGCTTGTGTGCTATAACTGATGATTCTTACTGGATATCTCGTTCATGTAGATCCTGGTACAGTCGACATGTCTATGTGTATATATCCTAGTGGGCTATAACTGGTGGTTCTTACTGGATATCCAGTTCATGTAGGTCCTGCTACAGTCCACATGTCTATGTGTATAGATCCTAGTGGGCTATAACTGGTGATTCTTATTGGATATCTCGTTCATGTAGGTCCTGGTACAGTCCACATGTCTATGTGTATAGATCCTAGTGGGCTACATCTGCTGTTTCTTACTGGATATCTCGTTCATTTAGGTCCCGGTACAGTCCACATAGCTATGTGTATAGATGCTAATGGGCTATAACTGTTGGTTCTTACTGGATATCTCGTTCATGTAGGTCCGGGTAATACAGTCCACATGTGTATGTGTATAGATGCTAGTGGGCTATAACTGGTGATTCTTACTGGATATCTCGTTCATGTAGATCCTGGTACAGTCCACATGTCTATGTTTATAGATGGGCTATAACTGGTGGTTCTTACTAGATATCTCGTTAATGTAGGTCCTGGTACAGTCCACATGTCTATGTTTATAGATGGGCTATGACTGGTGGT
This sequence comes from Conchocele bisecta, assembly GCA_029237695.1. NCBI lineage: Eukaryota > Metazoa > Mollusca > Bivalvia > Lucinida > Thyasiridae > Conchocele > Conchocele bisecta. Next base: position 14,779,598 of record CM055278.1, read on the forward strand.
TCTTACTAGATATCTCGTTAATGTAGGTCCTGGTACAATCCACATGTGTATATATCCATGTCTATGTTTATAGATGGGCTATAGCTGGTGATTCTCTCTGGATATCTCGTTCATGTAGGTCCTGATATAGTCCACATGTCTATGTGTATATATCCTAGTTGGCTATAACTGGTGGTTCTTACTGGATATCTCGTTCATGTAGGTCCTGGTACTGTCCACATGTCTATGTGTATCATAGTGGTCTATAACTGGTGAGTCTTACTGGATATCTCGTTCATGTAAGTCCTGGTAGAGTCCACATGTCTATGTGTATAGATGCTAGTGGGCTACAGCTGGTATTTCTTACTGGATATCTCGATCATGTAGGTCATGGTAGAATCCACATGTCTGTGTGTATAGATCCAAGTGGGCTAGATCTGATGATGCTTACTGGATATCGCGTTCATGTAGGTCCCGGTACAGTCCACATATATGTGTGTAAATAATATGTTCGACAGATTATAAAGTATGATCATTGCACATCCAAACATAAATACAGATAAATAAATAGTAATGTCCGCAAACATTTTAAGGAAACACGGTTATCGCCCCTGATATCAATGTGGAAAATTACGTCTGATATAAAATGTATAATACTGCCAAATCAATACCAGGGTATGGGATCACGTCGTCTAATGTTTACACTGCCGTAATGGCAGGTCTCATGTAACTCTTATTTGTCATCAACACGACTGCGGTTTCTTCCTTTTAATAATTATGACCATGTTCCAGCCGTTAACCCTTTGGACCCGAAAACCCGCTAAAGCGGTTTATGCAAACAGTGTAGATCCAGATGAGCCGGCTCGTAACGAGCCGGCTCATCTGGATCTACACTTTTTGAAAGTAATTTTCATATTTTTGAGAACTAAAATACCACCTTTTCATAAATGGACTAGTCTGAACACCATTTTGTGACAGTTTGATTGGTTGCACAATTAACATATCGAAATCCATTCCAGTTACTTAGTTGTGAAAGGGTTAATACTGTATGTATACGAGTCCGCCAATACCAAATTTAGCAGTATTACTCGTGTAGTTAGTCTGAACATTGAGTAGAGAAATTTGAATCGGACGGAATCGAACGTTGTTTAAACCTGGTCCGATTCAAATTTCTCTGAAGAATGTTCAAACTAACTACATACGTAATGTTGCTAAATTTGGTATTGACGGACTCGTAACAATGTCATCATTAAAATGAGGAACATGCAATCGTATTGATGAAAACTAAGATTTACACGAGACCACATGGGCGCCGCCATTAACGTAGTGTAAACAATAGACCACGTGATCCCATACCCTGAATACGTGGGGTAATGGTGAATGAATGTTTGTTTTGCCCGAAAATGTCTCAGATGATGTCTCTGATATAAATAACAGTTTGTACCTACTGAGTGGGCATATACATTTAATCCATTTCATGCTCAGGATATGTCATTTTGTTTGTGAAATATTCTTCGGTCGGTCGGTCGGTCGGTCAATCGGTCAAGCAAAGCACACACATACTTTATTTAATGATTTTGTCATAGACATTGAACAATGCATACTTTGTAGTGTATCTAGGCCATAAGAGTCAAGGTGTATGATCACGTGGTAATAACAACAACAACAAGTACTGAAACTTCCAAAATCCATCTAATTCAAAGTACGTGTTCTTTTATATTGTCCTTATTACGTAACGGATTTTCATGAAATATGGCGCATCAAGCGCGTCTTGTTAAGCTGCATTTGGCGGTCTCTGTATTTTCGTCCAAACTTCTGTCTTTTATTGCGAAGAATCGATTTCCGTGTCTACCGACATAAGTCTATGTCGAACTCCCGGGACCACCAAATTCAGCTCTTGAAGACGCGTTTGCTGCGCCATATTTCGTCAAAATCCATTTCATATTAAGAAAATTATCAAATAATACTTAGTTTGGCAATATTTCAACACTTTCAGCCACTGTTGTTGTTGTTATAACCACGTGGTCATGCACCTTGCGAATGTATTATTAGGACACAGAGCGTATCAATATGTGTGTGTGTCATGTTCTATTTAACATATCTATATGGTAGACGTACTTTTATAAGAATTGCCGAATCAGCATTAACAGTGAGACGTAACATATCTCGTCGTGTATTACATATATAGCTAATGCATTACAATGCCATCGAATGATTGTATGGCTTATTTTTTTATGAAACTGACATTTAATATGCGTATATGAATTCATTTCCTGCATTATTATTTATTAATATATGTGCATGTGAATTAAAAGTACTGTCTCATATGTGTATTTGTATGCGGTTGAGGGAAGACTTATGGATTGAAAATGTTTGCTGTATGTGGCTGTGACTGGAGAAATGGGGCTTATGTGTTTTGCGACCAGTGTAGATCCAGATCAGCCTGGGCATCCGCACAGTCTGATCAGGATCTAGACTTTTGCTATTCCTGAACTGAACACGCGAAACATATCGTTATCAGGCTACAAGGGAGGGGGGGGGGGGGCTAAGATGTTCGTAAGTGCAAAATTATGATAATCGGTAAATCTCCTATTAAAAATGTTTTTTTTGTAAACAATTAATGGATTTACATTTATTGAGCATAGGCTGCATATGCAGCCTATGCTCAATAAATGTAAATCCATTAATTGAAATTTCCAGACGAGTCTAAATTTACACTTACGAACATTTTAGTCGTACGAAGTTTAGTGAAACGGTCCCGGGAGTGTGCTGTTTGATCTACACTGGCCACAAATACGATAAGCCCCATTTCTCCAGTTACAGACACAGATATAACGTTCGTGTGGTCACCATCTGAGCTGCACCTTGTCTGGAATCTCTCTAACACGAACAATGTAGTAGTTTTGCAATCATACTTTATTGGCAACCAATCGATTATATAGTGGAATTAGCCTACATATCATGATATCCCGTGTTGGCACCCGTGCTCGGACTACCACACGACGCCCCAAGACGACCCAGCGTGGGTCCAACTTTCCAATCAGCCAATTTGAGTGTATACATATCGCTAGCGAGCAATATGTACACGGACTACCAATGTTTTCGATTCGGCTTATATTTATATAAGCCGGGTCCGGGGTTATGTTGCTCGCCTTCATATTAGGGGTTAGAGTTATATGTATTTGACTAACCTAAAACCAGACACCGTTTAAGTGTGATGGTAGAGAGCACCGCAGGGGACGTATAATTCTTTTTTATTAATTCGTTCCCACGAAAGAACAATTCGTTCCCACGAAATAACAATTCGTTCCCTCAATTTAAAAATTAGTTCCCACGAATTAACAATTCGTTCCCACGAATTAACAAATTGTTCCGAATTACAATTCGTTCCCTCAATTTAACAAATTCGTTCCCTTTACGAAATTAATTCAATTCGTTCCCTCGAATTAACAATTAACAATTCGTGGGAACGAATTATTAATTGTTAATTCGAGGAAACGAATTGTTAAATTGAGGGAACGAATTGTTATTTCGCGGGAACGAATTGTCAATTCGAGGGAACGAATTGTTATTTCGTGGGAACGAATTGTTAATTTGGGGAACGAATTGTTATATCGTGTGAACGAATTGTTAATTCGAGGGAACGAATTGTTATTTCGTGGGAACGAATTTTTAATTCGATGGAACGAATTGTTAAATTGAGGGGACGAATCGTTATTTCGTTGGAACGAATGAATAAAAAAAATCAATGTCCGTATGATGGATACATCATACATGGCCTTGAATTAGCAAAATCTTTATTCACATGTTATCGTCTTCATTCATTTCTTTTGGCCTTGAAACTGCAAAACTCACTTTGTAAAACACGTTTTATATTTGCGTTATGTAAATCCAATTTATGTTAATGTTGCCCAATTCAATTGTATGTACATCAATATCATGCACTATTGATGCCAAACTCGGCTGTGTATCTGATAATATATATAATAATGGTATGATGGCCTTGTCAGTTATTTATTAAAAGCTGTTTACAGATCGTGTCCTAGATCTTCAGTTTATTGAATAGGCGTTTTTCTGTTTTCACTTTTTGGGCCTACAGTGAAACCTCTCTAAACCGGACACCCTGCAGTAACACTCAATTTAGAGACGTTCCACTGTAATTAAGCACTCCATGAATAGTTTGTGTCATTTTCAATCGTGAACAGACATGACAATGATATAAATTGCAGTAAAACCCATCTAAATTAAACATCATCAGGGGGCCGTTTCACTAAACTTCGTACGACTAAAATGTTCGTAAGTGCAAAATTATGATAGTCTGTAAATTTCCCATTAACATTGTTTTCTTGTAAATAATTATTGGATTTACATTTATTGAGCAGAGGCTGCATATGCAGCCTATGCTCAATAAATGTAAATCCATAAATTGAAATTACAGACGATCTTAAATTTGCACTACGAACATTTTTGTCGTACAAGTTTTAGTGAAAGGGGAAACGGGCCCCAGGTCCCCAGGGTGTCTTGGTCCCCAGGGTGTCCCGCAGGAGACATGGAGTTTTTTTATTAATTCGTTCCCACGATATAACAATTCGTTCCCACGAATTAACAATTCGTTCCCTCGAATTGACAATTCGTTCCCAGGATATATCATGGGAACGAATTGTTAATTCGCGGGAACGAATTGTTACATCGTGGGAACGAATTGTTATATCGTGGGAACGAATTGTTATTTCCGGGGAACGAATTGTTAAATTGAGGGAACGAATTAATAAAAATAATTGTACGTCCACTGCGGGGCTCCGTTGTGTCCGGTTCCAGAGAGGTTCCAATGTAGAGCAACCACATATGGCCTTTTATTTCAGTAACATTCAAACGGTTTATATGGATATCCATGATAGTAACTGTGATAAACGGGGGAGGGGGAGGAGGTAATTGGCAACTGAAATTCCGCTGTAGCAGCATATGCCGGCACAATTTGTGAAACAAAATGTTTTTAAAACATTACGAGTACCCGCTATGCAGATATAATTATGTATTAATCTTTAAATTACTGATAGAGATACGCGATTGTATTGGGCTGTTTTATAGTTTAAAGTATTTATATAAATTAAATGCGTCACCTCAATATATAATTGGCAACCGAACGGTTTTATTTTGCTCATAAACGTTTGGATATGCAAATGATGACAGGAAATTTTATCAACAAAATCGTTATCGATAGATTTATAGTTCACATATTGAATTTGCAATAAATTAATTTCGTAATTTATTAAAAATTGAAGATGTGAACTATAACGTACTTATTGTTTACCAGCCCAGTCGCGAAGCTCCGCCCCTAACAGTGATTTGAATCGCTATACTTGTATGTGATTGGCGGTGTGACACGAAGTGAGCGCGTGTGTGGGCGGTAATATGCTTTGCGTCTCGTGAACTGATAACAACACGGCATAAAATCAGTTCTAAATATAGCGCGGAACATTTAATGATTAATTTAATACATATTGGCGAAAGCGTCGCAATATGCGATTAATTGAGACGAAATGCCGTTCTTTCATTGGTCGAGACACTAGGGTAAACAATGAGCTTTGTATTAATAACCGGTTTCGCTGGTCTTGCAATTATCCGTTGAAGCATTGCGGAAAACGCTTATATTGTTTTTAGCACGTGCATATCGTGCGCTTGTTTGTGTGAATAGTTTTCTGATAGCAACACTTCATGTAAGTCACCTCATCTAGAAAAACACATAAAATCCACAAAATGACGAACGGTGAACGTTCCCGGGTTGTTGGAATGTCGGTTACTGGAGCCTGTGTCAGAAACTTGAGTGAAATCTGCTTTATTTTCGTGTAAAATTGACTTGTTCGTGGTTTTTTTTGCAAAATAATCGTACTCACCTGATAAAATGTTCGCACCACGTCTTTCGTTTCGGCTGCACGGGCCCGTTTCATTAAACTTAGTACGACAAAAATGTTCTTAAGTGCAAATTTAGGATCGTCTGGAAATTTAAATTGATGGATTACTTTATTATTGAGCATAGGCTGCATATGCAGCCTATGCTCAATAAATGTAAATCCAATATTTGTTTACAAAAAACGTTGTTGAAGTAAAATGTACATAATTATCATAATTTTGCACTACGAACATTTTAGTCGTACGAAGTTTAGTGAAACGTGCTCCAGGTCGCCGGGAATCTTTGCTAGATGTAGGCCACCGTACATGTCCTTCTCGGAAGTACCGCCAAACCAGAAATTTTGCGGATCTGCCGCGGCGACCCAAAATCACGGGTCACCGCCCCAGCTCAGGACAATTACATTCGGTTGAGTCATTTTAGAGACATGCGGCTAAGTGCAGAGAAAACCGCTAGGCATATTTTTGCCAGACATGGCCGTAACATTATAGGCCAAGACAGTGCGTAACAAAATTAATATGTATTGATTCACTAGTAAATACATGCATATTCAACATGCGTGCCAAAGTATAATGCATTTGCATTATACTTTGGCCCACGATGTGAATACCATGCAGTTGTATGTGTGTCCCTTCTACCGGTCACCGTTATGGTGTACAAACGGGGTCAAAACTAAACTTACAGGTGCAGCTATAAAATATACAGGTGCACCTGCATTTTTTACAGCTGCACCTGTAAATGTATAGCTGCAGCTGTAAAATGTACAGCTGTAGCTGTAAATGTATAGCTGCACCTGTAAATGTATAGCTGCAGCTGTAAAATGTACAGCTGTTGCTGTAAATGTATAGCTGCACCTGTAAAATGTACAGCTGCAGCTGTAAATGTATAGCTGCACCCGTAAATGTATAGCTGCAGCTATGCAGGTGCAGCTGTATTGTTTACAGGGGCAACTATACATTTACAGGTGCAGCTGTAAAAAATGCAGGTGCACCTGTATATTTTTATAGCTGCACCTGTACGTTTAGTTTTGACCCCGTTCGTACACCATAGACCGTGTTCCTTTTCGGCAGACTGAATGTGATCTCTGACTATTTTGACCATTGGAAACTGGTATGCATGTGCATGTAATGATATAGTTTATTGTGGACACAACAGTTATGGTATATAGATTTTTAAAGTACATTGTATATGATAAGAATGCGATAATACGCATACTGGGGACTGTTTCACTAAACTAAACGACTAAAATGTTCGTACGTGCACAATTATGATTTCACATTAACAATGTTTTCTTGTAAACACTTATTGGATTTACATATATTGAGCATAGGCTGCAAATGCAGCATATGCTCAATAAATGTAAATCCATCAACTCAAATTCCAACGATCCTAAATTTGCACTTACGAACATTTAGTCGTACGAAGTTTAATGAAACGGGCCCCAGTAATGTATTCAGAGAAAATCCGTGGAAAGCAAAAACATCGGGTAACGCATTATGAGACTGAAGTATATTTCAATCAGTGCAGTCAGTGTAGCCCCTGATCAGACTGCGCATTTAATTAGTAAATAATAAAAAAAAAATTGCATATGAAAATAGCTTCATACCACCGCGAGTCACTATCAGTAAACTAACTATTACTAAATGATTATATCTGTATATCGGGCACTCGCAATTTATAGAACTGGTAGAATAATGACACCATTATACACTTGTTGAATTCCTATAAAGAACAGCCTGTGCCGACTGAGTGGGAATGTATCTTTAATATCGGATGATGTTAAATTCGGAAATTCTTACATGGATTAAACTGGGCATGTTTCATTTATAACGATCTTGTAAGACACACGGGGATTATATGTGAAACTGGATGAGAGAACATTGACTGGAGAAAATGGGGCTTACGGGTTTTGTGACCGGTTTAGATCCATATCAGTCTGTTTATCCGCACATTCGGATCAGGATCAGTAGTATAAAGGAGCCAACACTATACCACCTACGGTGGTAATCGTTACCCACCCCTCTACACTACCCCCACCACCCCGAAAAAATCAAAAAATTGGTTAACTAGGAAATTGTTCCCACCACACGAAAAATCCAAAAATTTGTGTCATAAATACATCATGTATTTTGCACGTCCAATTGAACAGATAAAACTATACTAATAAAAAGGATTTATTTTTGTCTCGTCGTCATATTGGTGTAATAAATACCTCATGTATTTTTCACGTCCAATTGAACAGATAAATTGAATAGGTTTATTAATAATATATTATAACAAAAATGGATAATAAAATACGCAACGAATTGGAATTTTGTAATGACTTTGATGAAGAATTTTACGCTGTTTCTACAGTATTAAAACACTGTAAAATGACAACACTATGTGGTATCGAATACATGAAATATCAGCGTAATTTATTACGCTGCGATAAAAACGTTGCATTTACAATATTAAACCGGCAATTATGTCGCCGGTATAAGGATCAAATTTATGTAATGAAGCGACTAAATAGGATCGGAGAAACACTACCGAAACATTATCAAACTAATTTTATAAAATCAGTTTAAAATCAAAGATTCGTTTACGGATATGCGTTTCTACGATATCACTTTTAACGAAGAAATTGGAAAATTATTATTAGAAATTGGAAATTGAACAGAAAAAAAAACAACTATTAGAGAAAATGGATAATACAATACAATTGGAATTGAAAGTTTTTAATGACTGTGTTGAAGAAGTTTACGAAGCTTACGGGGGTTATGATCCTGTATATAAATTCTATAAAATGAGAACACTAGGCGATATCGAATACATTAAATATCAGCGTAATTTATTACGCTCCGATAAAAACGTTGCATTTACAATATTATACCGGCAATTATGTCAACTATACAAGAGGCAAATACAAACATTAAGACGGATAATGCGTATCGGATATGAAACTAAGGTGTATTATATAAAATTGTTAAAACCCAACGATTCGTTTACGAATATACATTTCTACGATATCGCTTATAAAGATATTAATAAATTGTAAAAATTAAAAAAAAATAGCAAAAGCCTCCACTCGCGCACAACACCCCCAGCGACTGGGCAGATTTCTAGCCGGCACCCAGCCACTGGGGTGTTGGGACCTTTCTTAAGCCCACGCATCTGTTGGCTCACAGTTTAGTTTT
>CM055278.1:14789163-14823767 GCA_029237695.1 Conchocele bisecta
GAAATGATAAGCCATTCACCCAGCCTTAAGGTTTCGAACGCACCAAGTCTGTGACCTTGACCCTGGGCTTAGCGGGGGGCGGATGAATGTGGATTTGTCACGGGGGCGGTAGAGGACCATTGGAGCAATGCGTGTGTGAATGTGAAGCAGATCGAGCAAGGAAACAGAAACTATAAGCCATTTACCCAGCGTTAAGGTATCGAACGCAGCAAGTCTTTGAGCTTGACCTGGGCTTCTAGCGGGGGCGGGACGAATGTGGATTTGTCACTGGGCGGTTAGAGACATTGAGCAATGTGTGGTGAATGTGAAGCAGATCCGAGCAATGAAACAGAAATTATAAGCCATTTACCCAGCGTTAAGGTATCGAACGCACCAAGTCTGTGAGCTTGACCCTGGGCTTAGCTGGGGCGGGACGAATGTGGATTTGTCACAGGGCGGTAGAGGACCATTGGAGCAATGCGTGTGTGAAATGTAAAGCAGATCCGAGCAAGGAAACATAAATTAAAAGCCATTTACCCAGCGTTAAGGTTTCGAACGCACCAAGTATGTGACCTTGACCCTGGGCTTAGCGGGTGCGGGACGAATGTGGATTTATCACAGGGCGGTAGAGGACCATTGGAGCAATGCGTGTGTGAAATGTGAAGCAGATCCGAGCCAGGAAACAGAAATTATAAGCCATTTACCCAGCGTTAAGGTTTTGAACGCACCAAGTCTCTGACCTTCACCCTTGGCTTAGCGGGGGCGGGACGAATGTAGATTTGTCACAGGGCGGTAGAGGACCATTGGAGCAATGCGTGTGTGAAATGTGAAGCAGATGCGAGCAAGGAAACAGAAATTATAAGCCATTTACCCAGCGTTAAGGTTTAGGCACGTACGTACGTTACGTACGTACGTTACGTACGTACGGACGCCGGTAACACTATATGCCCCCCTCACCATTCGGTGGCGGGGGCATAATAAGGCATTTACCCAGCGTTAAGGTTTCGAACGCACCAAGTCTGTGACCTTGACCATGGGCTTAGCGGGGGCGGGACGAATGTGGATTTGTCACAGGGTGGCAGAGGACCATTGGAGCAATGCGTGTGTGAAATGTGAAGCAGATCCGAGCAAGGAAACAGAAATTATAAGGCATTTACCCAGCGTTAAGGTTTCGAACGCATCAAGTCTGTGACCTTCACCATGGGCTTAGCGGGGGTGGGACGAATGTGGATTTGTCACAGGGTGGCAGAGGACCATTGGAGCAATGCGTGTGTGAAATGTGAAGCAGATCCGAGCAATGAAACAGAAATTATAAGGCATTTACCCAGCGTTAAGGTTTCGAACGCACCAAGTCTGTGACATTGACCATGGGCTTAGCGGGGGCGGGACGAATGTGGATTTGTCACAGGGTGGCAGAGGAGCATTGGAGCAATGCGTGTGTGAAATGTGAAGCAGATCCGAGCAAGGAAACATAAATTATAAGGCATTTACCCGAGCGTTAAGGTTTCGGGACGTACGTACGTTACGTAACGTACGTACGGACGCCGGTAACACTATATGCCCCCTCACCATTCGGTGGCGGGGGCATAATAAGACATTTACCCAACGTTAAGTTTATGAATGTGCCAAGTTTGTGACCTTGACCTTGGGGTAAGCGCTGGGTGGTGGGTCATGGATTTGCTACAGCATGATAGAGGGTCATCTGAGGAATGCATGTATGAAATAACAAGGTGTTCCATGAAAGGAAACATAAGTTATAAGACATTTACCCAACGTTACGTTTATGAATGTGCCAAGTGTGTGACCTTGACCTTGGGGGTAAGGGCTGGTTGGTGGGTCATGGATTTGCTACAGCATGATAGAGGGTCATCTGAGGAATGCATGTATGAAATATCAAGGCGTTCCATCAATGGAAACAGATGTTATAAGAAATTTACCCCAACGTTAAGTTTATGAATGTGCTAAGTTTGTGACCTTGACCTTGGGGTAATGGTTGGGTGGTGGGTCATGGATTTGCTACAGCATGATAGAGGGTCATCTGAGGAATGCATGTATGAAAAAACAAGGTGTTCCATGAAAGACATTTACCCAACGTTAAGTTTGTGGACGACGCTGTCGCCGACACCGACGACGCCGGGGGTATGCCATAAGCTCTTATGCACTTCGTGCAGGCGAGCTAAAAAAATCATCATTTTGGAGTTGAACGACCCTCATAGCACATTCCATACGGATTGTGACACCACTCACTCAGGTCTATGTTGTACACCGACCACATACCTGCATAATCCATAGTATAATTATTGTTCAGCAACTCTATGAAAGAAACCTAGACCAAACACTTTGTCATTTGACGGAGTAAAATACAAACAAGAATTCCGCGGAATCAAATGTCTCGCCTTGTCCCGCCGCCTTGACCTCGAGCCTGGGCCAGAAAGCAATTTTCACTGGCCCGAACATATTATACAAGTATTGACTAGTGAGCCATAGAATATCAGATTATATTCTATGGCTCACTAGTCAATAATTATTTTAGTATATGATAATAGTCGGTATATAGCACTTACGACCTTATGCTACTAGACAAAAATGGAAAAAGAATTTGAAAAAAAAACAAGAAACGAGGCCACTTTTTGTAGACTAGATGGCCGTGGCATGCATGTCGCGCCTTGTGGCGAGGCATGGACACTAACAAAAGATATATAGTAGATGGAAAAACTTTAACCGGACACACGGACGGACGGACGGACGGACGGGGACGGACGGACGTATGCCAAAATGCCGACTATATCGCGCTTTCCGCAAGCGGGCGCGACAATGATGATAAACACCCATGTGAAGTATCAAGGTAATGGGTGAAGCAGTTGCAGAGATATAGTACACAAAAAAATCAAAGTCATTCGACCTTGACATTGGGCACAGGGGCCGCACGGTTGGGGGGTAAATGAAAATATGGATGATGATAAACACCCATGTAAAGTTTCCAGGTAATGGGCGAAGCAGTTGCAGAGATATAGTATAACGAAAAACTTTAACCAAAAAACTTTAACCAGACGTATGTTAAAAATTTAACGTTGAAAATGGATAAGTCAATTACGTAGAAACAATAGGTGAAGGTAAAAACAATGGTCACATGTTGGATAGTTGTATGTGGTGGGCACCCCTTGGTTATGAAGCTGTGAAAGTTTGGTGGTCCTAGGTGGTACAGTACCAAAGAAATGGACTTAAATACGAAAACGTAACATTGTAAACGCGAAAAGTTAACATTGGCTGCGCGGAAAAAATGGGTCAAGTTCAAAAAGGTAACATGTTGGATAGTGATATGTGGTGGGCACCCCTTGGTTATGAAGCTGTGAAAGTTTGTAACAAAGAAATGGACTGGAAAACTTAACATTGATTGTGGACGCCGCCCGCCCGCCTGGCTTTCGCCAATCCAATAGCGTGGATTTTTTTCCAAAAACATTTGGCTAAAAATGGAAAAAAAAATTAAAAAAAAAGAGTTTAAAATGATTTTTTTTCCAAAAAAAACCTGGCTAAAAATGGGAAAAAAAATCAAAAAAAAAAGTTTAAAAATTAACAAAACAAGAAACGAGGCAAAGCCACGAAGGCCAGGTTTTTTCCAAGCATGGACACTTGGATAACATAATTATACCCACTTTTTGTAGACCAGATGGCCGTGGCCTGCATGTCGCGCCTTGGGGCGAGGCATGGACAACAAAATAGATATAGTAGATGGAAAAACTTTAACGAAACAACTTTAACCGGACACTCGGACGTACGGACGGACGGACGTATGCCAAAATGCCGACGATATCGCGCTTTCCGCAAGCGGGTGCGACAATGATGATAAACACCCAAGTGAAGTATCAAGGTAATGGGTGAAGCAGTTGCAGAGATATAGTACACAAAAAAAAAAAAAAAAAAAAATTCAAAGTAATTTGACCTTGACATTGATCATAGGGACCGCACGGTTGGGGGTTAGAATGAAAATATGGACGATGATAAACACCCATGTGAAGTTTCAAGGTAATGGGCGAAGCAGTTGCAGAGATATAGTATAACGAAAATGTTTTAAGCAAACAATTTAACCAGACGTACGTTAAAAAGTTAATGTTGAAAATGGCTAAGTCAATTACGTAGAAATAATAGGTGAAGGTAAAAAAATGGTCACATGTTGGATAGTTTTATGCGGTAGGCACCCCTTGGTTATGAAGCTGTGAAAGTTTGGTGGTCCTAGGTGGTACAGTACCAAAGAAATGGACTTAAACACGAAAACTTAACATTGTAAACGCGAAAACTTAACATTGAAAATGGCTAAGTCGACTGCGCGGAAAAAAATGGGTCAAGGGTAAGTTAAAAAAAGTAACATGTTGGATAGTGATATGTGGTGGGCACCCCTTGATTATGAAGCTGTGAAAGTTTGGTGGTCCTAGGTGGTATAGTACCAAAGAAATGGACTTAAACACGAAAACTTAACATTGAAAACGCGAAAACTTAACATTGAAAATGGCTAAGTCGACTGCGCGGAAAAAATGGGTCAAGTTAAAAAAAAAGTAACATGTTGGATAGTGATATGTGGTGGGCATTCCCTTGATTATGAAGCTGTGAAAGTTTGGTGGTCCTAGGTGGTACAGTAACAAAGAAATGGACTTAAACACGAAAACTTAACATTGAAAACACGAAAACTTAACATTGAAAACGCGAAAACTTAACATTGAAAATGGCTAAGTCGACTGCACGGAAAAAATGGGTGAAGTTAAAAAAAAAGTAACATGTTGGATAGTGATATGTGGTGGGTCACCCCTTGATTATGAAGCTGTGAAAGTTAGGTGGTCCTAGGTGGTACAGTAACAAAGAATAAAAGGACTCAAACACGAAAACTTAACATTGATTGTGGACGCCGCCCACCCGCCCGCCCGGCTTTCGCCAATCCAATAGCCTGGATTTTTTTCTCAAAAAACCTGGCTAAAAATAATGCTCGCTACTGGAGCCCAGAATGTTTATAATAGTCCTATATTTATCTACATATCATATCTGCACAGGTCCACATATTGCCACAATATTGTCAACACCGTTTACGGAAATGTAATACCCAGGTATAATAATTTACCTGTAATAATTTAGCTGGATATTTAGTGGTCAAGCTGGAAATTTGTACATGCTTGCACATGCAGAAGTGTTCAACTGGAGAAGGCTATTGTTCTCTCTACAGGTAAGGTGTACAGAGCGCACGAGAAAACGGGTCTTCATGCATTAATGTTCAGTTTGTAGCATAGAAAGAAATAGAGTTTGACCTTGACCCTGGAGCCCGGAATTTTTTTAATAGTCCTATGTTCATCTACATATCATAGTAAAGGTATGTATAAAGTTTGATGACTGTAGCTGATAAGGTGTTGAAGTAATTACCGTAACACGAAAACTTAACATTGAATGATGACGACGACGACGCCGACGACGACGCCGACGACTGCGGAAAAGCAAAACCTATGTCTCACCATTTTAGTGTTGAATAGCCCTCATAGCACATTCCATGAGGATTGTGACACCACTCACTCAGGTCTATGATATACACTGACCATATACCTGTATAATCCATAGTATATTTAGTGTCCAACAACTCAATGAAAGTAACCTTGATCAAACAATTTGTCATTTGGGAGAGAAAAATACCAAAAAACATCATTTTAGTGTTTAACGACCCTCACAGCACATTCCATAGGGATTGTGACACCACTCACTTATGTCTATGTTGTACACTGACCATATACCTGCATAATCCATAGTATAATCCATAGATTAATGCGGGGTCGCATTTAAAAGAAGACGGGGGAAATTGTTATGAACTGGAATTTGGTCGGCCCCATACAGTAGCGAGCGGTGTAGGTCATGATGAGACTGCGCGGATGTGCAGGCTGATCTGGGTCTTCACAGGTCGCAAAACAGTTGTGTTATTTAAGAGACAATCATTTAACAAAGATGTCAACTTTTTAATTATTGGTCGATTTCGGTCAATATTCATATCAGAATGTTTGTTATTTTACATGGATTTTAAATATTGTATTTATTTCCAAGTCAGAGATAATATTGAACTTTTATTTAAATAATTGCGAAAGTTCTTTTAATTTGTACAGATATTAAAGTCTAAAATCTGCATATTGCATGGTCATTAATTTGTCTGTATGTTATGCAACGCTGTCAAGATTAAACCATAAACCGTCCAAGCTGAGAACCGATAAGGACACAAGTTTGATAAGTAATCTCATTCCAGAGATTGCAACAAAGAAAGTTTGACTCTTTGTCCACGGTGAGACCCGGGACCTTAAAGGGCCAATATGTAACTGAGATAATACATTCTGAAATCACGTGGTGCATAATAAACACATTCATTGGTTAATCTAGTGCATCGGATGAAAATTGGAAATATATTCTGGGAGAGTTGCAAAATAGTTGTTCACAAGGAAACATAATGCAAAAGTAATACACGGACATACAGCCGCCGTTTGGCGCGCTGGCAGTGGGTTTAGAGATACATCTAAACATGTTACATTTGTATTTGGTAATTTATTGACATGACAACAAACAAGAAACATACAAAATAAAACTGTTAAACGTGGTTATTTGTTAAATTTATTATTTGGAAAGAATGAGCTAATTCCCCATATACCAAAAAACAATGAAGAACACTTGTGGAATCCAAATAAACAGACTACGATAATTCAACACCGTAATAATTTGACGGGAGTAAAATACAAAATATCATCATTGTAATGTTGAACAACCCTCACAGCACATTCCATGGGGATTGTGACACCACTCACTCGTGTCTCTGTTGTGCACTGACCATATACCTGCATAATCCATAGTATAATTATTGTCCAGCAACTCTATGAAATAAATATTGTCATTTCACAGAGAAAACAAAATCATTATTTAATTGTTGAACGACCCTCCCAGAACATTAAATAGGGATTGTGACACCACTCACTCACATCTATGTTGTACACTGACCATATACGTGCAAAATCCATATGATATTTATTGTGAAGCTACTCCATGAAAGAATCCTTGACCGAAAACTCTGTTATTTGACTGAGAAATCAAGAAAATGCCACCACTGTTGAGAATTTATGAATGTACAGCTATCACTGAGTGAGTGATTGGAGAAAAAATAATTTCGAAGAAGGGGTATAATTTCGGATGGATCGGGAACATTTTATGTTACTCACTCTGGTACTTGGTTGGGATTTATACCGGACAGGGAAAACAATCAGTCGAAAAAGGGGCATATCTGCGGATGAATCAGGGGACAGCTAAAAAAAAATACGTTATGCACTCCTGCACTTGATGGTAGGGCTGTGTACAGAATATAATGTATACTGAGAGAATTGGCCAAGAAACTGTAGAAGTAGTTCGCCGGACAAAGGAAAATGGTCTACTGACCGACGGACGGACAGAGGGTAAACATTATAATATGCCACAGAAAATACCTGGCAAACCACACAACACATACAACATATACCCACTACTGTACTATGTTATCAGCTATCAAATCCAGTGACATGTAAGCAGTTACCGGAGTGTATTGTCATTGGTGTCTACTCACCTATTATGCGAGTAAATATGGCTTTACCTATGGGTGAAGTGTACACTAACATATAGGCTGAGCATCAGATTGAAAAGCTTACACATCAGAGATTGATGGGAGAAATGTTCAGATATCTCGTCTTTTGTATAGTTTACCGACATAATATTTATAGCACGCCGTTGTCATATATGTCTATGATGTATTGCACCAAATTTTGTTTGGCTTACTGTCATATTATTTGCTGTATGTGTTAAACGTACGAAGTGGTGTAACTGTCGGTGGCTTGTACACACAATATGGCGGAGACGGCAACTCAATGTACCATATAGTATACATTAACAGGACAATATTCACATATGTTATATTCATATATCACATAACTCTTATGAAGCAATTATCATTGAAGCCAAGTGTATCTATCTATGACCTAATACATTGACGAAGGCACCAACCGTGCGGAATTTTTTCTCATTTTAAAACACTTTGTTAACATTGTATAACAATACAATTAAGATATGTGGTATGCATGACTAATCTATTCCTGTTTCATTTGCCCAGCTATGTCATTTATTTCGATTATTTTCTAAACATCCGCGTCTGTAATTGAAATCCGAGCAGTTCCCATAGTTCGTAGTCTCCCGTCCGGCACTTAAAGGAGCCATACATTTTCTGACTGACTGGTAAAGTAGCACGGACTTCCTATAAACGTGCTGTCACATATATGGTATATTTCTGCGGTTGTTTTCCTTCCATTTAAATATGCCCCATTTATGTTTCGTTAACAATTCTGACCGCTGTGCCAGACATGCCGTCATAAATGATGACTTCATTATGATGCCATATACTGTATCAACGCCACGAGCGAATAACGTTAATGAATACAAGTGCCAATTTTTAATAAAAGTTTGACGAGTTGTTAGAAAGATAATTGTCAAGTGACACTACTTATTTACCCATCCTCGTACACAGTACATTATATGAGTAGTATTACCTTTCATCATAGAATCAGACAATGTATCCAACGTCCACCAGCAAGTCACATTCCCCTTATGAGGCCGCAATGGGAATCCTCAAGTCACCAGTTGCCCATTGTCATGTTATTTTTGTTACCCCTGCATAAAAAATAATATTTTACATATGCTTCGGGGGAGGTTCCACACTCAATTCTGTGTTCCCGATATTCAGATATGTATATACTAGACAGGCGCTCACGTCGTCACATTCTCCTACAAGGGTCACAATGGGATCCTCAGATCACAAGTTGGCATCTTCAGATCACAAGTTGGCAATGTTTGTGTTCTTTTTGTAAAACCTGCATACAACATATTTGTATACGTTCTTCGGGAGAAGTGCCCCACTCAAGTGTGTGATATTCAGACACATGTACTGGACAATATAGACAAGAGTTCATGCCGTCACATTCCCCTTAAGGGGTCACAATGGTCATCCTCAGATCACCAGTTGCTCATTTTCGTGATATTTTTGTCAATCATGAATAAAACATAGGTATTACAGATCACAGGTAGCTCAAGTTATATACATCAGTTTCTGATGTACACCGCAGTATGTTCTTGTGGTACAAGCTGTAGTTGTTGCATTCAATGAGACACAGACTAACACAATAAACAGGCAGATGCAAAAAAATCACCCTACAATATGTTTACCAGTAGTATTGAAAATAACAATGCTTGTTTAACCAGAATGGGCCCCACTGGGACTCGAACCCAGGTCACTAGTACGAATACCAGTATGCTAGCCGCTGCACTACAAAGCCTGACCAAACCGAGAAACAAAACATTATTAAATTCAATACGATGTTCATTTTTATAAAGCTTCTGTATAAAACATTATTAAAATTTGCACCGGTACACTGTGGCATGTAAATGTTGATATATGGTCAATGTACAACATAGACATGGCCATATTGAACGTTCTGTGAGGGTCGTTCAACAAGATTATATTTTTTCGTCAAATGACAAAGTTTTTCTGCCAAGGTTTCTTCATAGAGTTGCCCCACAATAAATAGCATATATGGATTCAGCAAGTAGTATATAGTCGGTGTACAACATAGACGTGAGTGAGTGCCGTCACAATCCCTATTGAAAGTGAATGTGTTTAAAGGTACATGCCCTCTCAGTAGGCACTCTGTACAGGAATTAAATACTGTACAATTGTGTTACTATTCCACCATTTCTAAAAGTTACGAGTGCCCGCTATACAGATATAATCCAGGGCTCCAGATAAGGAATTAGTAATTGAGTATTTTCACTCCATCATTTCTGAAGCAATTGGGTATTTCAAAATTTTAATTGTGTAAAATAGAATCACACTACTGTTTACACATCAGCAGACCGCACTTATTCAATCTTGGAGACAATTCTAATGAAATACCAAGATGTGTTTTCATGGAAAAATAAGAAAATATGGTATATTTGTGGTCTGTTTATTGCTTTATGTAGCATGATAAAGATACCACAAATTTTTCATTGCTTTTTGCTACTCACTTTTTGTTTATCATTCAACGTGAAGAACTAAAATTTGTAAATATATTGTTTTCAATGATACATACCTCCATAGAATGGCCTTGATTGGCTCGAATCATGAGGCGTCTGTTGTTGTCATATGCCAAGGTAAACCTGTCCTTGGCGTCGGTCGACATGTTGAACCTGTTCAGCTGCCACAGAAAGCCACCTACAATAGAACTTCAATATACAGTAACACTGTAGATGGATGTACTCATAAACATTTAAGGACCAGTTATATAGCTGATCCTTTGATTCAATTGCTTCGTAGATGTGATGCAATATATACAGAAAATTGCACAGTGTGTCACTTTTACCAGGCGACGACACAACACATACCATATATACTACTGTACTGTTATTAGTTATCAATTACAGCGACATGTAAACAGTTACCCGAGTGCATTGTAACTGGTGTTTACTCGCCTACTATGCAAGTAAATATAGCTTTACCTATGGGTTACCCTAGTAAAACTACTGGACAACTAACAATCGGCTGTGCATCAGATTGAAAAGTTTACAATTTGAACTTTATTTTGAGATTCTGACAGAATTGCTCAGATATCCTGTTTTTTGTTTAATTTGCTGGCATAATATTTATAGCACGCTGTTGTCATATCTGTCTATTATGTATAGCAAATTTTATTAGGGGTACCATCATATTATTTGGAATGCAGGAAGTATTACTTGATGGGAGTGATGAAATGTAACTCTCAACATACAATAACTTATATATTAGTACATACCAGTAACCATCGAAAATCCTTCCCGCTTGCTTCCATGCCTAAGAATGTACGCCAACTTCTTGGAGAGCGACACCTGCTGCCTCTATAACAATTGATACAGGATGAGTGGTACATCAAATAACAAGAGTGCACAAAATACCATTTATTTAACCAGGTGAGCATATTATCATGAAATAATGCACAAGTGATTTGGTCTTCATGCTAAACAAACGAGCGAGTATAGCAGTACAAGCCAATCACAAGAGAGCACTATTCGAGGTGTGGGGTCACGTGTTTCCGAACGGCGTGACGTTATGTTTTTGTTTTAGATGTGTTCACAGTAAATTTCATTTCATATATTTCTAATGGACATGTTGACCTTTATTGTATGTACATGTTACAGCTAATTTATCTAAGATCTACAACTAATCTACAGCTTAACTACATGTAGAACAGAAATTGCACACCAACAGATTGTTTGCCTCAATTGGGGCATTGACACTAAATGCTTGGACGACAACTCCAAATGTAGGTATACAACATACAGCTTATTGTTCGGACACACAATTATCTACAACTTTTATACAGATAAACTTGAACAAACATACAAATGTATATATGAAACTAGAAAAAGTCGATGGCGCGCCATCGCAATATACCCACTTTCCCCAAATGCTAAGTCCGAAAGGGGTAGGTAATCCATGATGGAGGGTCAGATAAAAAATCTGAATTCACTTTGCGCATCAGCACATCAAAACGAAGCTACGAACCAAATATCAGACGCGTAGGTATTAAGGTGAAAACGTTTTTCGACCTACGAGGAAAAATAGTGAAATTCTAAGTCCGAAAGGGGGAGATAATCCATGATGGAAGGTCGGATCAAAAATCCGAATTCACTTTGCGCATCATAACGAAGCTACATATCAAATATCAATGTTTCGACTTACAATGAAAAATAGGGAAATTCTGAGTCCGAAAGGGGGAGATAATCCATGATGGAGGGTCGGATCAAAAATCCGAATTCACTTTGCGCATGTGCACATGATAACGAAGCTACATAGCAAATATTAGGCGCGTAGGTATGAAGGTGAAAAAGTTTTTCGAGTTACAAGGAAAAAATGGGAAATTCTGAGTCCGAAAGGGGGAGATAATTGATGATGGAGGGTTGGATAAAAAATCCGAATTCACTTTGCGCATCTGCACATGATAACGAAGGTACATACCAAATATCAGGCACGTAGGCATGAAGGTGAAAATACCTACGCGCCTGATATTTGGTATGTAGCTTCGTTATCATGTGCAGATGCGCAAAGTGAATTCGGATTTTTCATCCGACCCTCCATCATGGATTATCTCCCCCTTTCGGACTCTGAATTTCCCATTTTTTCCTTGTAACTCGAAAAACTGTTTCACCTTCATGCCTACGCGCCTGATATTTGGTAGGTTAGCTTCGTTATCATGTGCATATTGGCGCAAAGTGAATTCGGATTTTTCATCCGACCCTCCATCATGGATTATCTCCCCCATTCGACTCAGAAATTTCACTATTTTTTTTCATTGTAAAGTCGAAAAACTTTCTCACCTTAATACCTACATTTCTGATATTTCATATGTAGCTTCGTTATGATGCGCAAAGTGAATTCGGATTTTTGATCCGACCTTCCATCATGGATTATCTCCCCCTTTCGGACTTGGAATTTCACTATTTTTCCTCGTAGGTCGAAAAACTTTTTCACCTTAATACCTACGCGTCTGATATTTGGTTCGTAGCTTCGTTTTGATGTGCTGATGCGCAAAGTGAATTCGGATTTTTTATCCGACCCTCCATCATGGATTACCTCCCCCTTTCGGACTTAGCATTTGGGGAAAGTGGGTATATTGCGATGGCGCGCCATCGACGTTTTCTAGTACTTATACATGTATTTCAAACGTATACATATTCATCACAAGGCATTTGGCGTGTTTCATCTTTCATCAGCATAACTATATATGAACAACAAGGGTTGTAGCTTTGGTCGGACACGACCTTGCATCACAACAAATTTGGCGGTTCTATTAATGCTAATGTTAATATTTGGGCGGAAAGTGCAGACGTTAATTTGAGAATTATTGTTATATTGCTGAAATGTCGAATTACAGATGGTATTCCTTGGTCAGACACGACCTTGTATCATAACAAATGAAACTAGAAATGGACGCTTGTCGACAAGCGCATGTGTATCCCCCTCCCCAGATACACAAGTAGTTTGAAAAAAGGGTGTTCGAGTTATGCTCCGGAGACAAAATCAGTGACGGAAAAACAAAGGGAGGTAACTAAAGAATTAGTGATGCAAGAGTTGTCATTCTTACGGGACACACCTTTAGGGTCGTGGTCTATGCATGTGTGAAGTTTCATGAAAATATTCCAAAGGGTATTCGAGTTATGCTCCAGACACGAAATCAGTGCACGAAACAACAAAGGGAGATAACTAAGAAATTAACGACGCAAGAGTTGTCATTCTTACGTGCGACACACCTTTGGGTCGTCTTCTATGCATGTGTGAAGTTTAATAAACTAGAAAATGTGTTCATAGAACACGGATGTCCCACATATCGCTTTGATAATAAATGAGGCCAAATTGCAAGTCAAAATTTTCTTTTACCTGACCGTTAAAGTTTTTGAAGCACCAAGTATGTGACCTTGACCCTGGGCTTGGCGGGGGCAGGACAAACGTGGATTTGGCACAGGGCGGTAGAGGACCATTAGAGCAATGCATATATGAAATATGAAGCTGATCCGTGAAAGAAAACAGAAATTATAAGATATATTTACCTGAGCGTTAAAGTTTTTGAAGCACTAAGTATATGATGTTCAACCTGGGCTTGGCGGGGGCGGGTACGAACGTGGATTTGGCACAGGGCGGTAGAGGACCATTAGAGCAACGCTATATGAAATATGAAGTTGATCCGTGAATGGAAATAAAAATTATAAGATATTTACCTGAGCATTAAAGTTTTTGAAGCACCAAGTATGTGACCTTGACCTCTGGGATTGGCGGGGCAGGACGAACGTGGATTTGGCACAGGGCGGTGTAGAGGACCATTAGAGCAATGCGTATATGAAATATGAAGCAGATCGGTCGAAGGATGAAGAAATTATGAGACATTTACCCGAGTGTTAAAGTTTTGTGACGGACGGACGGACGGACGGGAGGACGGGACGCACGTTCCTACGAATGAATACTTGTTGGGTTTTTACTGTATAAAAATACCCAACAAGAGTACCCAACACTATCCTAACCCTACCCAATAAGATCCCCGTACGCTTACAACAAGTACCCATTCGTGTGTGCGGGCGGACGGACGGACGGACGGACGGATGGACGGACGTTCAAACATTTGGGAGTTATGAGCTTTTTGTTCTTTAAAAGATCAAAGGATTAGCTCCTAAAGATCAATGGAATTACGAGCTTACCGACTATAACAAAGGAATCCTTTGTTACTAACCCTTACCCTAAGCTCCTAAACCCCCGATGTTGGCCCGGACGGACGGACGGACGGACGGACGGACAAGGGTAACACTAAATGCCCCCTCCACTATCGTGGTGGGGCATAAAAATATTCCAAAGTTATACTCTGGATACAAAATCAGAGCACGAAACAACAAAGGGAGATAAGTAAACAAGAATTCCGCGGAATCAGATGCCTCGCCTTGTCCCGCCTTGACCTCGAGCCTGGGCCCGAAAGCAATTTTCACTGGCCCGAACATATTATACAATTATTGACTAGTGAACCATAGAATATCAGATTATATTTATATAATATAATATTATAATTGTTTTATTATATGATAATAGTCTGTATATAGCACTTACGACCTTATGCTACTAGACAAAAATTGAAAAAGAATTTGACAAAAAAAATGAAAAAATAAAATGGAAAAAAAGTTTAAAAATTAAAAATAATAATGCTTGCTACTGGAGCCCAGAATTTTTTTAATAGTCCTATATTTATCTACATATATCTGCGCAGGTCCACATAATGCCACAATATTTTCAACACAGTTTAAGGAAATGTAATATAATCATTTACCTGTATAAATTACCTGTAAGTGGTCAGTGGTCAGTTGCACATGCTAGCACATGCACATGTGAATAGTCTGTATATAGCACTTACGACCTTATGCTACTAGACAAAAATTGAAAAATAATTTGAAAAACAAAAAATGAAAAAAAAAAATGAAAAAAAAAAGAAAAATGAAAAAAAAAACAGTTTAAAAATAATAATGCTTGCTATTGGAGACCAGATTTTTTTTTAATAGTCCTATATTTATCTACATATATCTGCACAGGTCCACATAATGCCACAATAGTTTCAACACAGTACCCAATGTAGTAATTTACCTCTAATTTACCTGGTCAGCAGTGGTCAAGCACTGGACATCTGCACATGCTAGCCCATGCTAGCACATGGTTCTCCCAGTTTCTATTGTTCTCTTTACAGGTAAGGTGTACAGAGCACACGAGAAAAGGTGTACAGAGTAGACGAGAAAACAGGTCTTCATGCATTATTGTCCAGTTTGTAGAGTGCGCAAAACAAAAAAGGGAGATAACTGAAAAATTAGCTACGCAAGAGTTGTCATTCTTGTGCGCGACACACCTCCGGGTCGTGGTCTATGCATGTGTGAAGTTTCATGAAAATATTCCTTAAACCAAAGGGTGATCGGAGTTATGCTCCGGACAGGAAATCAGTGAGCGAAAACAAAAAAGGGAGATAACTCAAAAATTAGCTATGCAAGAGTTGTCATTCTTGTGCACGACACACCTTCGGTTCGTGGTCTAATTCAATGTGTTAGTTTCATAAAAATATTCCAAAGGGTGGTCGAGTTATGGTCAATCAGTGCGCGAAACAAAAAAGGGAGATAACTAAAAAAATTAGCCATGCAAGAGTTGTCATTCCTATGCGCGACACACCTTCGGGTCGTGGTCTATGCATGTGTGAAGTTTCATGAAAATATTCCAAAGGGTGGTGGAGTTATGCTCCGGACACGAAATCAGTGCGAGAAACAAAAAAGGGAGATAACTAAAAAATTAGCTATGCAAGAGTTGTTATTCTTATGCGCGACACACCTTCGGGTCGTGGTCTATGCATGTGTGAAGTTTCATGAAAATATTCCAAAGGGTGTTCGAGTTATGCTCCGGACAAGAAGTGTCTGCGGCGGACGACGCGGACGCGGCGCGCTGTCAAATCCATAGTATCCCCCGACGGAGTCCGGGGGATACAATAATGTCAATATTGTAGTGCCAAGTTCAAATGTTAATTTGAGAATTACAGTCGTTGAATTAAAATAGAATATAAAAAAAAAATGTTGTGATAGTTTTTGGTCTGGTTACTGGTATATAGTTTGACTGATTTATTTACATTTTTCAGTCACAGTGTAGCATCTTTTATTTTATTGAGTCAATTTTGTTTACAGTTTTTGCATGACAGGACTGTAATAGTTGCAGCCTGCAATGCTTTGACCCTCCCAAATCGTACAGACCAGTCGAGTTGCAGGCTGCAACTAGGACTGTAGATGCAGCTAAAATAATCACTCAATGAACTTGGAAATGTCCAGGAATTAGCGAAAGAAAACAGTTCATCATACTGACCCTAGCTTCCTTAATGGCTTTATACTTTAAGGATTGTGCATACGGACTAAGCTTTAACTGTTTTGATAACAACACAATTGGATTATGCAGGTATATGGTCCGTGTAAAACATAGATCTGAGTGAGTGGTGTCACAATCCCCATGGAATGTGCTGTGAGGGTTGTTCATAACTAAAATGATGATTTTTTGTATTTTTCTCTGTGAAGTGTTTGGTCAAGGTTTCTTTCATAGGGTTGCTGGATAATAATTATACAATGTACTATGTATTATACAGTTGTATGGTCAGTGTACAGCATAGACCAGAGTGAGTGGTGTCACAATCCCTATGGAATGTGCTGTGAGGGTTGTTCAACACTAAAATGATGTACCCTACTCCGTAAATGACTGTTCGGTCAGTTTTTTCTAGAGGTTGTGACAATAATTATGTATGGATTATGCGGTATATGGTCAAAATGTACAAGAGACCTGTGATGTGTACAATCCTTAGGAATATGCTATGAGGGTCGTTCAACTCCAAAATGATGATATTTTGTATTTTACTCCGTCAAATGACAAAATGTTTGGTCACGGTTTCTTTCATAGAGTTGCTGGACAATAATTATACTATGGATTATGCAGGTGTATGCTCAGTTTACACCATAGACACGAGTGAGTGGTGTCACAATCCCTATGGAATGTGCTGTGAGGGTTGTTCAACACTAAAATGATGTGTTTTTGTATTTGTATCTGCTAAATGACAAAGTGTTTCATCAAGGTTTCTTTCATAGAGTTGCTGGACAATAAATATACTATGGATTATGCAGGTATATGGCCAGTGTACAAGATAGACATGAGTGACTGGTGTCACAATCCCTATGGAATGTGCTGTGAGGGTTGTTCAACACTAAAATGATGTTTTTTTGGTATTTTACTCCATCAAATGACAAAGTGTTTGGTGAAGACTTATTTCATAGTGTAGCTGGACAATAATTATACTATGGAGTATGCAGGTATATGGTCAGTGTACAACATAGACCTGAGTGAGTGGTGTCACAATCCCTATGGAATGTGCTGTGAGGGTTGTTCAACACTAAAATGAGGTTGTTTTGTATTTGTCTCTGCCAAATGACAAAGTGTTTGATCAAGGTTTCTTTCATAGAGTTGCTGGACAATAATTATACTTTGGATTATGCAGGTATATGGTCAGTGTACAACATAGACATGAGTGAGTGGTGTCACAATCCCTATGGAATGTGCTGTGAGGGTCGTTCAACACACAATGTCACCCCAATAACAGTGTCAAGACGGACAACTTTAACAGACAGAAAATTATATATGGCCTACGACCAACAACAAAATAGTAACTCGAAGTAGTATTGCCATAACAATATTAACTATATAGCAGGTATGGTGTTTTCGTAACTATGTACACTATAATCTAATATACACCAATACAAGATTGTAATCTATACGGCGCTGAATTGCAGTGCAATGTGCAATGGCGGTAACATCAAGTATTCTCTTACTAGATACTTGGGGTCCAACAAACCGGGGACTACCACTGCATACGGGGGAATGTCAGGTGGAACAGCGTCTGTAATGACACACAGACCAATATGCACAACATTTGTACAGCAAGTAAACTATAGTCAACTTACACTCTCTAGTACTGGTGAGAGACGTCTATCTTCAACAAGGAACACCGGCAGAATAGCCAACATGCACAGGTGCACATGGAATACGCACATAATGCCTACGTCATAGGCTCGACGAGTCCACCTTCCTGTGCAGGTAGCACAAGTACCTGTAACGAGAAACACTACACTCCCCCCAACTCTATAAAAGGTAAGGGTGTGCTACTCGAAGGAACATATCTATCCGCTTGGCTCAGCTATCATCCCGGAATCTGCGTTCTGCTCAATCTACTAACCTGTAACGTAATCCAAAACGAAGCAGTTAACATTTGCATCAGATTACAAAAGGATACAGCCAAAAAGGATATTCAGCCTGATAGCTCTCGTCAGTCATATTCGCCCTCGTCCGTTCACGGTATTGCCGTGTGTTCCCGAGCCATCACCATAATGGTCCATCGGCTCAGGGAACTTGAGTCATTATGGTATCTTATACACATGCAGTAGCAGCTTTCTATCTGCGATATCATTTATATTGCAGCCCGTTTGACTCATATAACACTGTGCTCAGTGTTAAACTATAACTTGGCCCATTATTGTATTGTCCACAAATACATATAACTTGCTAACGGTTTCTCCTTGTCTCCTCACACATACTGTATGATGGTGCATGTAATATTGAGCTTACATGTTGTTCTGTCTCTGCACATCTGGAAATGCGTCTTTGTGTTTGCATGACAACACTGTGTGGAACGTTGATCACCAAGTATGTCTATGAACACAAACTAAACTTGCATTGACTGTATGCGTGTCCAAATATGGGTGTGTGTGTGTTCCCAGATGAATTATGGCACAGTGTTCATATATTGGTCATCCTTAATTGTAGAATACCACATGTTGCGCTGGAACCGGATCGTGGTCTGGAAGGATGGAATAATATTCTGCATAGTCAATCAGAACTTTGTGTGCTCTTCTTCACTCATTGATTTGTACCGTCTGTTCAACTGTTACATTAAGCTAGTGTTAGTAGTCACTTCCAACATGTGTGTGTGTGTGGGTATGTGTGTAGAATCTACACGTGTACATTTTATTGTAAATCAGTGTAACATGGTGTATGTCAGTCTCGCATGGTAGTTAGTTTTCACTGATAGTGTGTTTTCCCAGAGGAAGCCTTCAACACAGTCGTTCAGTTCTGTATCATTGGACATGTCCTAGTGGAGGCACTTCAACTGATACCACGGTCGATACAGCACTCGGACAGCAACGACAGGGCATCGCACTCGTTTGTTAGTCCTTTTTGTCATGTTCAATTTACGGCGACCTATGTATGATGCTGATGGTTGGATACATGTCTGACCTTACTGGGATAACATCCACATACACTTTTCAACACAGAGAAACACAATGGGCCATGTCTGCTGGATGTTGAGGACGCAGTTGAATGGGCCCAAGGCCAACGGCTGACCGGGCTATCTATCACACTCGCGTTTGAGCTCAATCCAGGATATATACGAGTTGAATGTAACCAAGGCCAACGACTGACCGGCTGACCGGGATATCTATCCCACTCGTGTTGTTCGATCCAGGATGTACTGCTAACCTCCGGAGGATTATGCCAGCAGACCACACCATTCCTGGATAACAATGCTCTACATACATGATTAGTACATGCAATATATGTCCTGTACATAGGGTTTCGCCCCCAGGACGTAGGGGAAACACTAACTGTATATGCGCGGCACCAGACACAACATATTCCCGTATAGCATCATAATTGGTCATCATATGCACCTGTGTGTCACCAACTTTAGTTAAATGCATCAGTGCCTATCATGTATGCCAACCATGACCATTTCTCCCCCCCCCCCAACCAACATTTTTGGGACATGGTCTCATATCCAGCTTTGTTATTATTGTGTACATCGGCTGCACATATTTATCAACACTCTTTGATTCCAAACGGTTTGGAATTGCTGTTACAGCCTCATTCAGAGAAATAGTACCAAAATGATCACCGCCCACATGTGACGGAAGTCAATTCCACAATTTCAGGGTGACCCGACCTGGACATGGTACACACGTCAGCCATTCTCTGAGACTGGACGGCAACATCCAGTCTATTTTGGTTTGTCACACTCTATCATGTTCCCGAATTATACACCCATCAGTCGGTACACTATTTCATAGACTGATAATACTCAATATATTCCCTAATACTCTCTAGTAGGACAATACATTCTTGCAATCATTCCAAACACTAAGATATTGGCAATGAACTAAACAAAAGTGCACACAACATGCTCAAAAACGATTTAAAGGAGGCAATCGCACAAGGGAAACCACAGGGTCTTTAACAGGCACCGAGGTGCACCCTACGATTAGCGGTGTACGGTCCCCACATACGTAGTGTCTTGCATGTCCTCGCATATCCGTTATTGAACGGACGATATCTCTATCCGACGTTGATCAGACATGTCGCAAGGAAGGTCTCTTAGCTTGTTGGTAGCAGGCCATTTTCAAAACAGGCTAAGCTTATTAATGCACACTTCACGCCACAGGACTCCGTCCTGCTCTTGTCCTACTTCTACCCACTATAGGAGCATGTCCTATTTTTATATCAACAACCTCCTCGTTCGCTAGTATCAGTCTAATAACAAATACTATACCAAGATGATGTAACTGGAACAGCACTTTGGTATTTCGAGGAGCTTCCGTTATTTATTCACCCATTCTCAGAATAAACGTACACACAAAAATGAAAGATTGACAATGAAAGTTAAAGAAACGGATTTGTTGTTTTTCGAGATATCAGCAAACAGTCGCTGAATATACAGGCAAAGTATTAGGACTGTAATCTATGTTACTAGTATGCTGGTCAAGTAATAAAGAAATGTAATAAACTATGCATTGTACTCGTTTTTAATACATAAACCTGAAAAGCACATTCCAATGTGTATATTATAACAAAAGTATTGAGACGACACTTTTTCAATGAACGTGCAAGCCCACTCTGAGAATAGGTGTATTGCTTCCAATATTACTCCCCGAGACACCCCAACTTTCATGCACCAGACAACTGCTTATTGGAAATCTCTCAGATTTTATAATATGGTCACTTTGGTTGACAACGTTTTACATTCATCACTTGCCAAAGGACCGGCAGCCATGTCAATCGCGCCCCTAGTGCTCTCATGTTGCACTACTATACTATCATGGGTCCCCACCCTCCCATGTCCATAGGATTCAACCGACTCGTGGTACCTTGATTGCCGTTGCCGACAGCCTACACGACCAGCGCGTTGCTGTGGCAATGACCAAGTGTCTCGTGTCGGTCTACATGCCGCCCCTCCTAACGTTGAAGACCCAAGACCATCCTCACCGTCCGCTCGAAAGCCTGTTGGGCCTTCAGGCAGTGCATCAGGTTCAGGTAATGGCTTTGTCTCCGAAGTGATTGGGTCGTCAGACATTTTTTACTCGGTCTCCTCCGAAACTATAGCTAAATGTGACGCCCGAGACAGCACCTGATCGGTAACTTCGATTGGCTACGGGTGCACACCGCATTGCTCAACCTCCTTCCTTCGATCTGGAGCCTCCTGCCTCCACCTTGTCGGTAACTGTCTCCTCCTTCATGTTGTCAGACTATTTACATCCACAGGTTATAATCTAGTCCCGTCCCACAGAAATGTGTATCACAATTCCCAGAACTATATGCGAGATAAAGTTACCACATTCCGGCGTTTTTGGACTAGCGTCTATAGTCAGGGGTCATCTGGAATCTAATGAGTTCCCAATGACATGAGCAAGGCACCACCCCATGTTTCATCAATTAATTGTCCCAACTCCGAAATAACCGACTACGACCTGGCCATGGTGGCAGTCAAGTTTCACTGAAGTCTAGGGTCAAATAAATGAAACAATCAATAACTACCCACGACTTGTGTTCCAGTTATTCATAGCCCCACTACTATTCAAGTACCAAGGTGTACATGTACTGTGATGGCTCTCCATCAAACGACACTGGACCTGTGGAGTTTTATACATGGAATTACTTTTACCATACTAGAACGTATTTTATTTCAAACAATACATCCAATAAGTAATGCCCTTTATATCTGGTGATGACACACCCTCTATGGTAAACAGTCTGAACCCAACTACTTGGTCATATGGGAGAAACAGGTCTCGTGACCTCCCTCAGTTTTGAGTTACACATTGTTGATCACATTACTGTATCCAACTTGTAAAATGTCACTCAAGCATCAAGAAATGCATTCCATTGACGACCAGACTTAGTCCGTGAAACATACATTGTTTCGCCCTGTGTGTGCCAGCTCTGGGCAGTTCAGCGAACTGCCAAGCTCTAACTGGGTGTTCCGAACCTCAGCGTGGCTTCCA
Organism: Conchocele bisecta; assembly: GCA_029237695.1. NCBI lineage: Eukaryota > Metazoa > Mollusca > Bivalvia > Lucinida > Thyasiridae > Conchocele > Conchocele bisecta. The sequence continues at coordinate 14,811,607 of CM055278.1, forward strand.
AGTTATTCTCAATAACTATTACCAAACGCCACACATAACAAGTATATATATATCGATTTAGACTCCCTGAGCTCTAAATGCATGCTCTGTGTTGTTTTTTTTGAGCAACTGGCAAACACCTTTGTTCTCTTGCCGCTAAGCTAGTAGGCATTCTAGCTCAGCCATTCACTCATAGACCACTATAGGTATGTGAACAACGGATATAGGTGTTCTGGTATATTTACCTCAGTTGACTGTGCCCCTTCAGGCACCATATGTACCCCAACAGGCTCCTCGGGCAAAGTACCGGAATCCTCACAGTACTCGTCAACAGCGTAGGCATTCCCTATCTGTTGGCCCTTACGTACAAGCCGGTACCTATCTGATGGATTTACCAGGCACACAACCGGCTTATCCCCACCCTTCCGCACTACTCTCGGTACTAGCAACCACCGTTCACCTCTGGCCACCTGTGTGTCGACTAGAACCATTGAACACACACTATACATGCGACAGTTGTTCCTGCACTGGTTCACTACACACACATGTACACGTCATCACTGGCTGATCAAACCAGGATATACTACCGTATGTACTCACCGGGGCCTTTACATACCCTTCACATTCCATGAAGCACTCCACACACACATATACTTGTTTCTATCGCCTCTTCCATATGGAGCACTTGTCCTCCATTACTTACTGATTGTGTTCCCAAACACTACAGTCCGTCCTTCATTACCCACCATACAAACTTGAGTCCGTCTCCATCAGGACTGAGTGCGCATACTAAATTTGTTGGGTGACATATGTTGACACGCGTCATCAACTATACATCTACCCTTGGCTAATGCCACTCCTTCTTGTTACACGTATTCCCTGATTCAAATTCTCAAATTCTGAACCACACATGTACATTTGTCTGCACTCCGAGTTCATGTTCACACAAACACCGACACTCGGAACAATGGTGGTAATTGCCTCTAGAGACAAGTCTACTCCATCATCAATGCATGTATTTTCTGGACTGGGACCACATGAAACATTTATTTTATACCATGTATGTGGGATGCGTCAACGTGCTTACGTACTCTGCACGCCTGTGACAACCACTGTCTAGTCCCTTTCACAGAAATTTGTTGTCAGCTACATGTTATAAATAATTATGGGGTAAAACAGCTGCACCCCAGAACCAAGAATCGAAATTGGGACTGTCAGTTAGTCTAACTGTTCTCTAACATGCTCCCAAAGCAATGGTCAGCTTACCAAAGCTATCGTTGTGCAGGCTCCAATATAGCCCACAGGTATTCGAACAGATGGTCAATATGTCGGTGTCATATGGATATTCTGGTGGATATTGGGTAGACTTCGTTGGGTTTTGGGGTAATTCACCCAGTTTTGTGCAATTACCAATGCTCAATCATTACAACTCGTCAATTATCTACACATTCACCGTTCCGAAGTTTCGGATCTTTTTTATACTGTCAAAATACCCACATGTACTTCTAGTTATACATGTAATTCGTGGGAGGTGACATAAATAGTATGTTGGTAACAATGCACCCAAACCACCAGACATACCGAAACAACCCACAAAACACCGAAACATGAATCGGTCTTCAAGAACCTGTGATATAGCATAGGACACTTTCTCCAAAAAGGTGCATAGAATTAATTGTATCTGGCATTTAAAACATAGCGGCAACAGCCCCTGTCACCATGAAATGCCAAACAAATTCTTATTTTGAGAAACATATCCTAGGATGTGTCATTGTCAACCACTACTAGGGTTTGAGCGAGAGTCACATGTATGCACAACACTCCTTGTATCAGCTCGATAGCACCCCTAGTAGGTACTCACTTTGTAAATTTCATTTATTGATCAAGAGAACCTGTTCTCCTTCATACATTGCCAGATTACACATATAACAGGTACTAGTACGCCAGCTCAGTGTTCCAGATATGGTAGCTTATCTGGATCCCAAACAATGAATGTTACGAGAGCCCATACTTCTTCATGGATCGGACTGTCATACATTGACCACCACTACACTGAAGCAACTGTTTCTCAAAACCAAGTTTTGTATTTTTTACACAAATCAGACAAATGCCTTTGCTTTTAGGTATTCTTCAAAGTTGTTCCCAAAATTTCAATGACCGTAAATGAATCAAACTATAACTTTAGGTTTACATAAAATGACTATGTATTGTCATATTTTTACAATTAAAATATAACCTATATTCAAACCAATTAATATAACAGAGCATTACAGTTTACAAAAAACACCAATTACCAATACTGACATGGGTAAAAATAACACTATCTGACTGCAGAATGCGATAAATTTGGAGACATAGTCTATCGTTATTTGATACTTTTACATATCATTATGCCAAGAATACTGTTCAAGCCTGTAAATTGGATTGAGAAACATTTAGCGGCTTCAACCCAATGGCGCCCATCTTGTCTAGGTCAAATGGCCTCATTTCTAGACCCAAAGTAATATGATGTCCCAGAGTACCTGATATATTTGACTTATCGACAGCATAAACCTGTACTTGTTGCCCCTTCCAGTCAGAGACAAACCTCTCTGCTATGGCACAGTTGGTAGCCAAACATGCAAATAAATATTGTCACATTGACAACACATGCGTGTATTTGACTTTTGCTGACCTCCCATTATCTGGCCCGTTGTAGGGTATTCTGAAACCAACCGGTGCTAACGCTAGTGCTGTCAGCCACAATGCACCTCTGCACCACATCACAGCCCACAAGGCACCCTGATGTCTCAACTTGAGCGCCTTGCTCACTCCTGGGCCATTATGTGCAGGCCCTTATGTGCATACACCCACAACATTCCAGCCATAATGGTTATTCGAAGTGCCCATGCCCCATCTGGGCAACAAGCAACTCAATGTCACATGTTCGTGTACAATCAACAAAATGTAACGGTTGCTGAAATGCATGTCCAGTGCTCCATTTACCATATTTACCTCACTTTACATGCTTATTAAGAGTCAAATACTGTTTCATTATTAAATGTAAAATAGCCTAACGTCTAATTTGTCATGCATGACTTTTCATGTTTACACACATACTAGTTTTTAATATGCATTTGGAAATGGTAGACGAAGCACTGTACTGGCTATTGCAAATGCCATGCAAGCAACATCCCGACATAATTTGCATGCTAGAGTACGTCGGCTAAACACAACATTCTCCGTGCTAACAATATAATCACATCACTACATCTATGGTCTGTGACTATATGCTGTCATAATCTCATTTGCACAAGTCTGTCAACTGTCATATCAAGCAGGATTTATTGGCACCACAACCCGCTCAGTTGCAATATGACCTTGACACTCATACACCTTTGACTTCTGTGTATGGTTATTTTGATCTTGGCTTTTGTATAAGTTGGGTTAGACATTTATTCCTATTTCCCCCCAACTAAAAATACTCATACCGGGAAAAGAATCAGATTTTATCTGTTGTCTATCCCCACATTTCCAAGTGGAGAGCATAAACTATACAGAGGCCATTTCGTATAATTTATATCATTACAATCTGCTGCTAGTTTGGCAAAAACACACAAAATAGTTGACTGTTTGCGAACAGTGTAGTCCTAGATCAGCCTGCACATTCGCACAAACCGATCAGGATACACACCGTCCTCGCAGACTGTAATTATTGCCCCCTGGGGAAAATTTCAGCAGAATCTCCCAGACATGTAAATACTGGCACAAAACATGTATAAATTGTTTTATATGTAATAAGTGAATGCGCGCTTGTTCACTCATTCATAACAAAACCGGTTTGCAACTGGGAGTACAAACTTGTCTAAATGGATGAATGTCACTCCATTTCTGCTGAAATAAAGCATGTCTCATGGTTTGCCTTCCAGCTCACCCACCAAATAGATATTTCTGGAAACTGCCTGAAATAAACTGTAATGTTTTCAGCACCCTGTGATTCCTTTTTTTTTTTTTTCACGAACATGATGAAAAATCAATATTCCTTTTGTGGGCCTCATATTGTGAGCAATTCCTGTAAAACCAAGAAACATGACAGACTGGATCAGTTTTACTGTTGTGCAGACAGTTACCTGTCAAAAAGTTTGTGTTAAACTCGTTATGGACCGTTTTACAGCGTTGTGGTAGCCACGAAAATACAGGACACACTGGATAAAAAATCGTTTTTTGGAGGATGGACCACTAGAAAAGGGTTCGTGTAATCTTATTAGGGATTGGATGACTTCTGACACCATTAAAGTATTCTCTTACTTGATACTTGGGGTCCAGTGTGTCGCCAGACAGATTCAAGGGTTGCAGGGGAAATAACGGTTCCAGGTCAATTCGTCCTCATACCAATTCGTCCTCAGTTTGGTCAATTCGTACTCATAGGGACCAGTTTCTTGGTCAATTCGTCCTCATAAGGACGAATTGACTTTTTTTTGGTCAATTTGTCCTCAGTCTTATATACATATATAGTGGATTTGAAGACCTTATTGTGTTTTAAAAACATGTAATTCCCTTTTTAAGTATTATATGTAGGAAATTACACGTTTCTAACCATATATAGGTAGGAAATTACACTTTGCAAGGAAATAAAGCAACACGAGAACATGTAATATGGTTTTTCAACTGTATTTCAACTGTAATACCTTTGTACATGTACGAATAGCACCATTTCAACACTCAAAATGTTTAAGAAGTATATAACAATGAGATCAATGATGTTCAGTTTGGTCAAATGACGCACCCTAACTGGAGCACTGCTCCCTTCTTATCAATACATAGTCCGATAAACACTGGCAAACACCTAGTCTGTGGACGGTGCCATGATGGCGGAACATATCTGGAGCAGCTTGGTCGTGGAGATGGCGTCATCGCGGTAGTCGGCCCATGCCTGGAACAACTTCGCTTGTACCTGACTGTACCGGGAGCGCTGGTACTTCCGAAGAAGCCGCTGCTCACTGACCAGGCTCATCTGCATGCTGACGACCTGAGCTTCCTGGTGTAGCTTCAGCACTAGGTTGTGGAATGGTGGCGTCCCCCCAGCGCGGTAGTTGAGACGGCGGTGCCAACCTGTAACACCGTATATGTGAATGTCATATCACTTATTTATGTAAATTATGTTGTCCGAGTTAAATATACTTAAAATATGTGCTTCGATAAACTTCGATATACATTCAATTATTTAATTTACGATATTATCTTATAAAAAAATAATTTTAGCATTGCTTGATGGTCATATCACTAACGCTTCGATAAACGTATATATTATCTTATAAAAAATAATGCATTGCTTACCCTCGACGTCATTGTTGGTCCTCACCGACTGTCCGTAGACCGACCAGTTCTCCGGGTGCCAGACGAACGACTGCATCCACGTGTTCTCCACGTAGGTGATGAGTGGGTCCATGTGGTCTGGGGCGTAGTCCTTCAGCAGACCGAACGTCTCGTCGATGTGTTCCGCAGGAAGGAAGGGTAGTGCGAGCAGTTTCCTGACGAACTTGTGTGTGGATCCCTTCTGTCGGTACTCCGTGGCTAGCCCCAAGTTCTGTAACATATTTCATAGTGATACAATACTTATATATTTGATTGATTCATTTGATTGTTGGATATAATTTGTTCACACACAGACGGATATATTAAATGATTTAGTGTATTTTATTATATATTTCAGCATCCAGGTACCTGAACTTTTCTCCAAACGGCCTGGGTCCAATGGAAACAGCAGCCTTGGATTGTCACACCCGGTAGAACCTCGCGCACCGCGTTCCAAACCGCCGCCTCAAAGTCCATCACGATGCCATCGACTTCCGGTTCCCGATCCAGTAGCCGACCGACTTTCTGAAATATATTTTAATAATGAAATATAAAACATGAAAGACAACAAAAGTCATAAACTATGGTATAAAATCCAAGATGGCCGCTAGAAACAGGATTGATGCAATTCAATTCACAATATATATATATTATTAATTTGTGCTGTCTTTGTATACTAATTACCTTCAGGATTTTCACGTAGTCCCGAGTCGAGCGTCGTATCATCAGGATGTAGACCAACGGTAGCTGTTTGGCATCGTCGCCCTTCCGCACAAATGCGTGGATGGATAATAGTTGAATAAACGGCTCACGAACGACCTTGAAAGTACCGTCAATATACCATCGTCGTGCCTGCTTCAGTAAGCGGAGTTGTTGTGTCGTGGCGAAGATAATGTGGCGATGAGTCACGACAGTCACTTCTCCTCTGTAGAAATTCTCCGGGAAGAAGGATAGGTCGATCTGAAATGGTATCATTTCCTATTAAAGTTAGCCTTAGTGACTCAAATATTATAAAACCGGTTAAATTTCAAATATCATAAAATTTAGAGTCATATTGTTACGTATTTGTAAAATTGTAAAATTGCTCAATGCGATATCAAATTAAATACTATTTGTATTGTTTTGTAATATACCTCGAAGTTGAGATCTTTAGGGCCTCATCTGTTGCCGAACGCGATTGGCCCGCCGCGCAATCAACGCCGGGTCTGGGATGCTCACTGGTGCGTCTGCCGTCTGGGACTGTTCGTCTGTCATCAACTCCTCCACTATACCCAGCGCTGCACGGAAGACATCCTGGGACGCAGTCTGCTTAGCCTGTGAAACGAAACATTTCATGCATGGAGTTGTTAACATAAAATTATGAGACACGCCGTGTGCAACATTTGACATCATTTACATCATTTCCGGACACTAACGGCTACACTACGTATTGTAATTTACCTTTGTAGTTAAAAAATTACCTTTGTAATAAAAAATATAAGACTGAGGACGAATTGACCGAACTGAGGACGAATTGACCAAACTGAGGACGAATTGGTATGTATGAGGACGAATTGACCACAAACTGAGGACGAATTGACCAAACTGAGGACGAATTGGTATGAGGACGAATTGGACTGAGGACGAATTGACCGGATACCGAAATAACTGGGTCAACAAACCGGGGACTACCACTGCATACGGGGTAATGTCAGGTGGAACAGCGTCTGTAATGACACACAGACCAATATGCACAACATTTGTACAGCAAGCAAACTATAGTCAACTTACACTCTCTAGTACTGGTGAGAGACGTCTATCTTCAACAAGGAACACCGGCAGAATAGCCAACATGCACAGGTGCACATGGAATACGCACATAATGCCTACGTCATAGGCTCGACGAGTCCACTTCCTGTGCAGGTAGCACAGGTACCTGTAACGAGAAACACTACACCATGTACACTATAATCTAATATACACCAATACAAGATTGTAATCTATACGGCGCTGAATTGCAGTGCAATGTGCAATGGCGGTAACATAAAGGTAGCGATAGTTAAGCTCCGAGAGATAGCGACAAATAGACTCCGATAGATAGCGAGAGGTTGACATTAGGGGAATGTTATAAGCGGCCCCAGCGGTAGATAAGGTTTCCCCGCGCTTATATTTAGCCTCACCCGTTAGCCAGTGAAGTTTAACTATTGCTTACGGCCTGGATACGTGTAACTAAGACATGTATATGCAGGCAAATACCATGGTCCTGTGTTTCGAATGGAAGTCGTAATGTAGCTCTCATCTGCAGTCTGGTATTTGGCGGATTTGACTGAAAAAACACAACAACAAAAATTCATATGTTTTTCTTGAACGATCTTCACAGCACATTCAAAAGGGAGTGTGTCACCACTCGCTCTGGTCTATGTAATACACCGACCATATACCTGCGTGATCCATAGGATAATTATTGTGTAGCGAGTCTATGAAAGAAACTTTGAGCAATCACTATGTCATGTCACTGAGAAAAACACAAACAAATCATCATTTTATTGTTGAACGACCCTCACCGCACATTGAATGGGGATTGTGACACCACTCGCTCTTTTCTATGTTGTACACTGACCATATATCTGCATAATCCATAGTAAAATTATTGTGTAGCAACTCTATGAAAGAAACCTTGACCAAATATTATGTCATTTGACAGAGAAAAATACCAAAACACATAAGTTTAGTGTTGAACGACCCTCACAGCACATTCCATGGGGATTGTGACACCACTCACTCGTGTCTATGTTGTACACTAAGCATACACCTGCATAATTCATAGTATAATTATTGTCCAGCAACTCTATGAAAGAAACATTGACCATACACTTTGTCATTTGACAGAGTCAAATATAAAAAAATCATCATTTTGGAGTTGAACGACACTCATTACACATTGCATAGGGATTGTGACACCACTCACTCAGGTCTACATTGTACACTGACCATATACCTGCATAATCCATAGTATAACTAGAAATGGACGCTTGTCGACAAGCGCATGTGTATCCCCCTCCCCAGATACACAAGTAGTTTGAAAAAAGGGTGATCGAGTTATGCTCCGGAGACAAAAATCGGTGACGGACAAAGGGAGATAACTAAACAATTAGTGATGCAAGAGTTGTCATTCTTGCGCGATCTATGCATGTGTGAAGCTACTGGAGCGCAGAATTATTTGTTAATAGTCCTATATTTATGTACATATATCTGCACAGGTGCACATAATGCCACAATATTTTCAACACAGTTGACGGAAATGTAATATAGAATGTAAATAAAAAAAAAATGCTCGCTACTGGAGCCGAGAATTTTTTTTAATAGTCCTATAGTCTACATATATCTGCACAGGTCCACATACTGCCAAAATATTGTCAACACAGTTTAGGTAAATGTAATAATTTAGCTGTATAAATTACCTCTAATAAGTTAGTGGTCAGTTATTTGTGTTGAAAAAGAATGTAAAAAAAAAAATTATTTGAAAAACAAAGTTGAAAAATAAAAAATAATAATGCTTGCTACTGGAGCCCGAATTTTTTTTTAATAGTCCCCTATAATATCTACGTATATCTGCACAGGTCCTCATAATGCCACAATACACACAGTTTTTACGGAAAATGTAATATACTTTAAAAAAAAAAAAAAATAATTGTCCTACTGGAGCCCAGAATTTTTTTTAATAGTCCTATTTATCTACATATATCTGCAGGTCCACATAAGCCACAATATTAACACAGTTTACGGATATACTTTTAATAATGCTCCTATGGAGCAGTGTAATAGTCCTACATCACATCCATATCCACAATTTTTTCAACACAGTTTACGGAAATGTAATATAATCATTTACTGTACCATACTATTCAGTCCTGTAAGTTGTCAGTGGTCAGTTGCACATGCTAGCACATGCACAGGTGAATAGTCTGTATATAGCACTTACCACCTTATGCTACTAGACAAAAATTGAAAAAGAATTTGAAAAAAAAAAATGAAAAAAAAAAATGGAAAATAAAAAGTTTAAAAATAATAATGACTTGCTACTGGAGCACAGAATTTTTTTTTTAATAGTCCTATATTTATCTACATATATCTGCACAGGTCCACATAATGCCACAATATTTTCAACACAGTTTACGGAAACTGTAATATAATCATTTACCTGTATAAATTACCTGTAAGTGGTCAGTGGTCAGTTGCACATGCTAGCACATGCACAGGTGAATAGTCTGTATAAAGCACTTACGACCTTATGCTACTAGACAAAAATTGAAAAATAATTTGAAAAAAAAAAAATGAAAAGAAAAAAAAAAAAAAATGAAGAAAAAAAAAAGTAAAAAAAAAAAAGAAAAAAAAAGAAAAGAAAAAAGAAAAAAAAAAAAAAAAAAATAAAAAAATTAAAAAATAAAAAAAAAAAGTTTAAAAATAATAATGCTTGCTATTGGAGACCAGATTTTTTTTTAATAGTCCTATATTTATCTACAAACATCTGCACAGGTCCACATAATGCCACATCATTTTCAACACAGTACCCAATGTAGTGATTTACCTGTATAAATTACCTGGTCAACAGTGGTCAAGCACTGGACATCTGCACATGCTAGCCCATGCTAGCACATGGTTCTCCCAGTTTCTATTGTTCTCTCTACAGGTAAGGTGTACAAGCACACGAGAAAAGGTGTACAGAGCAGACGAGAAAACAGGTCTTCATGCATTATTGTCCAGTTTGTAGAGTGCGCAAAACAAAAAAGGGAGATAACTCAAAAATTAGCTACGCAAGAGTTGTCATTCTTGTGCGCGACACACCTCCGGGTTGTGGTCTATGCATGTGTGAAGTTTTCATGAAAATATTCCAAAGGGTGGTCGAGTTATGCTCCGGACAGGAAATCAGTGAGCGAAAACAAAAAAGGGAGATAACTCAAAAATTAGCTATGCAAGAGTTGTCATTCTTGTGCACGACAAACCTTCGGTTCGTGGTCTAATTGAATGTGTTAAGTTTCATAAAAATATTCCAAAGGGTGGTCGAGTTATGGTCAATCAGTGCGCGAAACAAAAAAGGGAGATAACTAAAAAATTAGCTATGCAAGAGTTGTCATTCTTGTGCGCGACACACCTTCGGGTCGTGGTCTATGCATGTGTAAAGTTTCATGAAAATATTCCAAAGGGTGGTGGAGTTATGCTCCGGACACGAAATCAGTGCGAGAAACAAAAAAGGGAGATAACTCAAAAATTAGCTATGCAAGAGTTGTCATTCTTCTGCGCGACACACCTTCGGGTCGTGGTCTATGCATGTGTGAAATTTCATGAAAATATTCCAAAGGGTGTTCGAGTTATGCTCCGGACAAGAAGTGTCTGCGGCGGACGCGGACGCGGCGCGCTGTCAAATCCATAGTATCCCCCGACGGAGGCCGGGGGATACAATTATTGTCCAGCAACTCTATGAAAGAAACCTTGACCAAACACTTTATCATTTGACGTAGTAAAACACAAAAAATCATCATTTTAGTGTTGAACAACCATCACTGCACATTCCATGGGGACTATGACACCACTCACTCAGGTCTATGCTGTACACTGACCATATACATGTACCTGCATAACCCATAGTATAATTATTGTCCAGCAACTCTATGAAAGAAACCTTGACCAAACACTTTATCATTTGACGTAGTAAAATAAAAAAAATCATCATTTTAGTGTTGAACAACCCTCACTGCACATTCCATGGGGACTATGACACCACTCACTCAGGTCTATGCTGTACACTTTTAGTTAGCGTTGAACAACCCTCACAGCACATTCCATAGGGATTGTGACACCACTCAATCAGGTCTATGCTGTACACTGACCATATACCTGCATAATCCATAGTATAATTATTGTTCGGCAACTCTATGAAAGAAACCTTGATCAAACACTTTGTCGTTTGGCAGAGAAAGATACAAAAATCATCATTTTAGTGTTGAACGACCCTCACAGCACATTCCATGGGGATTGTGACACCACTCACTCAGGTCTATGATGTACACTGACCATATACCTGCATAACCCATAGTATAATTATTGTCCAGCAACTCTATGAAAGAAACGTTGATCAAACACTTTGTCATTTGACGGAGTAAAATGCAAAAAATCATCATTTTAGTGTTGAACGACCCTCACAGCACATTCCATGGGGATTGTGACACCACTCACTCAGGTCTATGATGTACACTGACCATATACCTGCATAATCCATAGTATAATTATTGTCCAGCAACTCTTTGAAAGAAACCGTGACCAAACACTTTGTCATTTGGCAGAGAAAAATACCAAAAATCATTATTTTAGTGTTGAACGACCCTCATAGCACATTCCATGGGGATTGTGACACCACTCACTAAGGTCTATGATGTACACTGACCATATACCTGCATAATCCATAGTATAATTATTGTCCAGCAACTCTATGAAAGAAACTGTGACCAAACTTTTTGTCATTTGACAGAGTTAAATACAAAAAATCATCATTTTGGAGTTGAACGACCCTCATAGCACATTCCATGGGGATTGTGACACCACTCACTCAGGTCTATGGTGTACACTGACCATATACCTGCATAATCCATTGTATATTTATTGTCCAGCAACTCTATGAAAGAAACCTGGACCAAACACTTTGTCATTTGGCAGAGAAAAATACAAAAAATCATCATTTTGGAGTTGAACGACCCTCATAGCACATTCCATAGATGTGACCACAACTCTCCGGATTTGGTGACACACCTTCACAGGTCTATTTTGTACACTGACCATATACCTGCATAATGGATTGTATATTTATTGCCCAG
>CM055278.1:14824267-14847601 GCA_029237695.1 Conchocele bisecta
GTGTTAATGTGAAATTTACAGACTATCATAATTTTGCACTTACAAACATTTTAGTCATACAAAGTTTAGCGAAACAGCCCCCAGGTGTCTACTAGGGCTAAAATTCTGCATACAGGGAAGCATACTGTTTGATAGAAACATGACGTGTGTTTCACCAACTGAATGGCAAACAGGGCAGTCCCTGATCAGTGTCAATGCTTAGGCTGATATGTGAGGATACAGGTGGCAACAAAAGATTATGTTTGTAAAACATGGGTAAGACCACTGACATACTGGACCATAAAAAAGAACAGGAAACGAAGCAAAGCCACAAAACAAAATGACTAAGTGTTTCGAAGGGGAAAAAGGTCATGGTCATGGTCATGTTAATGGTGGCGCGAGTGTGTGACAAATGTTCAGGTGATTCAAGTGTCCAAGTATTGAAGCAAACTTTCACGTAATATTGAAAATATTACATGCTGGAGAAACTCTTACAAACTTTTTGACGTAAATGTACACGGACGGACGGACATACGGACGGAACGTCAAGAGCAACACAATATGCCTCCTTGCTATCGGATAGGGGGCATATAAACGATAAATCCCATTCCTTAGGTATTTTGCGTAGAATGATGCAGGTTGGTATTTGAACTAGATTTGTCAGCAAGCGAGGCTTACGGAATACATGTACCCCAAATATGTAGTTAAAAACATATTTCTCTGATGTTAAGTTTTAGTGACGGACGGACAACCCGACGTGTTGATAACACATAAGAATCATTTCCAATGGAAATGAATAAATAAAGTGTTGTTAAACCATGTTTTTAATGAGAAAGAAGACAAAAACAGGAATCGACAGCAGACGACAATTTATGTTTCCTGCGATCTAAGGCTGAAGATAAATGGTGGCATTTGATACAAGGAAACTACATGTATAATGGTGTTACATTTTCATACAATATAAGATATGGTGAAGCTTATTTTGTTATGACATGTCTGAAGTAAAGATAGCATCACTACACTACCGACATTCAGTCATATTGAAGTCTCAAAATACATCATGGACCTTCCTTATAAAATGTTGTGAGCATATTCTACAACTCTGTATGCGAAACCAAGCTGTTATATTGGCCGAGACTCGACACAGCTCAGTATTGACCAATCAAACTTCCTGATTTCGAGCATATGAATGGAGAATATGTGCTCAGCAAAATATTATAAGCACAGGCAATGGTCAGTGAGCATCATCTCAAAGCCCGGGAACCTGACGGGAGGTCTTTATTTACTACAGCTCAGGAAAATGCTAAGTATAAACAAATTTAGGTACATAAATATCGGATTTCCTATTTTGCTGCGTTCAACAAGATAGAAAATAAGATACTTATGTATCGATATTGGTGAAAATTGAAACAACCCAACAGTCCTAGTATTGTCATATATCATCAATTAAACCACTTTACACAAACCTAGCAATATCTTCCCATCGGGGTGTAGGGCTGGGGACAGTGGCGGCGGTGCGCAACCGAGGGAGTGGGGTTCTGCGCAGCATTTTCCCATAAATCTGCTAGTACTGGGTACATAAGCCCGTCCGTCATTTTGGCTACACAGGAACACGTTTCTCCGCTAACCTCTAAGCCCATTGGGGGTGGAAATCATTGACATATGCACCCATAGGCCTATCCAAATACAATGCATGCTTTTGGTCATTCATTTCTTACAGGAAAAAATACAATTGTTTTAATCACAGATGTGATGTGCATGTAATTTATAATTTCAAACACCAGGAATGCTGAATGTGCTACAGTGGGGTCAGCGTGTAAGTGCACACATGAACGAACATGACAGGTTGGTTCCAACCTGTCGTGTTCGTTCGTGTGTGCACTTACACGCTGACCCACTGTATATGTGTCAGGATCTTGATCTGATAAATCACCCTTATTTGACAGTGCATTTTCGGATAGTTTCAAAGATGCAAATAACCATATACGGCGTAAAAATTAGGAATCTTATTGCTTTACGTCGTTTTGTCGCAATTCATGGAACAGCTACGTTGCCGGTCAATAGCGTGACTTTATCGACAACAACGATGAACATCATGTAAGCGAATCATATGACGTCAAACAAACTTTAACGAATCAACAACGTCACGCGACCTCACGTGGGGCTAATGTAATGTACTGAGATATAAACGCAATACGATGAATGGGCGTATCCATTATGAATTTAAGGACAGTGTAAATATTTGTATTTTCGTTCTGTTCAATGTTTGATAGTATACATTTAGTGTAACATACCAGCAAACACAGTTCACAGCAACCACAGTCAATGCGTCTATGTACACTCATTTCTACTGTAGAATTGTGTGTTGCATTGTACAAACGACGAAATTTCAATAAAGTCATTTTTTCGATGACGTTACGTTTGATTCCATGCGTGATTCACATGGTGTTACAAAATGGGAGGTAAAACAAAAACTATGCAAGATATTGAGAATAGTAGGTTAGTGCCGGGAATGGGAAAAAATATCTGGCAAGGCTTAGGAAACGGGATGGGCGAGGCTCTGCCGAGCACATCCCGTTTCCGTGCTTCGCCAGACATTTTTCCCATTCACGGCACTAACCTACTATTCTATTTATCCCGTCAACACCTACAAATGGCTTTAAAATGCAAAAAAAATAACCCCAGTCATACGCAGTGATTAGGTCGTATTGACAGGATATCAACACAATTTAACGGCACCGTGTTTCACGGCTCACACGCACTGTGTTGACGGGATAAATTCATATATTCTTTTCAGCATATTGTTTTTGAAAGGTGCCCCACATTAGAAAATGTAAAAAAGTGTGAAATGAAAATTTTTGTCATTAAGACTGGTTTTCCTACAGTGCGGCCCATATATAACATATGTAATTGATCAGTATATTGCACCGTAAGCCCATGTTGGCTGTCTATTGTATTATAATGCAATTAATAGTGACATCAGCTTGAATTTTAAAAATAAAATAATCTATTCCATGCTATACTATAGACATCGTGTACTGTACAGTGATGAAATATAGAACCACTACGCTCTAGTCGTGATGACCACAGTGAGCACACGGCAACACTACTGGGTGAAAGATTCCTGAGGATTTAACATAAACGTTTATATTCGTCACTGGCAGCAGGAGTGCGTTAGCTGATCATAAAATCTCAATAAGCCACTTTGGTCATGGTGAGTCGAACATTTTAACTACTGTTCAAAGTACAGATAATTGACATTCCCACACCACAGAGCTCCAGTTAAGTGTAATTTGACCCAACTTGGGGTGAAATTTTCGTTACTTTCTTCATCAAAAATGGCAAGTTGGGAGTGCTTTAGAATCGTCTCATTGAGACGATTCTAAAGCACTCCCAATTTGCCATTTTTGATGGAGAAATAAGAAATTTACTTCCAAATTACGCACCTTAACTGGAGCTCTGACACCACCGTCATTTCGCCATTAAATGGGTACAACAAGGCCGGCTATGCTATGTGTATCATAATTTCATCAAAACAAGTATACTTTGAGGGAGTAATCATTTATTTTCCCAAAATGCATTTATATTTCATATAGAACTAACGACTGCATATATTTGATGATTAAAAGTATGCAAAATTATTTTTCTGAATTTATTACATTATCACAGCCAAAATGGCTGTGATAATATAATACATTCAGTATAATAAAAAATACTAAATTTATCCTTAAATTTAAAATTTCTCCATCAAAGTGTACTTTGCAATGTTGGTGAAATAGGCTACAGAAGCGTTGGGGAAGGAGTCACCTGCGGTTGTAAAACACATCACTATCCTAGTTTTCTAGCTTACTGAACCAGCCACGCTCCTCAGCCAAAGCCGTTTCAAAGTAGGTGGCCAGACTGCCATCTTGACCACTGACTGCAGCGTACACAAGAGCTGACCACACCCGGATTGACCGGCTTGCAGATATAAACCACGCCTGACAGCAGTACTAGACCAGTCATGCTAGCCAGCACACTGTTGTCTGTGCACACAGTTATCACAGAATCGTTCTCAACGGCCTTCAACATCGCCTCTAAATAGTCAAGGTCGTTACACAGTGAGGACAACAGTTGTTGTAGTGCCTGTAAACAAGGCTCCACTGACGCACTCCGGCATTTATTGACCACAGTTTGCAATGTTCTATGCACTGCCATAGAGTTGTATATTTGTTCAGCAAAGAAGCTATTGTCTTCCTGGTCAAATAACTGTTGAAGTCTACTGTTGGTTTTGTCTTGAACTATTTTCTGTAGGTCGCCGGTTGAATAGAGCAACATGATCAACAAATGAACCATGTCTAATGACTGCCAGTAATTGTCTGTCATGTACAACAGAAATATATTGTACCCGACGTTGCTATGGAGACTGGGGTAGCTGACTGGTCGACCATCCCACTTTAGACTCGACACAAAATCCGCAGCCTCCAGACGAATGTCAGTGTCCTCATCCTGGATCAGGGTCAAACAGGCGCTCATTAACTTTACAACACAAGGCTGGGTCCAGTTAACTGTCTGTGAGGCGAGTTGCAGTAGACCGGATCCTGCTATGATGAGAGCAATGGCGGCTACGTGTCGACTGGTCTCATTGGTAACCTGGCTGTATTCCCAGACTTTATCACACCAGGACGATATCTCCTCTTTGTGCTCGCTGAAATATATATACATAATATATATATCAAACAATAATACCAATCACAGGTGCTATATGACCTGTGTGCTATATTACCTCTCATTGATGTTATTGCTTGACAGTACGTCAAACGTTACCACCAATCACAGGCAAATTGCACAAGTCTTTGTCAACTACCAAAATGTGTTACAACAATAATATACATGTACCATCCAGACACCTATAATCGTGCTACGTCAGTTTTCGTACCCACTTCATATCTCGTGAATGACGTCGAATGCACAACAATTTACAAAAAACGTCAGTCCACGACTCAACGTTAAAAGACAATAAATATGTCCGTTCATTAATCTATCGGTGTGCTTAAGTAAAGCGTCATACTAAAAACACTCTCCTACTACCGTAAATCCGCTAATGAACTCATTATCTTCCTTATATCGGCTGAAATTTCCATTTCAACGGGAATTTTATTTTTCCAGACAAGTCATTGTTTTGTTCACACAGTTTGACATGGAAATGTAGAATAATAGTAGAACAGAGATGTCTGATGCTTAAAAAAAGCTGGAAAAAACGGCGGTATCCTGATTGGTTGTGGCGCCCAAAATGACGGATGCCGTTCTAACCGAGTATGAATGTTGCGACATAAGGCTGCAGTTTATCTTGAATTTTGCAGATCAATACGTTATACCGGTCCGCGGAAGTAAAATTTAGGGATTCTTCTTCATTTTAGTAGCAACAAATTTAAATATACCGGAACACGTCAATGAGTGGACCCCTTCTCCGGTACTACACTCAATGCCCAGAACTCATTTTAAGAAATATTGAAATGTTTACCGGCATCTCTGTTTCTAGTAAGACATACAAATTGACGAACGCTGGGTACTTTTTGTACACAATGCCTGATTCTTATCATCAGAAACCGAAGGAGACATGGTCTCCCGATATATATACCGTATATTATTTATATTCATAAATTCATATACTAACTTTCGCAGACGAATTTCAAAAACGGGCATGAAAACTCATAACATAGTCTAAAATACCATTGTTTTAGGTGTCGCCAACAGAATGGCAGCCGCCGTGCCAAGACAACGAGAATTATCAAAAATAATATACGAGATGTTAAGAGATAAGTAAACGTTTCAGTCAATGTTATATATCTGTTCAGCTAAGTTGTTAATGTTCTTTATTTTACATTTGTTTCCTTAAGGGCACAACAACATTTCACTGGTTATGCATTTTTTGGTTCAAAGTTGCTGATTTCATTATTAAAGGTACATGCCCACTCAGTAGGCACAAAATGTTCTTTATATCAGAGACATCATCTGAGACATTTTTAATTCACCATAACCCCACATATTGATTGGCATTATCATACATTTTATATTAGACGTAAATTTCACACTGATATCAGGGGCGATAACCGTGTTTCCTTAAAATTTTAACAGACATTACTATTTAATCGCTGTATTTATTTTTTGATGTGTAATGATCATACTTTATAATCTGTCAAAAATAATTTTTTTCAGGTGACACATTTAATTAGTATAAATAATAAAAAGATAGCATACCTCATTTGCATATGAAAATAGCCCGATACCACCGCGAGTCACCATCAGTAAAATAAATATTACTCAATGATTATATCTGTATAGCAGGCACTGGTAATTTTTAGAACTGGTGGAATAGTGACACAATTATACACTTATTTAATTCCTATAAAGAACATTTTGTGCCTACTAAGTGGGCATGTACCTTTAACTCTTAAACTGCTACTCACAACAATTGTCGTCTGCTGTTGCTTTTATATCTTGCCTTATTTCTCAATAAAAACATGGTTTGACAGCACTTCAGAATCATTTCCAATGGAAATGATTCTGAAGTGCTGTCAAACCATGTTGCAAATTATTTTAAAGTGACCCTCCTCCCCAATATGTACCTCCTTTTTGCCCCATGTTAAATACTCATAGGAAACTCAATTTTTTTGTGTAATAAAATCAAAATTTTATGGAATGTGGATGACTTTTTTTGTTATTGATGAAAAAGTACTTACATTTAAATATTTTTTATTTTTAGTAGGTTTAATAGCCAAAAGTTTGTCAGCAGCAAAACAAACAGATATTGAACAGGAAAAAAAACGTCCATTGTGTGTGCCATAAACAGCGGCAGAGATGAAAGATTGCAGCAAAACAGATAATATCAGCTGGTTGTCAAGTGTTTTGTCAATTCATTAGTGGTGAAATTCGAGATGAAGCAATAAATAGCGCAGGTGCACTGTATGGCGCAGTACGGTTTATACTGAGAAATTGCTCAAGTAAATCGCATACGAGACAAGCCATGTGATTTTCTACCCAAGACTTGTGCAGTATCTCATGAAAAATATCTACAAACTCTACGATATTTTAAGTAACTGCGAATGCGGATCTTTCAAATTGGGCATTTGCTATAAACATTTTGTCACCTTTCGACATCATTTACAGAAAATATCACAGTTTCTGTAAATACATTTCCTGAGACAATGGGACGGGCTGTGGCCTAGTGGGTACAGCATTGGACTTCAATACCGGAAGTTGCGACTTCAATCCCCACCCTAGGAGTGAAAAAAATACTTTTGTAGTATTTCTATCGCACTGGTCTGTCGGATGAGACGTTAAAACGTGGTCTAGTCTCTATATGACCTTAGCTTTGCTGGACATTATAGGGAATAGTAGCTTAGTGCCGTGAATGGCAACAAATATCTGGCAAGGCTCAGGAAACGGGATGGGCTCGGCTCTGCCGAGCACATCCCGTTTCCGTGCCGCGCCAGATATTTTTCCCATTCACGGCACTAACCTACTATTCTATTTATCCTGTCAACACCTACAAATCAAATGGCTTTAAAATGCAAAAATATAACCCCAGCCACCGCACATATTCATGCACAGTGATTAGGTCGTATTGACAGTATATCAAAAATGTTCGGCACCGTGTTTCATGGCACATGCGCACTGTGTTGACGGGATTTAAAGGGGTTTAATTTATCTCATCAATCTATGACATTTGTGGCCGGTCTAGTTCCTGATCTGTATCTATGACTGGAGAAATGGGGCTTCTGACATTTATGGCTGGTCTAGTTCCTCATCTGTATCTATGACTGGAGAAATGGGGCTTGTGACATTTATGGCCGGTCTAGCTCCTGATCTGTATCTATGACTGGAGAAATGGGGCTTGTGACATTTATGGCTGGTCTAGTTCTGATCTGTATCTATGACTGGAGGATGGGGAATGGGGCTTGTGCCATTTATGGCTGGTCTAGCTCCTGATCTGTATCTATGACTGGAGAAATGAGGCTTGTGACACTTGTGGCCGGTCTAGTTCCTGATCTGTATCTATGACTGGAGAAATGGGGCTTGTGACATTTATGGCTGGTCTAGTTCCTGATCTGTATCTATGACTGGAGAAATGGGGCTTGTGACATTTATGGCTGGTCTAGTTCCTGATCTGTATCTATGACTGGAGAAATGGGGCTTGTGACATTTATGGCTGGTCTAGCTCATGATCTGTATATATGACTGGAGAAATGGGCCTTGTGACATTTATGGCTGGTCTAGTTCCTGATCTGTATCTATGACTGGAGAAATGGGGCTTGTGACATTTAGGCTGGTCTAGCTCATGACGTATATAGACTGGAGAAATGGGCCTTGTGACATTTATGGCTGGTCTAGTTCCTGATCTGTATCTATGACTGGAGAAATGGGCCTTGTGACATTTATGGCTGGTCTAGCTCCTGATCTGTATCTATGACTGGAGAAATGGAGCTTGTGACATTTATGGCTGGTCTAGTTCCTGATCTGTATCTATGACTGGAGAAATGGAGCTTGTGACATTTATGGCTGGTCTAGTTCCTGATCTGTATCTAGGACTGGATAAATGGGCCTTGTGACATTTATGGCTGGTCTAGTTCCTGATCTGTATCTAGGACTGGAGAAATGGGGCTTGTGCCATTTATGGCCGGTCTAGTTCCTGATCTGTATCTATGACTGGAGAAATGGGGCTTGTGACATTTATGGCCGGTCTAGCTACTGATCTGTATCTATGATTGGAGAAATGGGCCTTGTGACATTTATGGCTGGTCTAGTTCCTGATCTGTATGTATGACTGGAGAAATGGGGCTTGTGACATTTATGGCTGGTCTAGTTCCTGATCTGTATCTATGACTGGAGAAATGGGGCTTGTGACATTTATGGCCGGTCTAGTTCCTGATCTGTATCTATGACTGGAGAAATGGGGCTTGTGACATTTATGGCCGGTCTGTTCCTGATCTGTATCTATGACTGAGAAATGGGGCTTGTGACATTTATGGCCGGTCCTAGTTTCTCATCTGTATCTATTACTGGAGAAATGGGGCTTGTGACATTTATGGCCGGCTAGTTCCTGATCTGTATCTAGACTGAGAAATTTGGGCTGTGACATTTATGGCGGTCTAGTTTCCTGATCTGTATCTATTACTGGAGAAATGGGGCTTGTGAACATTTATGGCCGGTCTAGTTCCTCATCTGTATCTATTACTGGAGAAATGGGGGCTTGTGACATTTTATGGCCGGTCTAGTTCCTGATCTGTATCTTGACTGGAGAAATGGGGCTTGTGACATTTATGGCGGTCTAGTTCCTGATCTGTATCTCTGACTGGAGAAATGGGGCTTGTGACATTTATGGCTGGTCTAGTTCCGAAACTTTATCTCCTGACGAATGTGGGGCTTGTGACATTTATGGCTGGGTCAGTCTGACTGTATCTAGACTGGAGAAATGGGGCTTGTGACATTATGGGAATTTAACTACTGGGGGAAAGGGAGGCTGAGGAGCTGGGGGAAGAGTACAACAAATGGAAATTGACTCCGAAACATGGCTGGATAGTTTGGAAATGATCTAACTATTAAAGAACATAAAAGTTAAGTTTGGAAAATCTGTTCACTATTTCTGAAATTAGAAAAAAATCCCCATGTTAAATCCCCTAGGTGAAATTGTTTTTTTCACAATAAAATCAATATTGGACCAAATTTTACGAATAATTAAAAAGAATGTTCATTCTTAAATTTTGCTAAAATTTAATATTATCTAAAAAAAAAGTATTGTTTTTGCATTGTTTATATAGCCGTAAAATTTGGGCAGAAAAGTGAAACAGACAGTAGTAGTATAGATGCTTATTTACACATTATATCCATAACAAAATATTTAAATGCGAGAGTACTTTTTCATCAATAATAAAAAAGTCACCCTCCCCAATTTTTTTTTACTGGATTAAATTCCGTCAAATATTGATTTTATTGCGAAAAAACTATTTACCTATGAGAATTTAACATCTGGGCTAAAAATATATTTTTTAAATAATTTTGGAATTTGTGGACCGATTTTCAAAATCTAACTTTTGTTTTCTCAGTTACAACATTTCCAAGTTATCTACCCACATTTCGTAGTCAATTTCCCAATGCTTTTGGATTTTTTACTTTTTCCCCCCATGTTAAATTCCCATAGGAAAATCGTTTTTCGCTATAAAATCAATATTTGATGGAATTTCATCAAACACAAAATTTGGGGAGGGTGACTTTTTTTTTGTTATTGGTGAAAAAGTACTTAACATTTATTTAAATATTTTTTAGATTTAATGTGTTTAATAGCCACAATTTCATCGGCAGAAAAACGTACAACAGACAATAGTCACAAAAGTCATAAACCCTCTTTTCTCCAGTGTTAGTTGCAAATTCCCTTATTGTCCACAGGAGGCCCACATGCCATACCTTGTACGGGAATTGTGTAGCCAGTGTTGGACCACGATCGCCTGTACAGGTAGAGCCAGCGATGACAGCGAAGCATGACTCCGTATGAAGGCCTCATTGTCCACCAGCCAGGCAGTAAACATGGCGACACAGTCTGGCAGGTGGTGGTTACTCCGGTATAGACGGGTCTTAACCTCCAATATCCTCGTCAAATTAGGAACAAATGTCTCATGGTGTAGAGCTTTACACAACAGAGCCTGAATGAGAAATGTGAAAGTGAATGGTTTTTACATATCAGCAACAGCTAAGGTCAAGGATGTAGAGCAAACGCTTGACAAAGTGGAAATTAGGACAAGTATACAATGCTCCAGATAAGCTGCATATTTGCTTAAATACCCAATTAAAATTGCCAAAAACCCAATTGAAATCAGAAGTAGTGAGGATCAAAAAGCAATAAAAAATGTGTGGTACCTTTATCATGCTGCAGACCAATCAGACCAACAATATAGCATATTTTTCTTATTTTCCATGAAAACACATCTTGGTATTTCATTAAAATTGTCTCCAAGGAGACAATTCTAATGAAATGCCAAGACATGTTTTCATTTTGAAGTAAACTATTCAATGATTGCTGTCTGTTGATGTATACTCAATTACTAATTCCTTATCTGGAGCCCTGAGTACATAGAGAATACCAGGGCCCGGTTGCTTAAAACATCCGTTAGCTTAACGGACTGTTAAATCCTTAACTGAATGGTTAAAATCTCTGTTTTAACAGAGATTTTAACCATTCAGTTAAGGATTTAACAGTCCATTAAGCTAACTGATGTTTTGAACAACCTAAAATCCTTAACTGAATGGTTAAAATCTCTGTTTTAACAGAGATTTTAACCATTCAGTTAAGGATTTAACAGTCCGTTAAGCTAACTGATGTTTTGAACAAACCGGGCCCAGGCTAGTATCCTTTGATATCAATGTTTATCAGGAATGACTAGGCAACATGTAGGAATTCCAAGACTAGCCAAGGCAGCTCCAGATAAGGAATTAGTAATTGAGTATTGTCACTCCATCATTTCTGAAGTAATTGGGTATTTCAAAATGTTAATTGGGTAAAATAAAATCACACTACTGTTTACACATCAACAGACAGCAATTATTGAACAGTTTGCTTCAAAATGAAAACATGTCTTAACATTTCATTAGAATTGTCTCTGACATTGGAGACAATTCTACTGAAATACCAAGATGAGTTTTCATGGAAAATAAGAAAAATGTTATATTTGTGGTCTGTTTATTGTTTTCTGCAGCATGATAAAGGTACCACAACTTTTTTATTGTTTTTTTGATACTCGCTACTTCTGATTTCAATCGATGTTTTTGGCAATTTTAATTAGGTATTTAAGCAAATACACAACTTATCTGGAGCTCTACAAGGATTTGTATCATTTCTGAGTCAAGAAGAGCTAGGCTGGTCACAAATACCATAAGTCTCACTTCTCACAGCTACAAACGATTATGAGCATGGTCACGAGATGTACTGTATTGGATTTAATAATTTCCATAAATGAGCTCGGAATTGGTAAACATTTTAAAGGCAGATGTGCAGAAATAATGTAAGCAATTGCTCAGATTTTCTGGAAAACAGTCATACTTGTGGCTGTGCTCGTGGAATTTGTAACCAGTCAAGTTCCTCATTAGCTTGTGCATTTGTGTGCAATGTTTACCATTTAGTCATAATACCCGTAATGCTTATCAGACTTCATGAGTGTGATAGAAAATCAGGAGGCTGACAATGAGCCCCTTTTCTCAAGTCACGGCATACATGTGTCTGTGACTGGAGATAGAGGGCTTACGAGTTGTTCGACCAGTGTAGATACAGATCAGCCTGTGCATCCGCACAGGCTGATCAGTATCTGCACTGTTCGCCATTCCATCAATGAACACCCATTATGCTTCTACGAAGCAATATAGATCGTTATCAGGCTACAGGAGTGTGCTATTTAATCAGGTGCTGGACTGGTCACAGAACCCATAAACCCCATTTCTCCTGTTACAGTCTCATATCACAGACTCACCAATAGATAGTGCTTACCTGAAACTTGCCGTCATATTCCACCGACACAGAATGCTGCTGTATGTAGAGTGCCACTTCCTCTATGCAGGCCTGCCGCGTATCCACGTTGTTGGCGGCCAGCAACACCGCGGCCACGGTGTAGAAACTGGCCGTGTCATGACACGGGGATCTACACAGTAACTTCACACCTTCCACACACATCAGGTTGTGACCAATAACCTGGGGACACATGTAGGAGGGAATGACAACACCCACGGCCACGGTGTAGAAACTGGCTCTGTTGGGGGAAAAGGTCTTGATACATTTAACACATACTTTAGATCTGTATCAGACGATCGTGCTAGCTGATCAGGATCGAAACTGGTAAAGCAGTCGCTTGACAAGTCACAGATGACCCCAGCATGGCCTCCAAAATTTCAGTAAATCTTGAGACATCACATACGGCAAATATGAATGATTTTCAAAACATTTTCTTGGAATTAACGCCGGAAGTTGACACAAAATTCAGACATCAATATTGATAGGAAATCCAGAGCTGATGCAGAATTAAGCAGAATTAAATATTTGACATCACCTATGGAAAACATAACTGATTTTCGAAATCAATATCAACGAAGTACGGTGTCTCTACCATTCGTCCATTACCTGCGACGCGGAATCCCCAACGACCCTTGCTTCCAGGATCTGAAGTTTCTCTGGCCCCAGCTGAATAGCCGGGCTCCTGTCTGTGAGTTTGTTCAGGGTCGTCACATACTGGGTGGCCACCATACAGGGGCCGTCTATCAACCGCCACCGTGACTGCAGGCAGTCCCAGATACACTGGATGTCACCGTCGCTGGAAGTGAAGGAATGGTTCTACTATTCAGTCAATGTAACTCTTAGAGAATGGATTTCCAGATTTGTTTCACCCGACAGATCTTTACTTGTCGATTCTGGTCCAGTAATAAGCATACCACTTGCACAGAAATGAAAGTCAAAGCCTACGGCATAATCCATGTGATTGCGATGAGGGAACACGATCTTACCTGTTGTGGCATAAAACAATAAGTGATTTTTATTGTGTTTAGTTTTCCATTTATTTGTACGGAGCCCCGCATGGAACATGTATTTTCTTTTATTAATTCGTTCGGATCCCGCAAAATAACAATTTGTTCCCTCAATTTAACAATTCGTTCCCTTGAATTAACAATTTGTTCCCACGATATAACAATCCGTTCCCTCGAATTAACAATTCGTTCCCATGAAATGACAATTCGTTACCTCAATTTAACAATTTGTTCATTCGAATTAACAATTCGTTCCCATGAAATAACAATTCGTTCCCAGGAATTTGTTCCCATGGGAACAAATTGTTATTTTGTGGGAACAAATTGTTAAATTGAAGGAACGAGTTGTTAATTCATGGGAACAAATTGTTAAATTGAGGGAACAAATTGTTATTTTGTGGGAACAAATTAATAAAAAAAGAATTCTACGTCCCCTGCGGGGCTCCGTACTTTTGCGTGTATTCTGTTTACATACTTAGTTAAATATACTGTAAAACATGTAGGAGACACAATGTATTTTCAGCTATATTAAAAATATTACCTGTCAATATGGTGAAGCAGTCTATCCACCAGTAAGAGAGTCCCGTGCAAACTGTTCATGTTTGGCCACTCCCCCGGCTCCTCCCCGACCACTCCCTGCACCATGGATACTGCCAGCGCCGTCCGGTGCTCCCTGTTTACCATGGCAACCAGCGCCCCAGCCACCAGGTGGCGCAGTTGGTAGACGGGACTTGCCAGGAACAGTTCAACTTTATCTCGTATCGCTCGCATCTTACTGGAACAAACCACTCTACCTTTAGACAGGTACTGATAAATGGCAAATCAGGACTAGAGCCAGTGAGCAGGGGCTCACGGATTAACCGGCCCGGCCGCCGCCTGGACGACAAATGAAAAGTACTAATCTTACTACTTTTATATTGGGTTTAACCAAATTCAACTCTCAATTAAGAAGAATGCCAAACATAAAATGTGCAGGAGGGTCAAACAGGGATATCGGGTAAGAATTAATCCAATTGTTAAATTTATCGTTCACAAGCTCCCAACCAACGCCAACTCGACTATTCAAACTTAAAGATTCGCACATGAGGATGGAGTACATGCTCTGAAAATGACCCAAACAAAACACTAGGAATGAATCCAACAATTCACGTGTTCACTGAATGATCCGACAACTGGGGTTTTATGTCTGCTCAACAGCAAGGTCATATGTGGCTGTGACTGGAGAAATAGGGATTATGGGTTTTACGACCAGTGTAGATCCAGATCAGCACCTGTGCATCCGCACAGTCTGATCAGGATCCGCACTGTTCGCAATCCATCAATGCAACACCCTACGTGCATCTAACAAGCAATAGATATTGTTATCCGGCTACAGGGGAGTGCTATTTTACCAGCTACACTTGCCCCATTTCTCTATCACAACTACATATGAGAAACGCCATGTGATTTTGTACCTTCAGACATCTGCGTAATTTCATTTTAAATGCGTTAACAAAATTTACAGCATTTATCCGTAAGTGGTGTCAAAAGTTGACACAATTTTCAGAGTACATGCGGAATTATATTGTGGAATTGACTTTGGACTTTATTTATGAAAAATATTGTAAATTTTATAAACGTATTTAATGAAATTACGCAGATGTCCGAAGATGACGTATCTCATATACAGAGATGGTGGTACACATTGGGGGACACACACGGTCCTATCATTGACAATGTCTTACATGAGAAGGTCAGCATCGTTTGTATCCATGGGTTTGAGACAGGACAGCAGCGTTAACACGGGGAACAATTCCGGGTGGATTTGGTCTATTGCCCGGATATCCCGCTCGGCAGCTGCAGTCAGGCTCGCCTCAATGAAGGGGGGCAACTCCGGGTAGTAAGAGCTGAACTCTTGGAAAGTCACCGAGTTCTGGGTCATGCCTTCTGTGCACTCTTCTGTCCGAATATGCGTGTAACTAATGTGCCTGTAAAATATGGAATAGTATTGATACATCTAATACTAGAAATGTGGCCTGTCGGCACACGAATGCCCCCACTGGCAGCCAAAGAAAACGAGGCATATTTGATTATAAGCCATTTACCCGAGCATTAAGGTTTCGAACGCACCAAGTCTGTCACCTTGACCCTGGGATTAGCGGGGGCAGGGCGAATGTGGATTTGTCACAGGGTGGCAGAGGACCATTGGAGCAATGCGTGTGTTGTGAAATGTGAAGCAGATCCGAGCAAGGAAACAGAAATTATAAGCCATTTACCCGAGCGTTCAGGTTTCGGGACGGACGGACGAACATACGGACGCCGGTAACACTATATGCCCCCCCCCCCTCACCATTCGGTGGCGGGGGCATAAAAATGTCATATCTACACATTTTTAAACAGCAACTACGATATTCTAATTCTAGACAATCAAGTCTCAAAAAGAAGGCCATGATCGGATGGCATAGGTTTCTGGGGGCTGTTTCACTAAACTTCGTACGACTAAAATGTTCGTAAGTGCAAAATTATGATAGCCTGTAAAGTTCACATTAACAATATTTTCTTGTAAACAATTATTGGATTTACATTTATTGAGCTCAATAAATGTAAATCCATCAATTGAAGTATCCAGACGATCCTAAATTTTGCACTTACAAACATTTTAGTCGTACAAAATTTAGTGAAACGGCCCCCCGATTCAAATGCTATCTGTTGGATGGATAAGTATGGACCACCATTCCACCATCAGATAGATCCAATTGTGGTTTCGACAAACTAGCAACACTAGCATTGTAACACCTGCTACCATTTACTGTAAGGCATAACGACGGACACACTATGCCATCAGATTAACAAGATGAAACGGGACAGTTTTGCTCCATATATCAGCCACAAACAAACACTCACGAAAAATATGGTAGCTGAGTTCCTTATTGCCCCATGAAGGTGATCCAAACTTCTGGATGACCAAGATCACAGACAGCAACACATGACCCATCATCTGCGGAGAGGCTTGCGTCGCTGAACAGCGTGTTGAGCACATTGAGGCCATGGACTTGCGGAAGGTCGGTGAGACCAGAATCTCCATCCAGTGGCAAGGACGATATCACAAACAGGTCTGTGATGGCTCGGGTCAGCAGGACCGTCTGGAAGTGAAATGAACGGTGTTTAACAGCTAAGGTCTGATAGGGACTACACTTTAAAGTTTCATCAGACAGACCAGTGAGATGGAAATACTATGAAAGTATTTTTCACGCCCTATTGTTGGTTTTCAACTCACAACCTTCAGTATTGAAATCCTGTATTCTAACTCTAAGCCACAGCCCATCCATAATATAGAGGTTTTAAATATCGTAATAGCATATATATGGACGTGACTGGAGAAATTAGGGATTTTGAAATTTGTTCAGTTTTGACTACAGGATTTGTGTCTGTGTCGATTACGTATTCATTGGACATTTGCACATGCTTGCATATGCACAAGTGTTCAACTGGAGAAGGCTATTGTTATCTCTACAGGCACGAGAAAACGGGTCTTCATGCATTAATGTTCAGTTTGTAGCATAGAAAGAAATAGAGTTTGATCTTGACCCGGGAGTCCGGAATCTTTTTTAATAGTCCTATATTCATCTACATATCATATAGTAAAGGTATGTATAAAGTTTGATGACTGTAGCTGATAAGGTGTTGAAGTAATGACCGTAACACGAAAACTTAACATTGAACAATGACCGTAACACGAAAACTTAACATTGAATGATGACGCCGCCGACGCCGCCGCCGCCGCCGACTCCGGAAAAGCAAAACCTATGTCTCGCTTTCCGCTTCGCGGGCGAGACAATAATAGACTTCCGAAGCAGGGGACCGTTTCACTAAACGTTGTACGACTAAAATGTTCGCAAGTGCAAATCTAGAATCGTCCGGAAATTTCAATTGATGGATTTACATTTATTGAGCATAGGCTGCATATGCAGCCTAAGCTCAATAAATGCAAATCCAATAATTGGTTACAAGAAAACATTGTTAATGTGAAATTTACAGACTATCATAATTTTGCACTTACTTACATTTTAGTCGTGCAAAGTTTAGTGAAACGGCCCCCAGGTGGGTAGGTAAACACTGCCACTGTGCATTAGGGAATGCTGGATATATTCAGTCTCTGAGATCCCTATCTGGTGCCAGGCACTCATACATCTGCCAAAATTCGACTAATCTCAGTCTCTATTGTGTTAACCAATTGTGACAGAGGAGCTTTCATAGAAAGTTCATACATTAGAAACAGCTATACAGCAGGGGGCCGTTTCACTAAACTTTGTACGATTAAAAAGTTCGTATGTTCAAACTTATGACAGTCTAATTTCACACTAATTATGTTTTCTTGTATTAACCAATTATTTGATTTACATTTATTGAGCATAGGCTGCATATCCATCAATTGACATTTACAGACGATCCTAAATTTGCACTTACGAAGTTTAGTGAAATGGGCCCCATATTCTCCAATCAGTCACATAAAATAATTGTAGACCCTTGTCCCTATAAAGCACATTTAACTGGATTAGGATCAGTAGCCAATTTCACCAAAATTGCCAAGAATACTTGTTAAAGTATATATTGAAGGAGTAATCATTTATTTTCCCCGAAATGCATTATTACATATAGAACTAAAGACTGCATATATTTGATGATTAAAAGTATGCAGAAATTATTATACTGAATTATATATTTTACCAAAAATGGCTGTGATAACGTAATAAATTCAATATAATAAAAATTAATAAATTTATCACTGATTTCATTGTTATTCTGTGCTGCAACCCATTTCATAAATGCGATATGACGCACATGTAATAACACTTGGAGCGAATTTGATTGGCTGGCCGCATCACACTAATTATGTATTCGTATTTTGCGCCAATGTTGTGTCAAATGAATAAAGTGGAGACCTTCCAAATGACGTCCGTAAAGGAGTGACACAGCAATGATGTTTTGACGTTGACATCATCATGTTTGAAACATCATTAGGAGCATCAGTGACTGATTAAAATTACCGAAATTGTTCGAATGTGCTCCCGTTTGGTACTATGAAGTGTTTACAAAGAACAGGAACCTATTATATAACATATTTATACTAATTAATCAATGGCGTCTGCTCACTGAAACGTATTTGATATCTCCACGTTGGCTGCTCTTTGGAGTGTGAAGTCATGTGATAAACAGAATCTCAAACTCGTTTCCCTTTGATATGAGATTTATGAAACTCGTCCGCAATTTTATACACCTCGCCTCGTTTCATAAACCTCATATCAAATGGGAACTTGGGAATGAAAATTGAAAATTTCTCCCTCAAAGTGTACTTACTAAGCAAGACAAATATACTTGTGAAATCGCCTACAGATCTTTTCTAAAGCATAAATGGCGAACAGTGTAGGACCTTCTCAGACATTTGTCAGCTCAGCTGATGTCCGAATTCACAACTACCGATAACACAGACAAGCCTGCACACGAGAACACAGAGAGAGAAATAAATGCCGGCCACTTGGGCTGGTCACCTTACTTTCCTGGTCCTGTGTTCACTGACGAGGATGGCCTGTATGATGGCGGGCAGCCCAGCCGACCTTCGCGTCACTGAGCTCGCCATCGCGTTCTGCTTCAGACTCGTCAACACCTGCATGAGGGGTGGTACAAAAGTCACTGGCTACAAATTCAGACTAGTCAACACCTGCAGGAGGGGTGGTACAAAAGTCAGCTGGCTACTAATTCAGACTTGTCTACACCTGCACGAGGGGTGGTACAAAGTCAGACTGGCTACAAATTCAGACTCGTCTATACGTGCAGGAGGGGTGGTAAAAAAGTTAGCTGGCTACTAATTCAGATTCGTCAACACGTGCACGAGGGGTGGTACAAAAGTCAGCTGGCTACTAATTCAGATTCGTCAACACCTGCACGAGGGATGGTACAAAAATTAGCTGGCTACTAATTCAGATTCATCTACACCTGCACGAGGGGTGGTACAAAAGTCAGCTCGCTACTAATTCAAATTCGTCAACACCGCACGTCAACACCTGGCTACGAGGGGTGGTACTAGTCAGCTGGCTACTAATTCAGATTCGTCAACATCTGCACGAGGGGTGGTACAAAAGTCAGCTGGCTACAAATTCAGACTCGTCTACACGTGCAGGAGGGGTGGTACAAAAGTCAGCTGGCTACTAATTCAGACTCGTCTACACATGCACGAGGGGTAGTAAAAGTCAGCTGGCTACAAATTCAGACTAGTCAACACCTGCAGGAGGGGTGGTACAAATGTCAGCTGGCTACTAAATCAGACTTGTCTACACCTGCAGGAGGGGTGGTACAAAAGTCAACTGGCTACTAATTCAGACTTGTTAACACCTGCAGGAGGGGTGGTACAAAAGTAGCAGACTTGTTAACACCTGCAGCAGTGGTAACACCTGCAGGAGGGGTGTTACAAAAGTCAGCTGGCTATTAATTCAGACTTGTCAACACCTGCAGGAGGGGTGGTACAAAAGTCAGCCAGCTACCAATTCAGACTTGTCAACACCGACAGGAGAAGTGATACAAAAGTCAGCTGGCTGCTACTTGTTGACAAAGGAATTCAAGCAACTGTGGAACATCTACAGTATAATTAAATCTTTATAAATTGTACTGGTCAGTAGCAGTATGACAGACAGTACACATGGTCTGTGATTATAGAACAAATCAAGCCGTTTCTCATTGCTCAGGTTCAGCGACTAAGACGTACGACTAAGATGTTCGTAAGTGCAAATTTAGGATCGCCTGTAAATTTCAATTGATGGATTTACATTTATTGAGCATAGGCTGTATATGCAGCCTATGCTCAATAAATGTAAATCCACAATTGTTTAGAAAGAAAACATTGCTCATGTGGAAATATACAGACTATCATGTTTAGTGAAACGGGCCCCAGAGCATTTGCAGTTCAAATTTCGATTATAAGCTCGGACAGTGTAAAAGAATGAAAATAATTTGAAATTATTACGCATTTTCAAAGCATGTTTGTCAAATGATTTGATATAAAGGCATATTATGATACAATTGGTTCCACTAATACCTGTGACAATATGGTCGAGGGCAGCTTGGCAAGTTGTGTGTCCGCAGCTTCGAACAGCGCCGCGCAGAATCTGATAAATGCGCTTCGGCAAGCCTCTATGACACCCTGATGAATAAACACATGGTGAAATATAATCACTTCCGTGATCAATGTAATGTCATAACAGACATTTTTCTTTTTTCTTGCTAAAAGTATTATTAATTTGTTCTTAGATTTATTGATAGCAACCTAAAACAACATACTTAAAATAACATTCATACGGGCCAAATTTACACACATTTCATTTAATATGCACAAAATTATTGCAAATCAAATATTTACACAACCCATGATTAAAGGACTTTTCAGAGCATAAGCATTGTCAAATCTCATGCTTTAACCATTGAAATGCTGAATTAACTTTTGTCGTCTGCTGTTTCTTTTTTCATTCCCTTTTTTCAACAAAAACATGAGATGACAGCATTTTAGAATCATTTCCAATGGAAATGATTCTAAAGTGCTGCAAAACCATGTTTTATTGAGACAAAAGAGAAAATAACAGCAGACGGTGATATTCGTTTCCCGCATTTGTAAGGGTTAAATGAAGTAGTACAAACAGCTTATCACAGAGATCCAGATGCCAGCAGACATAAAATTCATTATGCCCTTGAAACATTTCAGCCATCGGACACGACTGCCGGAGTGCATATAAGATCAAGATTGGTGCCGAATGTCTGGGATCTGGGACCTCAGTTTCCAGTGTCATCTGGAATCATGGAAAACACTATACAAGTAGTGTTGATGCGGAGAGCGGGGGTTTGAATCCACAGGCTCCGTATTGAAGTGATCTCTACCACACTACTGTCGCGCTCGCCGAGGCATTTGATAATAGCAAAAAAACTGTTAATGCAAAAAAAGCCGTATACATAATATAGATTATTTACAAAAAAAATCATAAACTTTAAGGTAAAATTCCAAGTAATTTGACCTTGACATTGGGCACAGGGGCCGCACATGTTGGGCATAGAATGAAATAAGGATGATGATAAACACATAATGTGAAGTTACGAGTTGTGACAACACAGACCTTGTGGCGACACTTGGTGAGGACTGCGATGAAGGTGTCACTGATTTCCGCTATCGTGGACAGTCTCAGTGGCAACGCGGCTGTCACTATCGTCCACGTCAATCCGCAAGCCCAACACAACTCTCCTGGAATGAGCGAAATAATCATCAATATGATTTTGAAAAGTACTCGAGAAAAGTGAGCATGGGCTCACGTATACACCCAGCCACCGCCTGAACCAACAAATAAATACTTTAATGGAGACGGTACGGACAAACGGACGGACGAAATTACGAAAACTATATACCCCTCGACATACTTCGTATGCCGGGGGTATAATTATGCACCATCCGGGTATATTGATTGTGTGGGGCTGGCAGAGCTACAACATATAATCAGTGGCTGATAGCTCTGTCAGCCCCACACAAACACACCGAGATTGAGCATCAATATTGATGTTGAACAATTACAATACAATGTAGCAAATAGCATTGCAATGTGAGAGGGCTAACCATCCCGCCACAGTTGAGATCATATGAGACATGCCATGTGATTTTGTACCTAAGAACATGTGCGATATCTCATCAAAAATATTTACAGAATTACAGAATTCTATTCCGCATTTGCTATGAAAATTTCGTCAACTTTCAACATCATTTACATAAAATATCACAGTTTCTGTAAATATTTTTCATGAATAATCGCAAATGTTCTTAGGTACAAAATCACATGGCGTGTCTCACATAGAGACAGGACCTCGGTTTCAAGTCTCATCCTGAAGACCAGTCGGATGAAATACTACAAGTCTTGTTTAACCCTTTCAACACCACATGCCTGTATAGTGGTATTGGCAAAAAAGTGTAGATCCAGATGAGCCGGCTCGTGACGAGCCGTCTCATCCGGATCTACACTTTTTGCAAGTAGTTTTCATATTTTTATGAAAGGTGAAAGGTGAAAGGGTTTTAAATGTCTAAGGCTGAGATGGAATCAGGATCTCCAGAACTGAAGTTCAGGGCTCTACGTATATTCTATCAACGAATCACCCAACTAACTCCCTTTCACCCCTAAGTAACTGACTGGAATTAGACATGTTAATTTTGCAACCAATCCAATGGTCACAAAATTATTTTCAGACTAGTCCATTTATGGGGAGGGGGGGGGGGGGGGGTGGGGGGGGGGGGGGAGGGGGGGGGGGGGGGGGGGGGGGGGGGTGGGGGGGGGGGGGGGGGGGGGGGTTTTGTTTTTGTTTTAAAAAATATGAAAATTACTTGCAAAAAGTGCAGATCCTCATGGACGATACAGGCAGATGATTTGCCCAGACACTAGGGGCTACATTGCTAAACAGTAGAGTGAACATGTTGGGAAGGGGATTACGTACATTGATGAGGACAGTAGGTACTGGTATGTGGGTGGCACGGATGTAGACTCGGAGCAGTCTGGAGGGTGGATGTGCGGGGGACTTATGGGCTGATGTACCGTGACGTTGTTCCAGCAGGTACTGGTATGTGGGCGTCATAGACGTAGACTCGGAGCAGTCTGGAGGGTAGGGTAGGGTATGGGTGGGGGGGGGGGGGTATGGGATGATGTACCTTGACATTGTTCCAGCACCAGGCCAGCAGGTACTGGTATGCGGGTGGGTCGTCACGGATGTAGACTCTGTGTAGTCAGGGCATTGTTCCACCAGCAGTGTCTCCAGGGC
>CM055278.1:14848101-14894580 GCA_029237695.1 Conchocele bisecta
ACTGGGCCAGTGAAAAATAACCCTCATGACTGGCTTATATGAGGATGTAAAGTTATTCGGGCCAGAAACTTTTATTATGCTTGGGGGTCAGTGGTTTGAAAAAGGTGGCGTGTTTGATGAAGACTGGGGAACGCTCCTTTGAAGATTAGAATGGTTAGGTCGACCAGTTGGGCAGACGTTATGATTTGTATATGCAGTGTGCTAAAATACCCATTTTTCATTGCCAAATGCAATTGCAACTCACCTTTCCACGTAATGACAACCATTTGTTGTTGTTTTTCCAAACAAATGTTTACTTCAAATTTGGTCAGGGTGGTCTCCTCGGAGTTTCTTCTCCAAACTTCGCTCGGTGCCCGTTCTTCCGTGCTGCATAAGAGCCGTCTGACTTGCGAATATAGAAAATGTAAACTGGTTGTCCAACATCAAGAGAAACAAAACATCCAATTTTGTCATTATCCTATGTACATTTTTTGAGCAAACATGGGGTGTACGGTCCAATGAATACTCACATTTCTAATATATTTATGTAATGTTCAGCAGTAATTATGATGATTGGGGTTTTGGGGTTTTACAGGTCTTATGTAACTTAGTATGGGTTAAGTCCATTTTATGGAGGGCCCGGGTCGTTAATGTGGCATGGCTTGGAACTAAGAAAATTTCTGAGCCCGTCTAAACACGGGTGGAAATCAAACTCACAACCTTTGGCACGGAATGCCGACATCGTAACTCCCCGGCAACCACTGCTCCCCCAGGGGCAAAGGAATAGTTAACAAAGTTAGGATGCAACTTTAAAAAACAGATTAAAAACAGAATTTAAATTTTTTATTTGTTGGCTAAATTATGCCTTTGTAACTCCGAAACGACATAAGACACTACAAATAATGGTTCAGAAATGTGATTCCATTTGTCAAATTCAGTGGTGGATTTGAAAAGGCATCATGTGTGCCATTTGAATTTTACAATTTTCTCTTAATACCATTTTCTGTAGTTCTTTTAATACCACACCATCAAAGTACTTGGCCCAACAAATTTAAGTCACTTTCTAACAACAAGCGGGGATTAACTGCAAGATGAGTTGGAACTGGGATCTCTGCACTACTATTACTGCCCCAATCCACGTTAGCCTCAGAAAAAAAAAGAGAGCTTGATTCAGTTTAAGCTTCAGGTTGCTAACAATTCTCACCATTAAAACTGTAATCCAATGCGTGACTGGATGGGACGCTAAAAAACAGGCGGGCGTGCTAAATAGCTCAATTTATTCACCAAAACAAAATCATCTAAATGTGCCATTACACGAGGAAAATCGGGACAATTTAGGCTTCGCTATAATATAGTCCCAGATTCAGGGTCCCGATGTTGTACCTTTTCTCGTGTGCTGGTTTCAAATAGACCTCAGTTAAAAATTGTAATTACCTCATTGGCTTGCACTTCGTGGGCCACCTCCTTCCAGGTTGAAGAACAGGGGTTAGTCGTGCCAATGTCAATATAGCAGCTTTCTTGAAGTTTGAAAATAAGGAATAGTCATCCAACTTCAGAGTACCGATTTCTTTCTGCATAAAAT
Organism: Conchocele bisecta; assembly: GCA_029237695.1. Lineage (NCBI taxonomy): Eukaryota > Metazoa > Mollusca > Bivalvia > Lucinida > Thyasiridae > Conchocele > Conchocele bisecta. The sequence goes on from CM055278.1 coordinate 14,849,663, forward strand.
TCTGCCAACTTCGCATAACATCCCCAGGAAAGTGGGATAGCTTACTCCTCGTTTATTCGAAATTGTGCGTTTCAATGGAGGGAGGCTTTCTAGCCAGCTTGTTTCACTCTCAACTCCCCATTCCACTTCATCAGTTTTATAAATTCTTTCTGCTTCTTTTCTTTTTCCTTATTTCATCCTCAGTTGTAACTTGCCTTGGCCAGTTTGGGCCAGATTAACATCCTTTTAATGTCAAATACCCAGCTTGATCGCGTTGCTTCGGTGCCTTTCAGGTTTCTTCCTCGTCTTAAGTCTCTGATGTGGCTTACTCTGTAGGGTGGGCTTTTTACAACTGTATCAAGTATTTTGGTTTGTTTCAAAAAGTCATCGGAAATAGTCCAACTTTTTTCGTTTGCTCCAATTTTACCGACACGCCATTTTCAGTTTCGTCGTGACGGCAGTCTCTGGATTGAGCTGGTATAGTATTTTTTCTATTATTTGGTTGTCCCACCCGGATTTCTGTTTTGATCATCCCACATGATTTCCTAATTTGTTTTAATTTTACAAATAAAGCAATATCTTTCTTTCGCCATATCAGTCACGGGGATTCAACCTGCAATTTGATCGGAAAATACTTCTGATTTCAAACAAATACTTGAGGCCTTCTAAAGGTTATTTTGCCGTAGCCAAGATATCAGACTGATATAATCAAGTCGCCAATGAAAACGGAATTATGGGTGGCTGGTTTTGGAAAAAAAACGCAGTGAGTACGAGTTAGTCGGGAGTCTGATGGATTTAATAATACCCACTGCCATTAGCAATGTGGACAGGGCCCCCGTATTTGCTGATGTCTCCGTCATTTTCTCCTCTTCTGGAGTCATCTCCACTTTGACCATTCTTGTTAGGTAGATTCCTTTCACTTTTTTTTCCCTTTTTTTTTTTAGCAACAGTTTACCATTATGTTTGTTATATTGTGCTGCCTTCAACCTCAGTTTTGTTGTTATTTAAATTCTTACGCTCTTGTTCGGTTTTCTTCCTGGGCTTTGTTAATCACTTTTTACAGCATCCTGCTTTTTTCATGTTTTTTTGCCTAAAAATTGTGATGATGAAAAAGTTGGTGTGTTTTTTCACAGAAAGGGCTTTATGGTGTCGTGTGTCGTAAACATCGGTTATGATTTTTCTTCAGTTTCCCAATGTTTGATATTTCCCGCCTTTTCTTCTGCACAAAGTGAAAACATTATATTTCATTGTTCTCGTAATATCCTTAGCAATTTAAGTCAGATTCAGATCTCGGATTCACGACTCAGTGCTGGCCCTGTGTATCGCTCTTTCTTTGGACTTTGGACGTTTCCGTTGGTATGTTCGGGTTCGGTTGAAAAGACAAACTAAGGATTTCGTTCGTTAATGTTGTTAAAACAAAGTAAGTCAGATTCAGACTCGGATTACCAAACTCGGTAGTCGGCCCATGTGTTTATCGCCTCTTGGCCTTGGACTTTCCTTTGGATGTCTACGGTGTGCAGCCCACTGTGTATTCCACCTCTTGGAACTTTTGGGTGGGTCAATTGTTTTTTATTGGTCTTTCAACATAGGAAAATATCGCTGAATGGCTCTGACTCCACCATCTGATTCACTCAACAAGTACAATGGAATGGATTCTTATTTTCCTGGTTAGTTCATTATCAGAATCCAGTGCAATGACGTTGAGAGGAACATGGTTATCTGGGGAACTGCAGTTGGATGAAGTTAGTAAGCTGCTTTATTTTTTCTTTTGATTTTAGGTTTCCATTAGTTCGTGTCACTCTCGAAACTCCAAAGAAAACTTGGATTTTCTTTTTTTTCCTGCTGACACTCCCTTTTGTTTATCCCTTTGTAATCGAAATTTGAAATTTGGATTTGATTATCGTATTGTAAGACTTTTTGTTTAACCATTTTGGGTAGGTGTGTTGTTCCATTCTCTGGTGCAACATTACTCATGACTATAAATCTTTGACTGCCCTCTCTGTAGCCACTAGGGACCTAGCTCATCCCCCTAATCGATTTCTGTGTGAAACTTGTTGCAATCTCTGTGATATCTGGGTGCAATACTTCTTGGACTTTCCTTCTGTTCTCGGTGCGGCCCTGTGTATCGCTTCTTGGACTTTCCTCTGATGTCTCGGTGGGGGCCCGGCCCTGGTGCTATCACTTCTTGGGACTTTCCCTGTCTCGGTGCGGCCACTGTGTATCGGCTTCTTGGAACTTTCCTCTGTCTCGGATGGGGCGGGCCTGGTGTATCGCATTCTTGGACTTTTTCCTTGGATGTCTCGGTGGTGGGGGCCTATCCCTGTGTATCGCTTCGTTGGGCTTTTTTGTGTCCTGTCTCGGGTTGCGGCCCTGTGCATCACTTCTTGGACTTTCCTCTGATGTCTCGGTGCGGCCCTGTGTATCGCTTCTTGGGCTTTTCTTGATGTCTTTGGTGCGGCCCTCATCACTTCTTGGATCATGTCGGTGCGGCCCTGTGTATCGCTTCTTGGACTTTCCTCTCTCTCGGTGCGGCCCTGTGTATCGCTTCTTGGCTTTCTCTGATGTCTCGGTGGGCCCTGTGTATCGCTTCTTGGGCTTTTCTGTATCGGTTGCTTCCCTTGTGTATCGTTCTTGGACTTTCCTCTGTCGGTCGTGGCGGCCCTGTATCACTTCTTGGACTTTCCTCTGTCTCGGTGCGGCCCTGTGTATCGCTTCTTGGTCTTTCCTCTGATGTCTCGGTGCAGCCCTGTGCATCACTTCTTGGACTTTCTTCTGTCTCGGTGCGGCCCTGTGTATCGCTTCTTGGGCTTTCCTCTGTCTCGGTGCGGCCCTGTGTATCGCTTCTTGGACTTTCCTCTGTCTCGGTGCGGCCCTGTGTATCGCTTCTTGGACTTTCCTCTGTCTCGGTGCGGCCCTGTGTATCACTTCTTGGACTTTCCTCTGTCTCGGTGCGGCCCTGTGTATCGCTTCTTGGACTTTCCTCTGTCTCGGTGTGGCCCTGTGTATCGCTTCTTGGATTTTCCTCTGTCTCGGTGCGGCCCTGTGTATCGCTTCTTGGACTTTCCTCTGTCTCGGTGCGGCCCTGTGTATCACTTCTTGGACTTTCCTCTGTCTCGGTGCGGTCCTGTGTATCGCTTCTTGGACTTTCCTCTGATGTCTCGGTGCGGCCCTGTGTATCGCTTCTTGGGCTTTCCTCTGATGTCTCAGTGAGGCCCTGTGTATCGCTTCTTGGACTTTCCCCCGTCTCGGAGCTGCCCTGTGTATCGCTTCTTGGACTTGGACTTTCCTCTGATGACTCAGTGCGGCCTGTGTATCATTTCTTGGACTTTCCTCCGTCTCGGTGCGGCCCTGTGTATCGCTTCTTGGACTTTGACTTTTCTTAGACGTCTCGGTGTGGCGCTGTATACCACCTCTTGGACATTGGTTCTCTGATGTATCACGGTTACGGCATTCAGCTAAACAAAAAATATTGTGCAGTTGAAATTCGAATTGGATGTCGGTGACACTACATACATGTGCCGGATATAGTAAAATCTGTCATGAGTGGTAGTTCATTATTATATATAGCAAGTGTTGTCAGAAGACAACGAAGCTCGCCTGCTGATAGCCATCAAATCATAGGTGCATAGTATAACCTTCTCGGTTAAGTTCTCGAGATGGGCAGTTTTCTAAGTCATGACCTTGACCTTGGGGTCGGGGCGGTGGAACATAATGTGGCACAGTAATGTGCACATTTGTGTTCTGAATGCACGAGAGAATTTGAAATCATTCCATGGAGGGAAACAGAAATTATAGGCAATTGACAAGGTTAAGTTTTCGAGACTGGCAGTTTTCTAAGTCGTGATCTTGAGGTCGGGGCGGTTGTTTTTAACATAATGTGGCACAGTAATGTGCACATTTATGTTCTGAATGCACGAGAGAAATTTGAAATCATTCCGAGGAGGGAAACAGAGAATATAGGCAATTGACGAGGTTAAGTTTCGATGTGGACGCCTGGGGTATACCATTAGTTCTTCCTGCACTTTCATGCAGGCGAGCTAATAACGAGTTTACAGAGTTCTGCTGAGTTGCTTATGAACTCGGCAAACAAGTTCCATAAATATCACAAATTTTACAGAAATTAAATACCAAGATAATGCATTTGTTCTCATGAATGGTAGCCATTTGCAAATAAAAGCATCCTGTAAAGTAACTATACGCCGCAAACTAGACAGATTTTTAACATTTCTAGCTTTTTGTAGGCGGCCATCTTGGATTTATGATTTCTTACATAAGATCAGCAACATTAGAAATAAATACTAGGAGGGGCCATTACTATACAAACAAGAGTGCCGTAAGTCAAAAAAGTACGCCCGTCGAATATGGGCCAGACAGCGAAGATACAGAAAATAATGCCAAGTTAAAAAGGTGATATTTTTGTTAAAAATATTTTTTGATTTTTTTTGCGCATAAAAACACCAAGGTGCACATGTTCAATATGTGTAGAATGTGTGTGTATAGTTTCAGATCGATCGACTCAACGGTTCCAGAGGAGTTGTGTACACAAACTATGCAGTTTATCTGTCCTCCACCCGCCAGTCGTTCGGTAAAAACATAATACGTACCGTTTTTATAAAATGGTCGTATAATAACCAAAACACATGTATAGTTTGAGGAGATGTGGAGTAGTTAAGATATAACCACATCGCTGTAAAACCGTAACTACAATGCCGATGCCAGTAGGAATACAAAAGCCCACCACATTCTTCTAGCAGTCAAGCTAAAAATACATGTATGTACTTACACAATGCCCATTCAATGTCAGCCAGAAGGCACTGCACAGTTTTCAATTGCTTTTTCTTTGTCAGCAAGGCTGAAATGAAAGTAATTTATGGCACAAAATATAATCACATAAGGCCAGAAAAATCTCTACGCGTCAACACATTTTATCGTCATATGAATTTGCATAATTTGGACCGAAAATTTCTCATTCTGTGTTATTTCGGTCAATGTTTTTCACATGCTACATAATCTCCAGCTCGATAAATATATACAGGCAATTTATTTTGAATGTTGTTCACATTCATTAAAGCTACTGTCCTGCATATGTGTTGCAGTTTTTCAATATTTTGTTTTTGATCTACAAATGTTTTACCGGTCAATATCAATTGATTGTACCAGTTTATTCCATTAAATTTTAGTCGATTTGGACGTTTTGTCATTGTTTTTAAAACAAGAGGGCCATGATGGCCCTAATTCGCTCACCTGACTCCATGAACACCAGAGGAGAATGTGACATTGAGTTCATGTGTTTTAAAAAAATTGTGCTATTTTTAGATGGCGGTCATCTTGGATTAAGCGACGACTCATTTTACAAAATCTGAAAATGCTTCACCCAATGATCTTAACTTCCTATGAAGTTTGGCCAGCATCGGCCATGTGGTTCCTGAGAAAAAGACGTTCAAAATCTTGAATAAATGGACCTTTTGGTGGCCATCATGGATGACATAATCATCCGATTCCGACAAATATTGCACCAGAGCAATCGCTTCATCGATACCTTCAATTTGATATATGGCATGAGCGTATTCGGTCAAAAATAAAATTTGACCCCAATTTGACCATGAAGTTTAGTGACTATAGACCCAATGGTTACCGAGGAGAAGACGTTTGAAAATGTTCACGGACACGACGACATTCGTGGTAACAATAGCTCACATGAGCTTCGCTCAGGTGAGCTAAAAATAAATGACAGGGGCGATGATTGTTCACAACAAGAGTTGACAGAAGACAACGTATGCTCGCCTGTTGGCAGCCAGGAATAAGTTGGTGCCAACGTTAAGTTTGTGACACACTAAGATTGGGACCTTCACCTTGTGGGTTAGAGAATGTGGAGGGTGGTGCATTGGTCATTGCATGATCAGGACCCTCAGAGAAAGGCATATGCGAAATATCAAGAAGTTGTGTGAAAGGAAACAAAACACTATCATGGGTGAGACAAAAATTAGCACAGGACTGGTCCTGAACAATTTCCTGTGAAAATAACGTGTCTCGGTTTGCAATTGTTTGATGGTTGTTGTTCGTGTTTGTTGGTCCTGTATATTTTTTCTTTGGTCCTTTAGCTATTTCAATGTTACAGGCCCGAGGGTCCTGTGCTTCCAAGTCCTAATTTTGTAAACTGAATTTACGGCAGTGTCAAGTTTTCAGACGACGCAGACACCAGGTTATGCCAAATAGTTCTTCCGCACATCGTGCAGGCGAGCTAAAACACTGCAATATGGTATGCATACAGTGCTGGTCCCACACACTTCTACAACGTCATAACAAGCATGGTATGGTACCACCCAAGGAACACAAAACATTGAAAACCATGAACATAAACAACAGGGCTCAAGCTAGACATCAAGAATAGGGAGAAGTTGGTCAAAACTTGGGAGAGGAGAAGTTTGACTGCCTGAGCAGAATATGATGCATTTAATGTATATAAATGGTGAACAAGTTCTCCCTAAGTCAAAATAGAAGTTGGCAGTTTAGGGAGACTATTTCGCCCTAGTCGCCCTCTCGCTTGAGCCCCAAAACAAGAAAATAATAACACAAATTGATGGATGCACTCTGAAGCAAAAAAAGTATACCTGTGTTTACTGAAAAAATAAGGTCGGGTTTTTTTTGTTGCTTTTTTTGTAACCAGACACTGGGGTTGAGTGTCCATGACACTATGAGGTTTATCAGTGAGTTACAGACAGGACTCGTGGCTGATGAATTTGTGCAAGTTTGAATGCTGAAGCTCTAGCAATTCAAAACAAATTGTGGTTGCTGCCAGCCCACCGACTCGTCCATCTTTCATCTATCCAGTGATCAGGATATTTTTCAAAAAAGTGTTCAACCTTAACTGGGCCACCCTGTAGAAACGATTCAAATACAGTCAAACCTGTCCTAAGCAGCCAGTCAAGGGAAGCCGTAAATGTGGCCTCTTAACACAGGTGGCTGCCAAATAGAGGTAATTTGTATAGCAGTGTTCATTCCAGGATAAAAAAACAATGGGATCAATTGGCGCCAAAAGGTGAAAATAATGGGGGAATGGGGCCGTTTCCAAAAAAGGGAAAACCAGAAAAAATAAATAAAAACAATATTTGATCTTGGATGCGTTTTTGACCCAATATAGCTTGTTATTATCGAATTTCTAAACAAAACGTTTTGTCCACACATGAGAATCATCTCCAATGGAGATGATCCTCACGTGTTGAAAAAATGTTTTGTTATAATTTGGGGGCCATTGTGGCCCTTTGGTGTTATATTTTGGGGGCCATTTTGAAATGATAGGGGCCAATGGCCCTTCCTAGAATGAACAATGAATTATAGTAAAATGACTCATGGGGAAATGTAAGGTGTGGCTGCTTAAAGGGATACTCCTTCAGATAACAACATAATCCTTGCATCGACATAAATTGGATTAATGTCTTCGTTCAATAAATATACTTATGTCCTATGGCTAGGAATATTACAACCCCCAGAAATATGGTGGAATATGTGATTTTCGGAGGTATTTCTTCAAAAGCGATACGTATCGCTTTTGTGATTTCCAAATTTCACGGGCTTTTCGATTGGCAAGTCACATGACTTTTATCAAGGTCTTCGTTCGATCACATGACATTTATGGAGCCTCTTGAGCATGCGCAGTTGTCACAAACATGGCGGACAATCCAAAGCCATTCTTGCACATTTCGCGATCAGCAAAAAAAACGTAGGATAGCTGACAATTCTAAGCAAATGAGGCAACAATCAGTCAACATACGATCCGCGATTCATGATTGGATTCATTACCGAGATCGGGCTATCAGTCGCCATGTTTTTCTAGCCTCTTCCGGTCGACCTTTGACCGCGACAAACTGGGAATATACCCGTCACATCATTTCTATTTTTAGAAATCGCGTACTTCAGCGAACTTCCGCCTGTCTATTTGTACAAAGTGTTACTTCCGACAGCCTACTTTCGGTTTGAAAAAACACTGAATTGCTACTATAAAAACACAATTCTGGCGGGACACATGATATAGTATCATAGACAACGATTCATTTATTCAATATATGCATTATTAAATATATTCAGAAATACATTGAATGTAGGATCAAAGCTCAGGAGTATCCCTTTAAGAAAGTTGGCTACTCAATGCAGGTGACCTTGAACACAGGTTTGACTGTACTTGTAACAGAAAACATAAGAAAAACACTAATTGGTTCCTTTGCTTCCAATTGCAACATACCGCATAACTTCGAATAAACACCCCGGGGGCGTCACATTATTATTAATTTTTTTAAATCTGCTAAATTTCTCAATTTTGACATTGTACGGTGTGTGGGGATGTCTCCCTGACCCACCAGACCTATTTAGGGGAGAATAGAAACATATTCAATAAACAAGAGTGCCGAAGGTCACAAAATACGCCCGTCGAGGTGATGAAGGTCAATAGAATCCAAGTTATGTGTGGACAAGGATACCTTGAATGCCAGGGGGAGATAACTAATCAGAACATTCTGAAAATCAATATGCTTCGTCAGGACTCTTACCACGCCAAAGATGTATACCAAATTTGATTATCAGCCAAGTAGAACTCAAGTTATCGCGTGAACAAAATTCTGAAAATCAATAGGATTGCGAGTGTGAAAATTACAAGGTGAGACAAGTCATCAGAAATTTTTAAACTCAATAGGCGTCTTCCTCTTGTCGCAACAAAGCTATATACTAAATTTTATTAAGATCGGCCAAGTATAACTGAGTTACCGCGTGAACAAGGATACAGTGTGAAAATTACACACAAAAAATATATACAAAAAGTTGACATCGACAAGATTGTGGGAAAAGGTGTGAATTTACTAGGAGGTGTTTATCGTGATATACGGATAAATGTAACTGCTTCTCTATACCAAGGCTGTTGCACCTGATATTTTCAAACTGTCGACCAAATGGGAAGGGTATCATCTGAATGTCTTGAAACTTTATGAAGCTGGTGTATTCAGTAAAATATCAAAACATCATATACAAAAGATGGAAAATCTCGTTATGTATAATAACAAACTCATTGATCCTGACAATTCCTAGTATGCAAACATTTCCCCAGTAATCATGATTGAAATAAATAACAGACTACACATTCGGTGAATATTATAAAATCGAAGAACCAAGTCTGTTTAAGAAGAAAAAAAAAATATGTGCATGCCTAATTAACAAACTTCAAATGGTTAGGCATCAGGATAAAAAACTTCCAAGACCTGACAATGTTCTAAATATTTGTTTTGTGCATTGTACTCACCTATGCATCATCCGACTTGCTGAAAATGAGTCCAGTGTCGTCCATGGCCTGCACAGGCCACTTGATGTGTTTTGGCAGGCCCGGTAGGCTGCTCCAATAATGTAACATTGTGAAACTGAAATGATAAAAAAGTGTGCTTACAATCTACATGTATGTTTTCTTTATCAAAGTTGGTCTCAGCGAAAGTCACAAAATATTAGAGGTCACAAGGACTGACAAACCAGCAATTGGAGATGGGTAGCGAGTCACTTCCCTTGAATCTATACATAGAGTGATTATAGACATCCGGTTAAGAATCAACATTTTATAGTCGTCTGTACGTGGAAAAATGTAAAATTAACCTGAAGGGTTAAGGAAAATAAATTCCTTGAGTGTGCGACAAATAACTGTAGACCTAGATCAGCCTGCACAGCCGCGCAGGCTGATCAGGAACTACAATGTTCGCTAATTTTATTGCATATCTCTTATGTTTTTAAAGAAATAATATGAAAAGTGTACACTTTTACCGGATCTTTATAAATAGAATTCAAAGGAAAGTAACTCTACGATCTTCCATTATTACTGGCCCAGACAAGTTTCAAGTGAATCCATGACTGTTACGAAGATATATTAAGTAATACAAAAACTTTAACGCAAAACTTTAGCACAAATTAACAAGTCAAGGAATGTAACGGCACTAAAAGAGCACCACATAGCGAGGCATTTAATGACACAAGTATACAGTATTTGTTTAAAAAACATTACTGGTGATCAGAACTGATTTGGAAATTAAACAATGCCAGACAGAACATTACTGTTTAAAAAGTGTACATCTAACAGTACTTATTCAACTAGTTGCATGCTGGGAAAAATAATGGCTATACATAGTGCAGGCTGTCCATTCACTTTCGGTTCCAAATATATAGGAATATAGGGATTTTTTTCCAAAAATATAGGGATAAATATAGGGATTTATAGGGACAAAACTCAATATTTTCCAACTTTACAGCATGTATGTGTGTACGTAAAGGATTTTTTTCGAGTTAAAATCTAGATTAATGGCCTCCTCCTCCCCTTATAGCCATTCCGTATCCTCTCCTCTGTTTTTTAAATGGTTTACAATTATTAACTTGATTAATTTTTATTTTTTATTTTCTAAAACAGGTTGAGCCACTGCCTGACAAAAAGGTATGCTGAAAATACAGAAGTACACATCTTACAATGAGATAAAAAATGATCCAAACAAAGAAAACTGGTAAATACGATCATAATTTAGTCAAATGCATCTCTAACCTTGCACTGTGTTTAGAATAAACCAGTAAGTTGAATATCAGACTTGATTTTGAGCATTTTACAAAAATTAGTTACTGATTTTTGAAAAATATAGGGATTTATAGGGATTTTGGGAAAAAAAAAAAAATATAGGGATTGCCAAATTTATAGGAATTTATAGATAATGGACAGCCTGATAGTGCAAATAATATCAGCAGACGTTTGAAAAATTTGTTATTATTTTTTGTAGTATTTGTTTCTGTTTTTATTTTACTTCGTTAGGCCAAAGCCTGCCGCACAGACCAAACAATGCTAAAGTTAAAATATGGAAATATTCAGTCCAAATCACAATTCAGTTATTTTAGTGTATTTGTTTTAAAATCAGTTAACAATTACAAGAGGGCCATGATGGCCCTAATTCGCTCACTGACTCCATGAACACCAGAGGATAATGTGACATTGAGTTCATGTGTTTTCAAAAAAATTGTAATATTTTTAGATGGCGGTCATCTTGGATTAAGCGATGACTCATTTTACAAAATCTGAAAATGCTTCACCCAAGGATCTTAACTTCCTATGAACTTTGGTCAGCATCGGCCATGTGGTTTCTGAGAAGAAGTTCAAAATCTCGAATAAATGGACCTTTTGGCGGCCATCATGGATGTTATAATCATCCGATTCTGACAAATATTGCACCAGAGCAATCGCCTCATTGATACCTTCAATTTGATATATGACATGAGCATTTTCGGTCAAAAATAAAATGTGACCCCACGGGCCACGCCCATTTTTGACCCCGGGGTCACCATTTTCACAACTTTGAAAGAGCATTGAAAATCGATCATTTCTACCAAGTTTAGTCGAAATCCGGCCAGCGTTTCATGAGAAGATTTTTTAAGAATTTAGGCTATTTTTAGATGGTGGCCATCTTGGATTAGCGATGACCTCCATTTTAACAAATCTGAAAAGGCTTCACCCATGGACCATAACTTTTAAGTTTGGCTACCATGGGCCAAGCGGTTCATGTGAAGAAGAATTTTGAAATCTCTAATAAAAGAACGACCTTTTGACCTTTCGGTGGCCATCTTGGATGACATAACCATCCGATTTCGACAAAAAATGCACTAGAGTGATCGCCTCATTGATACCTTCAATTTGATATATGACATGACCATATTCAGTCAAAAATAAAATTTGACCCCACGGGCCACGCCCATTTTTGACCCCGGTGTCACCATTTTAACAACTTTGAAAGATCATTGTACATCGATCATTCCTACCAAGTTTTGTCGAAATCCGGTTAGCGGTTCTTGAGATGAAGACTTTTTTGAAGAATTTTTTTAGAATTTGTGCTATTTTTAGACGGCGGCCATCTTGGATTACGTAATGACGTCATTTTAACAATTTTGTAATCCCCCTACCTAAGGACCATGACCATGAAGTTTGGTGACTATAGGCAATTGGTTACCGAGGAGAAGACGTTTGAAAATGTTCACGGACGACGACGGACACATTGCGGTAACAATAGCTCAAATGAGCTTCGCTCAGGTGAGCTAATAACATTACAATCCATCAATCAACTCAACAAACCATAATCCCAATGTTTGTAGCGTGGATTCAAATAAGAATGATTGCCATTATCGAAAATAATAATCCATGTTCATTTTTTACAAGTTTTGTTTTTGCTAATTTTCAGTCAGGTAGTAAACATACATGTTCAAGTTTCTGTCCGTTCAGTTAAAACCTGGCAGTTTATAACCTGACCGACAGTCTGGCTGGTACTATTTCGCGGAGACTGTTATTAACCCTTAGCATGCTGGGTAAACTATTTTCTAAAAATATTTCAAATGTAGCAGCAGACGAGTTCAATAATATTTTTTTTGCATTTCTCTGTGAAAACCATGAGATGTCAGGGCTGTACAAATTGATTTTTTAGCCACTTGTCCCAGACAAGTGACTTGACAAAAGTGACTTGCCCCCGACTTGTCCTGGAAATTATAATTTACGTATACATATTCCGGGGAGTCCACACATTTGACCGTCTCGAAAATGAAATCACGTCTATATTTACAATATTTAATGTCTATCAGTATGTTCGCGGAACGGTAAATAATAAACTTTTTGAAATTTCAGTTTTTTTTTGGTTGGCAACAGCTGTTAATTTGCTAATTACACTGCAGCTCCATTATAACGCGATCGCGTATAGCGCGATCTCCATTATAACGCGGGTCTCTCGTGGATCCCAAACAAATATTAAAAAAATCGAGAAGAAAAAGGAAAACAAAGAAGAAAAAAATCGTCAGACTTCGTAGTCATCGTGTAATTAGTTGATTCGTGATTTCTGTAAGATTATTCAAACAACGTCATTCAAAGTACATGAAATAATTATTATTAGTATGTTAGCAAATGTAATACCTTTAATCAGGTAATCATGTTAATATGCATACAGTGCAGTATCCGTGCCAGGGGATATATGAATTCCAAATCCAGATGCGATTACACCCGACACATATTACACAGACGAGATTTGTGTGATGCTTTGTGCAAAAAATCGATACACCCAGCTGTGTGTACAGGTGTTTATTGTATGACCTCATTCAGCACGAGGCTGTAAACTGTGTGACCTTTAGGCTATGTTTTGAAATGTTACTGATTGGTCAACACGCTTTTGATGTGCCACAGACGTCGCGAACGTGCGACTTTCATCATCGCATCACGGGGAAATCATGCAGTAACCCATTTCATGCTGAGGATACGCTTATGTTTGCGGACAAATATTTTCCTTCTATGCACTCAGAAGTATATGCCGCGACCACCATTTAATCCGTCTTGTCGAGACGGTTCAAATGAGTGGTCACATCGTATACTTTCATTGAGAAATAACAAAAATATATTTTTTAATAATTTCACACCCGTATATGTGTATTCCGAAAGGAATGGATTAAAAAACACTCTGGATTATACGCAGATCTGTCGCCATATTTCGCCGATATTGATTTCGAAAATATTTTCCGTAAATGGTGTTGAAAAGTTGACACAAAATTCAGAGTTCATGCGGAATTGTCGGTGGGATTATGCTTTCAAATTCGAATAAATTAATCTAATCAGGGTCTACAGCTAGTATATCAATTTTCTTGCTATATACACAGTATAGCAGCTTCTGTGTAAGTGTGTATCGCCACAGGGAAGAGCCGACACACGCCCTAGGCGTTATCGATCGATGAAATGTTACAATTTAGGATTAGTCTAGTGAAGAAAACAGGCTTGTGGCGGGACGTTTCAACGGAAAATAGTGACTTGCCCGGGACTAACTTTCAGCATAGAGCCACTTGCCCGAGACCAAAACCGACTTGTCCCGGGCGTCGGGCGTGCCGATTTGTACAGCCCTGGATGTGTCATGGAAGTTTATTAGAATTGCATCGCTTTGATGCAATTCTAATGAAATTCATCAACATATTTGGCTGTTATTTTCGCTGCTAGCGTGCAAAGTATTAAGCACATACATTTATACAGAGCAATTCAAGTACATATTTATGTTTATCTAAGGCTCTTAGCGAAAATCTCTACTCAGCGAAAATCTCTACTCACCTAAAATGTTAAAAACCGGATATGATATTCTTCAAGACAGAGTTTTGTTATAGTAAAGGAACCCAAACATGAAAATGTAAACAAAAAACCATTATCATAAACTTTAACACTGTAACAGTCAGGAAAATTCAGGCCTTTTACGGCACAATAATCAAAGAATGTGAAAACAAATAGTTCACCAAAAACCATGACAGCAATCAAGGACAAGCTGGAAAGAGAAAAAAGATACACAACACTGCATCATCCCTTATAAAATAAGCAAATGACAATATTTACTTGTTACATGTACATCTTCAGGCAATGTAATCAATGATATGTCTGGCAATAGCAGATGAAATATGGTACACTATTTGCTGGAAAACCGACTTTGTTTTCGATTTAAAAGTGACAAAGAAAATGATATACAGAATGGAAATTGTGTGTCACATATGAAAGTTGAAACTAGTATATGTAACGAGTCATACGCTTACACAGATTGCATACACAGCCAGTAATACAAGCGAGTTTAAATTCATGTGTTTTACCATTTTTTATGAATGTATGTTAGGTTCAGGGCCGACAATAAAATATATTTTGTTTCCCCTCCCGCGACCGACCCGCGAAAATCCCCGCGACCCAAATAATTTTATTACCAAAACGAAACCAATATTATTTTTTAATTTGATCGGGCGAAGTGTTTGGGGCGGGGCGCGAATGCAATTTCGGCTCTACTCTGTGTAATCTGCGCGCATTTGCTGTTGCAATTGTTCGGCTTTCATCGTTGTTTTTAATCAAAATCATACTACCGAGACGCTCGCACATGCCAGACTTGATTGTAATCTACGCGATCAACATCGGGACAGTTCCTGCAATCCGAGATATTCCGGTAAGTCATATATCGGATCGGGACGTACAATCAAGTACGCCCAGCAACAACAATCAAGATGGCGTCTCATTCCTTGACTCAGTTCACGCTGTGAGCGTTTTCTGTCTTTGCGAAATCGCCATTGAGTGACAACATAAACGACCCTTGTCTCCAAACGGATATCAAAACATTCGACCAACAAAACGCTGGCCGAGATCCTTACAGACGTGTTAAGTTGTCAAATCATCGACGAATCAACCTTAAACGCTATTGCCATTGGAAATGTTAAAATAAAGGTCTCTAAATTTTCTGCAAATCTCAAACTCAGACTCGAACATATTGATTGTCAATATGCTAGAGTCTGAGTTTGAGTTTTTTCAAGACATGTGAAACATCATGACACAATGGTGACATACACGACCGGTGTAGATCCCAGACCACTGAGTCTGATCAGGGCCTACACTGTTTGCGACTCAGGCGAGCATTCTTCATGCATCTAGCGACGAATTAAGATGTTTTGTTCGGAGCCATTATGTACAGTGTATACATGTATCTAGTCACCAAACAGTTTATGTTGAAAAGCATTGCACGGTGTGAAATTCTAGTCATTACTACAGTTCTAGTCATAACAACAGTTATTGATTGAAGTACAAATTGTTTTATTGTTTGCATATTTACTCCTGTAAAGTATTACTGAGATTATTAACGATATATAACACTATTTGCATGTATTTTCGAAGGTGAGAAATATAGCAAAAAAAAATGCTTAAAAATTTCATCAATTCAAAATAAAAAAAAATATTTTCCCTACCTACCTACCCACACCTCGGTGGCTTGGGTAGCGGGAGGGGAAACAAACATATTTTTAAAGTCGGCCCAGTGAACTTCAGTGACGTATTTTTGACCCTGGGGTGACCATTTTAACAAATTTGAAAAAGCATAGTACATTATTTATTGATACAAAGTTTCGTCGAAATGCGGCTGGCGGTCCATGAAGAAAATATTTTTTGAGAATTTATGTTTTGTCGAAAATGGCCTGGCGGATCGCGAGAAGATTTGTTAAGAATTTTACCTATTTTTAGAAAATAACACCACAATGCACGGGCCGCAACAGAGTCTTAAGCTATCTTCTGAGGGACTTAACCATCGGGCGCCTCACAAATTTGCGGAATGAGACTGATTGGCACCGACGTGGCATTATTTTGGCCAAAATATTATTTAATGCAAAAAATGGGAAAATTATTCAGCAATCATGTTCATTTGGTTTTGTAAAAACGTAAATATGAAAATGATGTCTTTAGATGGACAAGTCAACACTTTCGGCGCCATTGGCAAAATAATCAATTTGCAAACCATGTAAATTCAGATGAGCTGTCTCATCAGGATCTACACAGTGGTTCTTGGACTCTTAACCTCACCTCATTCAGTGAAAGCAATAATGGAATTTTACATGAAATGACAGCAAATTATTTGGCGCCCTGAGTTAATGAAAATACTCGACGTGGCATTATTTTACAAACAACCACATGTGGCCGTGGCTCATTCTGTTAATCTGCAAGGTGCCTATGGGTAGGTCCCGCAATATACAGCATCACTCATGTCTGATCGAAACGTTGAGTGTCAACCCAGCAAGACAGTGGACACAAACTGTGTAATTTTGAAGAACATAGGCGGCGAAACAGGAAAATTATTGGGGGGGGGGGGGGGGTGGGGGGGGTGGGGGGGGGGCCAGTGTTGAGGGCATGCAGAGTCTGCTAGGGGGGGCCTACAGAAATCCAAGTGGTGTGAAACGCCATTTCCTGCATCCTCAGCAAAGTTTGAGCACATTCTATTACTCTCATTTTTCTTGTTTCTATATGCATATATTTCCAACACGGTTTCTATATTTCCAAAACTTGGGGAAAAAAATGTACCAGGGCGGGATCAGGTCAAAACGTACACACAAAAAATAAGTCAAAACATTTTTTTTTCATACATATTGAAGCAGTTTTTTCCGATTGTAAAATTGAATATTTAATAGTAGAAATATAAACTTCGACATTTTAAATAGCAACTGAGCTCATCAAATTTGTCATTCATTCATTCGGCTCATATTTAAGGGTGGGAATTGGCTCGAACACCTTCCATACCCGGTATTTGTCATTTTGATGGTCTAGTATATACACTAAACATGTATATTTTGAAAACACCCATATTGAATTAAAATCAATAAATGTATCCCTCTGTTTTACTTGGAAGTAGATCTGAGCGAAGGAAAAAAAAAATATTATAAAAAGAAATGTAATATAATCTTAACACAATCATTTATGATAAATATTCATGTACATTTAACTGTCCCAGAGCTCCCGATAACGTGTGTGTAGTTGGACAAAAAAAAAAGTTTTTTTTTTTTAATTTTTTTTACACATTGCAAGTGAAGTTGGGAGTGCTTTAGAATCGTCTCGATGATATTTTCTAAGCCCATATTCAATATGTGTCCTACCAGCATTGATATCAATACACATGCGAAGTGTCATGCATATCGGACACACATAACTCAAGTTATCGTGCAGAACATAAAGTTTGTCCGGGTACTGGTAGCTGTCGGGCGATTAAATAGATACTTACTAAATCGTGCTATACAGGTCTACTGTATATCTTATACTAAATCATGTGACCACAATCGAAATAACCTTGTCCATTTTTTGAAATACACTATGATCATCACAAGTATTGCTGCTAAAATTACTAGCAGAAGCGAATAAATGACCGTGTCAACAATTTGCAGCTGATTCGACGGCGCCATTTTCCTTGATCATAAATGCACCGGTGACCGACAGCAACCAGTTGTCGGCTAAAGTGTTTATATTTACATAGATTATGCATTAATATCACACTTCTGCGATCATCCGAAAAGTGGTAAATGTAGATAAAGAATAAAGATATAGTTTGATATAGATCAAAACGCAGGGCGGTTGTGGTGACTGCTTGATGGCGGCCCTGCCGAGAATAGGTTGCTGGCGGGCACACACGTGACACGATAACCCCATAAAACAGACTATTATTAAGTGTTAACCCCACAAAATCGACCTGTTCAAATAGACCTCGTCGAAAAAAAACTTCCAGTAAAAAAATATTTAGAATATGTAGGACTCGCATCGCTAAATGTGTCCCCAGTAAACATTGAATAAGTCACCAACTCACCTTTAGATACATGTGCTGCTCTCTCCAAAAAAATGGCGGCTGATTCCCCGGTGTCATTCGGAACTAGTCGGACACGCTGCCGTAAACAACCGATCTTTCCGAGAAACGCGAGGTGTTCCGATTATGAAAATAATTGCATTTTACAGTCTTGTCCGTGGAGATTGCTATGGACGAGTAGTATAGAGGGAGTCAAAATGATACCACCTAACGGTGGCATCATTTCTCCACCCTCTATACTACTCCACCACCCCCCGAAAAATCAAAAATTGGTTAACGAGGAAATTGTCTCCCACCAACCACGAAATATTCAAAATTGGTGTCATAAATACATCATGTTGTTTTCACGTCCAATTGAACATATAAATTTAATAGGTTATAATAAAAATATTATAACAAAATGGATAATAAAATACACAACGAATTGGAATTGTATAATGACCTTGCTGAAGAATTTTTACGCCGCTGTTTCTACAGTATTAAAACACGGTAAAATGACAATACTATGTGGTATCGAATACATGAAATATCAGCGTAATTTATTACGCTGCGATAAAAAACGTTGCATTTACAATATTAAACCGGCAATTATGTCGCCGGTATAAGTCTCAAATTTATGTAATGAAGCGACTAAATAGGATCAATAGGATCGTAGAAACACTACCGAAATATTATCAAACTAATTTTATAAAACAGTTTAAAATCAAAGATTCTTTTAACGGATATGCGTTTCTACAATATCGCTTTTAAATCGAAGAAATTGGAAAATTATTAGAAGAAATTGGAAATTATTGAACAGAAAAAAAACAACTATTAGAGAAAATGGATAATACAATACAATTGGAATTGAAAATTTTTAATAACTGTGTTGAAGAAATTTATGAATCTTATGGGGGTTATAATCCTGTATATAAATTCTATAAAATGAGAACACTAGGGCGATATCGAATATATGAAATACCAGCGTAATTTATTACGCTCCGATAAAAACGTTGCATTTACAATATTATACCGGCAATTATGTCAACTATACAATAGGCAAATACAAACATTAAGACGGATAATGCGTATCGGATATGAAACTAAGGTGTATTATATAAAATTGTTAAAACCCAACGATTCGTTTACGAATATACATTTCTACGATATCGCTTATAAAGATATTAATAATTTGTAAAAAAAAAAATAACAAAAGCCTCCACTCGTGCACAACACCCCCCAGCGACTGGGCAGATTTCTAGCCGGCACCCAGCCACTGGGTGTTGGGGACCTTTCTTAAGCCCACTCATCTGTTGGCTCACAGTTTAGTTTTACGGCCACCTTGAACCCCATTGCCAATTCCTCTAATTAAGAGAAACCAGCGAAGTAAGCGAGCCTATGTGTGAATTTGGTTTCCGAAATTGCAAAGCTCTTAGGCAGAAATCTTTTAGGCCGGCACCTTTGAGCTTTGCAATTACATCGCCAAATACACACATATTTAAACTGCTACCATTAAACAGACGAGACGGACGTCATACCGGATCAACAACATGGCATGCACGAGATGAGACCAATTGTTGTAAGGTCAAACATATATATACTCATCAGTTTCCTATACAACATACAAATGGTGTGCATATTATAATTATTTATTAATACCTATTGGCGAAAGAAAACATGTGATGGCTTCGTTATTTTGTTAATTTTATAATTAATTTTATTTTTTTTTTAATAATTTAAATTTAAAGCTGAACACTCCCTATTATTACATAGTAATTAATTTATGTTGTAACGACAATGTTTCAATTACACGGGTTATGGCCCATGCGTAAATTGATAGCCGAGGTAAACAGAGCCGATAATTCTCAGTGAAAAACACATGTTGTATAGGTATGTAAATTTGTTTACTGCACCAATATAATTTTGAAAAAATTAGGAAAATTAAGAATTTTTTTTTTTTTTTTTTTTTTTTTTAAATTATTATTTTTATTTTATTTTTTTTTTAATTATTTTTAGTAGTATAGAGGGTGGTATCATTTTGACTCCCTCTATACTACTTTTTTTTAAATTTTTTTTAAATTATTTTTTATAATGGTGCTGTAACATTTCCTCCGACTTTATTTCCAAGTTTTACCCTAAATTTATCCCAATCAGTACACTCAATTTTTGGCATGGTGGCGCGCGCCTTGATCCTTATATCATTTTTTAATTCTTCATATCTCCCCATTTCTTCCACCACGGATTCAAACTCTAAATTTGATATTTTCTTATCGGCCAACGCTTTGGACACCATAACGTCGATGCTATTTTTCTTAGACCTAGCGAGAACGGATATTCTATCATGTTTTCTACTTTTTTTCTCGAGTTTTCCACCCGCCGCCCTAATTACCATACAAAGTGTTTCCAGATAAAACGGTAATTCCACTCAAAACCCCTGCAAGTGGAATCATTACAATTGTAGATAGCGTTGCAGCAGTCCCCGCCCCACACAACACAGAAACACTTGCCAGAACCGTACTAGATGCTTCAGCTGTTTGTTTGCGCGCCTATATTTATTAGAGTGTCTTTTTCTATTTGCACATTCTCTAACTAAAATATCCTGCATAGCGACGATATTATTCAACCTAAAATCTGAACTTTTTTCGTTAATTGAATACAGTGTTGGTGGAGTGGTATTGAGAGTTGAATACAGTGTTGGTGGAGTGGTATTGAGAGTTGGATACAGTGTTGGTGGATCGGTATTGACAATTGGAAGCGGTGATTCGTTCATAGTTAAATTTATTTCAATATATTAGTATTTACACAATAAGTTCAATTAACAATGATACAATAGTGGAAGAACTCTCTGAGTCACCGATTTTCGTAACAAAGTTAATAACACTACCTTGTGAAAGTCTAATTCGATCATCACCGGCAAACGAAACCACCGTCGAACTATCTCCAGAGATTTTAGTGACTCCAACCCCCCGTTCTTTCCCATCTACTACAATATTTATAGCGACCGCGCCCAACAGGTTTACCATTAGCATTAACCGAGCAGACCGCCATTTGGACAACTTCACCTGCAGCTGTCATAGTGTATCCCCCATATTTATTACTCGCTTTGGCAGCCGAACGAATATTCATAGTGCCCCACAACCAATGGGCCCCGCTTCTCAGCCCAAACAGTTTATGACACGTTTTGGCGTTTTCATTGTTCGCACTATTCCGGCAAGCGCATTGTTTGCGTTATATGCCTCAGTACGAACTCGATTTACTTTATCATCAACCGCAACAAGTGATTCATCAATGGCGCGGATAGATTCAACCACTCGGGTTCCTAATCCCGCAATCCCCGTCCGATCCTCTGAGCGCAACACCCTATAAGCCTCCGTAAGGGCCGCCTGGTGGTCTTCTCGGACTTTCTTTCTCAATAACCGTTCGGGTCTCTTCCCGAAATTCTGTTATTTTTTCTCCTAGTTCAGTAAGTGCTGCTTCTCCGTTGGGAGAGTCCTCTGAGCGCAACACCCTATAAGCCTCCGTAATGTCCGCCTGGTGGTCTTTTCGGGCTTTCTCAATACCCGTTCGGACTCCATCAAGATCAAACCGGGTCTCTTTTTTAAATTCGGTTATTTTTTCATATAGGTCAGTAAGTGCCGCTTCTCTGTTGAGAGAGTTCTCTGAGCGTAAAATCCGTGGCAAAATTGCACTGGTTTCAGCTATTGTTTTCAGCTATTTTCAGCTACCACAGAGAATATATACTCGATGGCCGATACGGGGATACCACCATACAGAACATACAAGAAATCCCAAGACAGGCGAAACAAACCATACTACCTATTTTTTCGACATTTCTACCGCCGAAAGATGACCGCCGAAATAATTTTTGATAATTTGTTCTAGGAAATTTTCCAATTGAACATATAATTTCAGCTATATATAGTTCAGCTACTTCTCAAAAATGCAAGAAACGAAAAAGTTCGCAACCGCAAAAGACATGGGAATACGCTCT
The DNA here is from genome assembly GCA_029237695.1 of Conchocele bisecta. Taxonomy (NCBI): domain Eukaryota; kingdom Metazoa; phylum Mollusca; class Bivalvia; order Lucinida; family Thyasiridae; genus Conchocele; species Conchocele bisecta. Next base: position 14,871,761 of record CM055278.1, read on the forward strand.
GTAGGAGAGAGGACGGACAAACAGTCTACTACTACAAAATATATACGACAACAATTTGGCAAGCGACATAGGCAAAGTCTGCTACACTCCAACGATAGAAGTTCGGAGGGAACAGAAAATCTCGCACAAGGGGAGGGAATTCGTACACATTTGGAACCAGTTTTCCGAAGTATTTGTAGACGACATGTATGTCTGGACACTATTGGCTGCAGACCAAGTCTCCACCACAAAAGCAGGGTCTCGATTTGTATCCGCGGCGGGCCCAGTTGCAAAAACAATTCTTTCCAACATTCGAGCCCACGCACACGTGGCCGAGCTGCCAGGTAGCATGCACGTACGCATAGTATCTACATCTAGGTATTCTGGAGACACAACCACACTGTACAGAAGAACATGTACCACAATTTTGGAGACGGACAGAACCGTTCTAGACGTATTCGAGAGAAAACATCCAACAAAACCGGAACCAGAAGCTATAGTAGTGGCAAAACTAGACGTTGCCGATATAGAAATAGGAGATCTTTTTTTTTGAAAAACTCCCCCGCTTCCTAGAAAGCCTCCGACTAGACGGTATAGGGTGTATGGAATAGATTGTACGAGAGACTACGCGGGTACACTAGAAAAAATAAACATTTTGGAAACCCACCTACAAAACAACTGGAAAAAAGATTGCAGTATTCTAGACAATATAGGCAGTGTAGGAGCCAACTGTATATCCCTTCTAGTCCCAGATCCACCAGTCGGATCTCTTTGGAGAGGAAAATTCTACAACAAGTTTGTATGCCAGATGGAATGTGCAGCGTCCTCGACAGTATGGGAAACAACGTGGCAAACTACTGCGATTGTCCAGATTCTAGACTAGGAGAAACATTCGCGCATCCACTAGTACAACAAAAGGGAATATGCAGGGTAGAGGTGTCTCTATACGGAGTACAGGCAGAAGATATTTCTCTAGATCTTGCAAACCAAGCGTACAACACATACAGAAAATGGGGGATCCAGAAGACGAGAAGCTTTTTTGGAAACAACCACTCGAGAAGCAGTGGAAAGCGCTAGTTTCTGCTATACATTGCAACCTAGTTCTACCTATCGAAACAGACAAAAACACTATACGCCATATATTGGGGGCATTCTGGAACACGAAGGCTATGTGGAGTATACAAAACATACCAAGACCAAGATATCCAAACATTGGAAAATACATATCTACCTCTATGGGCGTCTGCATTTGGATTTGTAGCCTCCCTATACACGCGGTAGTATTGGACCAGGACGAAGATGGAGTAGGTACAACCCTACAAACATATAGAAAAACAGAAGGGGGAACATATCTAGCGAGAAGCAAAGCACCGTTTGCGAGACATACAAAGGAAACTCCAGAACCGTGCGAGGGTATTCGCCCCCACTAGTAGACACAGAGTTCGTACGTTGGCAATGGGAATAGAAATGTTTTGGCATGGCGATAGAACCGGTATACCATTCCCAATAGAGAAGGTGGAGACTACCAGGGAAACCTGCCTGCTATCCACGAGAGACAGAGTTGCTCTACTGGGCGGAAGAGAAATTGTTGCTGGGGGAGAACAATTGGCGTGGATCTGTGGAAAGAGAACGGGGAGCGGCAATGGAAAGAAAGCGTTTGGAGTTGGAGGAAATAGTTTGCAGACAGACAGAGGCGAGAGAGATGTTGGAGGATATTGTTGCTAGAAAAACCGCATTGGAAACCAAGATAGATATACTACGAGAGTCTCTACTAGATGCAGCACACGAGTTTCGCAAGCACAAGAAATCTACAAAACTTCTAGACATGTGGGTAGACAAGGCCAAGCCCTTTGTACCGGCCAAGATAGAGGTGTTGGGGTTCCAAATTCTACCAGAAACGGCAAACAGGGTATTTGCTGGCACAATTCTAGCAATTCGAGCAACAACAGACGACGGAGAAGAGCATCCAGGTGTGGAAATAGGGCAGACAGCGATGCTATGTTGGCTCCAAAAACACTTGCAGACGCGATATCCACTCCAAAAATACTAGCAAAATATACAGAAATTTCTGGAAATACACCTCGAACAGCTTCATTCTACTTGTGTGGAGACATCCACTTTCCACTAGAGTTTTCGACTAGAAGGATTCGACAAACCATTTGGCACAACACGGATACCGTAGAGCAATACTAGGAGAGATTGTAGCTCCGAAAGGATTTGCCAAGCGGTTGGATATACTAGAAGAGGAGGAAACAGCTAGAAAACAAACGTGTACACAAGAGACAATTCGGTAGAATATTTTGACAAGATGGAATATCTGCGGGGAAGAAGTGGGCACTATGCGAGAAAACTAGAAACCCTGCCAGTAGACACAGAATTCCGAATATCTGGATATGGAGAGCACCTATATCGCGGGAAGGAAAGATACATATTGGAAATAGGAAAGGAATTGTACTGTTCGAACGCATTCGTGGAGGCCCAATTGTTGGCAAATCCCAAACTTCTGGAAAGACCCATTCTACTACGTACGCTACAACTAGGCACATCAAAAGCAAACCACAAGGAAATGCGGGTATCCATGCTGCCAGCTTTGTAGACCCCCCAAACAAAACAACTATGCAACACAAAGAGCTACTCCATGTAGAAAGGGTCGCCAGGGCGTATGGACTCGCTAGGAGTTTTCTTTTTTTTCCTCCTGGTTTGGCGGACTGTTTGGTGGGTGCGCGAACTGGGCGTCGGGATCTCCATTCTTCCAGATTCTACAAGACTCTAGGGACACGAATGGGAACAGTGGTTTGCAGACCGCGTACGCCACCACGAGAACCCCGAGCCACCACTTCGCATTCTCTACGGTTTTCCAAATGTCGTGTACCTCCTGTTCGTCTTTCTTCGGACACTCGGAATCGATAGTTTTTCCAAAACGGCTGGCATCGTCGGAAATTGCGTCCAACAGCCTGCGTTCCAGTGTATCCAACCGGTTCTCCAGGCGTCTCTCCATGTCGGACAAATTTGTTTCAAATTTAGTCGATTCTCCGAACGAGCTGGCGTTTTGCAGATTTTCTAGTAGAGCCGTGGGAAACTCGGTGGAACCAGTGTGGTCACCCTGTGCACTACGGGGGTAGTAGTTTCTTGTTCTTCGGGCTTTGTACTACGTTCCGCATCGACGGCGTCCCATATTCTTCGAAGCGAGTGGTACCGATCCCATATTTTTTCTTCCGTGTCGTCCGCAGACTCGACACCTCGAAGATTGCGAATCTTCTATATCCTGCTCGGATAAATTTCGTTTTTTGTGGCATTTTTTTTTTGTAGGCGCAAAAATAGACAAGCTATATATACATATATATATTTGCCCACTGTACAACAAGAAAACTAGGCAAACCCAGGCCAACTAGTAGCCGACCTAGGCCAACTAGTAGTCAACCTAGGCCAACTAGTAGACAACCTAGGCCAACCGACCAGTATGCCCGGGCAGACGGTAGAAAAATACAAAACCGTGTATAGACCTTCTAGAATATTTTTGACTACTATTTTTAAACTTGTGGTGATCGGTTTTGTATTTTCTACCGTCTGCCCGGGCATACTGGCGGTTGGCCTAGGTTGTCTACTAGTTGGCCTAGGCCAACTAGTAGACAACCTAGGCCAACCGCCAGTATTGCCCGGGCAGACGGTAGAAAATACAAAACCGTGTATAGACCTTCTAGAATATTTTTGACTACTATTTTAAACTTGTGGTGATCGGTTTTGTATTTTCTACCGTCTGCCCGGCATACTGGCGGTTGGCCTAGGTTGTCTACTAGTTGGCCTAGGCCAACTAGTAGACAACCTAGGCCAACCGCCAGTATGCCCGGGCAGACGGTAGAAAATACAAAACCGTGTATAGACCTTCTAGAATATTTGACTACTATTTTTAAACTTGTGGTGATCGGTTTTGTATTTTCTACCGTCTGCCCGGGCATACTGGCGGTTGGCCTAGGTTGTCTACTAGTTGGCCTAGGTTGACTACTAGTTGGCCTAGGTCGGCTACTAGTTGGCCTGGGTTTTTGCCTAGTTTTCTTGTTGTACAGTGGGCAAATATATATATTGATATATAGCTTGTCTATTTTTGCGCCTACAAAAAAAAAAATGCCACAAAAACGAAATTTATCCGAGCAGGATATAGAAGTATTCGCAATCTTCGAGGTGTCGAGTCTGCGGACGACACGAAGAAAAAATAAAAAATATGGGATCGGTACCACTCGTCTTCGAAGAATATGGGACGCCGTCGATGCGGAACGTAGTACAAAGCCCGAAGAACAAGAAACTACTACCCCCGTAGTGCACAGGGTGACCACACCTGGTTCCACCGAGTTTCCCACGGCTCTACTAGAAAATCTGCAAAACGCCAGCTCGTTCGGAGAATCGACTAAATTTGAAACAAATTTGTCCGACATGGAGAGACGCCTGGAGAACCGGTTGGATACACTGGAACGCAGGCATGTTGGACGCAATTTCCGACGATGCCAGCCGTTTTGGAAAAACTATCGATTCCGAGTGTCCGAAGAAAGACGAACAGGAGGTACACGACATTTGGAAAACCACCGTAGAGAATGCGAAGTGGTGGCTCGGGGTTCTCGTGGTGGCGTACGCGGTCTGCAAACCACTGTTCCCATTCGTGTCCCTAGAGTCTTGTAGAATCTGGAAGAATGGAGATCCCGACGCCCAGTTCGCGCACCCCACCAAACAGTCCGCCAAACCGGAGGAGGAAAAAAAGAAAAACTCCTAGCGAGTCCATACGCCCTGGCGACCCTTTCTACATGGAGTAGCTCTTTGTGTTGCATAGTTGTTTTGTTTGGGGGGTCTACAAAGCTGGCAGCATGGATACCCGCATTTCCTTGTGGTTTGCTTTTGATGTGCCTAGTTGTAGCGTACGTAGTAGAATGGGTCTTTCCAGAAGTTTGGGATTTGCCAACAATTGGGCCTCCACGAATGCGTTCGAACAGTACAATTCCTTTCCTATTTCCAATATGTATCTTTCCTTCCCGCGATATAGGTGCTCTCCATATCCAGATTATTCGGAATTCTGTGTCTACTGGCAGGGTTTCTAGTTTCTCGCATAGTGCCCCACTTCTTTCCCCGCAGATATTCCATCTTGTCAAAATATTCTACCGAATTGTCTGCTTGTGTACACGTTTGTTTTCTAGCTGTTTCCTCCTCTTCTAGATATCCAACCGCTTGGCAAATCCTTTCGGAGCTACAATCTCTCCTAGTATTGCTCTACGGTATCCGTGTTGTCCAAATGGTTTGTCGAATCCTTCTAGTCGAAACTCTAGTGGAAAGTGGATGTCTCCACACAAGTAGAATGAAGCTGTTCGAGGTGTATTTCCAGAAATTTCTGTATATTTTGCTAGTATTTTTGGAGTGGATATCGCGTCTGCAAGTGTTTTTGGAGCCCAACATAGCATCGCTGTCTGCCCTATTTCCACACCTGGATGCTCTTCTCCGTCGTCTGTTGTTGCTCGAATTGCTAGAATTGTGCCAGCAAATACCCTGTTTGCCGTTTCTGGTAGAATTTGGAACCCCAACACCTCTATCTTGGCCGGTACAAAGGGCTTGGCCTTGTCTACCCACATGTCTAGAAGTTTTGTAGATTTCTTGTGCTTGCGAAACTGTGTGCTGCATCTAGTAGAGACTCTCGTAGTATATCTATCTTGGTTTCCAATGCGGTTTTTCTAGCAACAATATCCTCCAACATCTCTCTCGCCTCTGTCTGTCTGCAAACTATTTCCTCCAACTCCAAAACGCTTTCTTTCCATTGCCGCTCCCCGTTCTCTTTCCACAGATCCACGCCAATTGTTCTCCCCCAGCAACAATTTCTCTTCCGCCAGTAGAGCAACTCTGTCTCTCGTGGATAGCAGGCAGGTTTCCCTGGTAGTCTCCACCTTCTCTATTGGGAATGGTATACCGGTTCTATCGCCATGCCAAAACTTTCTATTCCATTGCCAACGTACGAACTCTGTGTCTACTAGTGGGCGAATACCCTCGCACGGTTCTGGAGTTTCCTTTGTATGTCTCGCAAACGGTGCTTTGCTTCTCGCTAGATATGTTCCCCCTTCTGTTTTTTCTATATGTTTGTAGGGTTGTACCTACTCCATCTTCGTCCTGGTCCAATACTACCGCGTGTATAGGGAGGCCTACAAATCCAAATGCAGACGCCCATAGAGGTAGATATGTATTTTCCAATGTTTGGATATCTTGGTCTTGGTATGTTTTGTATACTCCACATAGCCTTCGTGTTCCAGAATGCCCCCAATATATGGCGTATAGTGTTTTTGTCTGTTTCGATAGTAGTTAACTAGGTTGCAATGTATAGCAGAAACTAGCGCTTTCCACTGCTTCTCGAGTGGTTGTTTCCAAAAAGCTTCTCGTCTTCTGGATCCCCCATTTTCTGTATGTGTTGTACCGCTTGGTTTGCAAGATCTAGAGAAATATCTTCTGCCTGTACTCCGTATAGAGACACCTCTACCCTGCATATTCCCTTTTGTTGTACTAGTGGATGCGCGAATGTTTTCTCCTAGTCTAGAATCTGGACAATCGCAGTAGTTTGCCACGTTGTTTCCCATACTGTCGAGGACGCCTGCACATTCCATCTGGCATACAAACTTGTTGTAGAATTTTCCTCTCCAAAGAGATCCGACTGGTGGATCTGGGACTAGAAGGGATATACAGTTGGCTCCTACACTGCCTATATTGTCTAGAATACTGCAATCTTTTTTCCAGTTGTTTTGTAGGTGGGTTTCCAAAATGTTTCTATCTAGTGTACCCGCGTAGTCTCTCGTACAATCTATTCCATACAACCCTATACCGTCTAGTCGAGGCTTTCTAGGAAGCGGGGGAGTTTTTTCAAAAAGATCTCCTCTTTCTATATCGGCAACGTCTAGTTTTGCCACTACTATAGCTTCTGGTTCCGGTTTTGTTGGATGTTTTCTCTCGAATACGTCTAGAACGGTTCTGTCCGTCTCCAAAATTGTGGTACATGTTCTTCTGTACATGTGTGGTTGTGTCTCCAGAATACCTAGATGTAGATACTATGCGTACGTGCATGCTACCTGGCAGCTCGGCCACGTGTGCGTGGGCTCGAATGTTGGAAAGAATTGTTTTTGCAACTGGGCCCGCCGCGGATACAAATCGAGACCCTGCTTTTGTGGTGGAGACTTGGTCTGCAGCCAATAGTGTCCAGACATACATGTCGTCTACAAATACTTCGGAAACTGGTTCCAAATGTGTACGAATTCCCTCCCCTTGTGCGAGATTTTCTGTTCCCTCCGGAACTTCTATCGTTGGAGTGTAGCAGACTTTGCCTATGTCGCTTGCCAAATTGTTGTCGTATATATTTTGTAGTAGTACGTGTTTGTCCGTCCTCTCTCCTACAGAGCGTATTCCCATGTCTTTTGCGGTTGCGAACTTTTTCGTTTCTTGCATTTTTGAGAAGTAGCTGAACTATATATAGCTGAAATTATATGTTCAATTGGAAAATTTCCTAGAACAAATTATCAAAAATTATTTCGGCGGTCATCTTTCGGCGGAGAAATGTCGAAAAAATAGGTAGTATGGTTTGTTTCGCCTGTCTTGGGATTTCTTGTATGTTCTGTATGGTGGTATCCCCGTATCGGCCATCGAGTATATATTCTCTGTGGTAGCTGAAAATAGCTGAAAACAATAGCTGAAACCAGTGCAATTTTGCCACGGATTTTAGTCGCTTCATTACATAAATTTGAGACTTATACCGGCGACATAATTGCCGGTTTAATATTGTAAATGCAACGTTTTTATCGCAGCGTAATAAATTACGCTGATATTTCATGTATTCGATACCACATAGTATTGTCATTTTACCGTGTTTTAATACTGTAGAAACAGCGGCGTAAAATTCTTCAGCAAGGTCATTATACAATTCCAATTCGTTGTGTATTTTATTATCCATTTTGTTATAATATTTTTATTATAACCTATTAAATTTATATGTTCAATTGGACGTGAAAACAACATGATGTATTTATGACACCAATTTTGAATATTTCGTGGTTGGTGGGAGACAATTTCCTCGTTAACCAATTTTTGATTTTTCGGGGGGTGGTGGAGTAGTATAGAGGGTGGAGAAATGATGCCACCGTTAGGTGGTATCATTTTGACTCCCTCTATACTACTGACGTGTCCACAAAGTTTGGACAAAACATTGTGGGGTCGATTGTTTTTCTTGGTTTATTAACCTCACAGTGTCGAGTTGGACTGATATATGCAATGTACATGTGGGGTTAACCCCATATGCGCAAAGTACCCCACAATGACCACTTGGACAGACAAATAACCCCACAATGTACCCTCCGTAAGAGCGGACGGACGGACGGACACCCGTGACAAAAACAATATACCCATTATTTTTTTACAAAAAAGTGGGTATAACAAGAAATCAGTAAAACTGATGAATGTACCCGTCAAAAACATGTATAACAAATTTGGTTCAGATATGTCAAAATGTACTGGAGTTATCACAAGGACAAGCTTTAGCCCACCCGCAGTCCAAAACAGCATCAATATGTATATAATACAGAGTTCCAGATAAGTCTTGTATCTAAGGAGTATTATACACCCAGATTTCAAATTCAATGCATATTTTACTTTTACAAATATATTATTGATTTTCTTCCTTTAATATTAAATAGCGAACAAATGATACAACAAGAAATGCGTCTGTCGAACGCGGATGCCACCTGCAGCATATTTGAGAAACTGTGACAAATTGGTTAACCAAAAAGTGTGACGGACGGACAGACGGACGGACGTACTGACGAGACGTACATTGTGAGGTTACTAACCCAAACCCATCCTAAATCAAACCCCGTAAACATCAATCGTACAGAAAAAAACAACCCCACAAGACAAAATAACCCCACAAGAGCAATTTATAACGGGGTTAAAACGGAATAAGCGTCTCTTAACAAGTCCATCACTGTGTGGTTAACCTCACAATGTAGCTCTCGTCTGTACGGACAGACGGACGGACGGACGGACAGACGGACGGTCCAAACACTATATGCCACCCGTTTCTTCGAAACCCGGTGGCATAAAATAAAAGAAATTAAACAAATTCACTTTTTTTTCACCTCAACTAAGTAAATTTTCAACTTCATATGATTTGAAAATCAATGTGTATTTACACATTGCTCTGAGTATTTTGTACTCCCACTTTTGATAATCAATGCGTATTCAACTAAAATAAGTGCGTAAAATACGCCAATACGCACCTTATCTGGAGCTCTGCATAATACATCCTGTTGATTCATACAGGCATATAAAAACATGTGGATTTTATTTTTCACCCATCATTGCAGACGGTACATGTATATGATAATGTATCAGTTGTATTTGTTTTCTCGCCGTTGCCGCAAATCATCCAAGTCCGGGTAAATGTTGTTCCGCCCGCCATTGTAACCTGGAAACAGATTTAACCCTTTGAATACTGGACACAAAAATTGTCATCTGCTGTTGATTTATAGTTTGCCTTTTTAATCAATACCAGATAGCCGCGGCCCGCATGTCCAGATAGCATCTACTTAAAGCTATCGCATAAACACACATTTTTTGTCTAGTAACTTGCGCCGTTTACTAGATTTTACTAGAAAATGTGTTTATACAGTGTCTTCTGTACGTTGTTGAATGGAATTTGTCAGGAAACAGGCACCTATTTCGACGTGAAATATCTTACACTGGCACGGAGTCCAGCAAAAGTGTCAACAGCTAGATGTGTATGTCTACAGTGTTGGACAGAAGTAATTCCCCACCCATTGAAATCCCATAGACTTACATGTATTTGTAACTGTGCTTGTTAGCATGTTACTTCAAACATACTGTACAGATTTTAATGAAATAAAATGCATTGAGTAGCCAATATATTCATATGTGTATTCAATATTCAAAGTAGCTTACAAGCTGCATGCAGTTAAACATATGGGAAATTTTTGGAAGGCTGTTCCCATTGACGTCAATGGCGACGTCATAATTACGCCATATTTAAACAAGAGTTCCGAAGGTCACAATATACGCCCGTTGAGGCAAGGCCAGTCAACAAGGGGAGATAACTCACTGAAAATCAATAGGCTTCTTCATCTTGCCGTGATAAACATGTATACCAAATTTGGTTACGATCGGTGAAATAGAACTTGAGTAATTACGTGGACAAGGATACAGAGTGTGAAAATTAAAAACGGCCGACAAGGGCAGATGAGTCATAGGCTTCTTTGTCTTGCCGTGTTAAACAGGTATACAGAATTTGGTAACAATCCGTCAAGTAGTACTCTAGTTATTGCGTGGACAAGCTGTGCCCGCACGCCCGCCCGTCCGCCCGCCCGCCCGCCCATACAAGATGAATACATAATACGTCCCATACGGGCGTATAAAAACATGTATCTATCAAACTGCTTGTGATAATCAGTAACCAAAACATTCATATTCTGCATAAGTCTATTTTCTTTCAAACACTTTATATTTCATTCCAATTGGTAAAGTATGTACGGAGCTACATATTTGAGAGTAAAGATGGAAATACATGCAAGTCTATGGGATTTTAACTTTATGGGGAAATTACTTCTGTCCACCTGCTGATGCCTGGCCCTGCATTCACAGCAATATAGAGAATAGTAGGTTAGTGCCGTGAATGGGAAAAAATATCCGGCAAGGCTGAAGAATTTCTTTAATTCTCATCAGAAGTATATGTTGTGACCACTCATTTGAACCGTCTCACCGAGACGGTTCAAATGAGTGGTCACAACATATACTTTGGTTCAGAAATAAGGTAAATAGATAGAGAATAGTAGGTTAGTGCCGTGAATGGGAAAAAATATCCGGCAAGGCTGAAGAATTTCTTTAATTCTCATTAGAAGTATATGTTGTGACCACTCATTTGAACCGTCTCGCCGAGACGGTTCAAATGAGTGGTCACAACATATACTTTGGTTCAGAAATAAGGAAAATACATAGAGAATAGTAGGTTAGTGCCGTGAATGGGAAAAAATATCTGGAAGGGTACTTAGGAAACGGGATGGGAGAGGCTCTGTCGAGATATTTTTCCCATTCACGGCACTAACCTACTATTCTATTTATCCCGTCAACATTACAAATAGCTTTGAAATGAAACAAGAGGGCCATGATGGCCCTAATTCGCTCACCTGACTCCATGAACACCAGAGGAGAATATGACATTGAGTTCAAGTTTTAAAAAAATTGTAATATTTTTAGATGGCGGTCATCTTGGATTAAGCGATGACTCCTTTTACCAAATCTGAAAATGCTTCACCCAAGGATCTTAACTTCCTATGAAGTTTGGCCAGCATCGGCCATGTGGTTCCTGAGAAAAAGACGTTGAAAATCTCGAATAAATGGACCTTTTGGCGGCCATCATGGATGTTATAATCATCCGATTCCGACAAATATTGCACCAGAGCAATCGCCTCATCGATACCTTCAATTTGATATATGACATGAGCATATCCGGTCAAAAATAAAATTTGACACCACGGGCCACGCCCATTTGTGACCCCGGGGTCACCATTTTCACAACTTTGAAAGAGCATTGTAAATCGATCATTTCTACCAAGTTTAGTCGAAATCCGGCCAGCGGTTCATGAGAAGATTTTTTTAAGAATTTATACTATTTTTAGACGACGGCCATCTTGGATTAGCGATGACCTCCATTTTAACAAATCTGAAAAGGCTTCACCCATGAACAATAACTTTTTAAGTTTGGCTACCATGGGCCAAGCGGTTCATGTGAAGAAGAATTTTGAAATCTCTAATAAAAGAACGACCTTTTGACATTTCGGCGGCCATCTTGGATGACATAACAATCCGATTTCGACAAACAATGTACCAGAGTGGTCGCCTCATTGATACCTTCAACTTGATATATAACATGACTATATTCGGTCAAAAATAAAATTTGACCCCAATTTGACACCACGGACCACGCCCATTTTGACCCCGGGGAGGGGTCACCATTTTCACAACTTTGAAAGAGCATTGTACATCGATCATTCCTACCAAGTTTCATCGAATTCCGGCCAGCGGTTCATGAGAAGATTTTTTAAGAATTTATGCTATTTTTAGACGGCGGCCATCTGGGATTAGCGATGACCTCCATTTTAACAAATCTGAAAAGGCTTCACCCATAGACCATAAATTTTAAGTTTGGCTACCATGGGTAAAGCAGTTCATGTGAAGAAGAATTTTTAAATCTCTAATAAAAGAACGACCTTTTGACCTTTTAGTGGAGCGCCGTGGCGTAATGGTTAGTGTGTCGGACTACTGATCCAAGGGTCGTGGGTTCGAGCCTGACTAGCGGCGTGCGTTGTGTCCTTGAGCAAGACACTTTATCCACACTGCTCCAGTTCACACTGCTAAATGGGTACCGATAATTCGTAGTTGCTCTGTAAATACGAATTACCGGCTTCTCTCAAAAAGTCTCTACTTCCGTTCATTCTCCCATTCTTGGGAGACGGCATGCAAGGTCCTAGAGCCAGTGCCGCCGTTAAATATAAGCAAAAAAAGAAAAACCTTTTGACCTTTCGGCGGCCAAAAAATGCACTAGAGTGATCGCCTCATTGATACCTTCAATTTGATATATGACATGACCATATTCGGGCAAAAATACCCCACGGGCCACGCCCATTTTTGACCCCGGGGTCACCATTTTAACAACTTTGAAAGAGCATTGTACATCGATCATTCCTACCAAGTTTTGTCGAAATCTGGTTAGCGGTTCTTGAGAAGAAGATTTTTGAAGAATTTGTGCTATTTTTAGACGGCGGCCATCTTGGATTACGTAATGACATCATTTTAACAATTTTGTAATCCCCCTACCTAAGGACCATGAGCATGAAGTTTGGTGACTATAGGCCCAATGGTTACCGAGGAGAAGACATTTGAAAATGTTCACGGACGACGACGACGGACGACGACGGACACATTGCGGTAACAATAGCTCACATGAGCTTCGCTCAGGTGAGCTAAAAAAACGAAACCAGCCGCATTCTCAAAATCGGAGAATCAACTAGTATGGCAACCACACATATTCATACACAGTGATTAGGTCGTATTGACTGGATATCAAAAATGTTTCACGGCACCGTGTTTCACGGCACATACGCACTGTGTTGACGGGATAAAACCCAGTTCTGTCACAAATAGATTTACAAGCGATGTTTACTAATTTACTTGTAAAAAAAAAACAATATTTATATTACTGAATCAAGTACCTCTTCTTGCAACATGTGGCATAATGACCATTATGAACAACAAACAATTATACAGTGAAACCTCTCTAACCGGACGCCCTGTAAATCTCTGCGTTTTTTAATGTTGATGGGTTTCTTTGTCATTCAGTTCATCTCCGATGGTAATATCTTATCGTGACCGCAAAGCATACACATGTGTCTTGGGGTGGTCATATGCTTGCTTTACAGTGGAACCTCTCTAAAACCGGACACCCTGGGAACTCCCAGGGTGTCCAGTTTAGAGAGGTTCTACTGTATGTTACAAATTTTCCTTACTGTTAACCCTAGACCGCTACTCACAGCAATTTTCGTCTGCTGTTGCTTTTATATCTTGCCTTATTTCTCAATAAAAACATGCTTTGACAGCACTTCAGAATCATTTCCAATGGAAATGATTCTGAAGTGCCGTCAAAGCATGCTGTAAATTATTCTAAAGTGATGTCAAAGCATGTTTTTGATGATAAAAATGTGAAAAAAAGAGCAGACGACAAAAAAATAAGATAGCGGTCTAAGGGTTAATGTACATGTATAAAGCGAAACTGCATAACCCACTTATCTCCCCTGTTTATCACAGGTTCTGGCAGTAAATACATGTACTGTGAAAAATGTTTTGGAAATAAGTTATTTACTACGGAGCCCCGCAGCATCAGACGTAGAATTATTTTTTATTAATTTGTTCCCACAAATTAACAATTCGTTCCCTAATTGTTATTTCGTGGGAACAGAATTGTTAAATCGTGGGAACAATCGGCTATAGTCTGGTTACCCGAGGGATCGCGGCGACTTGCATCTGTGGCGCGTTGTAGCTGCTCCCGCTCATCCAATCCTGCGGTGTATCGATCCGTGTAACCACGGTCACGGTACTCAAACACATCCTCTCTCGGCGGTGCACTCGGAACACCTTACACAGAGAGAAGATGTGAAGGGTTTATGCAGCGCTCCTGATAAGTTTTGTATCTAAAGAGTATTATACCACCAGATTTCAAATTCGTATTTTACATTTATAAATGTATTACTGATTTTCTTCCTTATTAAATAGGGAACAAATGATAAAAAATAAAACAAATTTAAAAATTCACTTATTTGAGCTGCAAAAAGCAAACACTGTTTGCTTTTTGCAGCTCAACTAAGTAAATTGTCAACTTTATTACTCAATTTGAAAATTAATGTGCGAGTATTTTTTACTCCCACTTTTGATAATCAATGCGTATTCTGCTAAGATAAGTGCGTAAAATACGCCAATATCCACCTTATCTGGAGCTCTGTTTATGTCTCAGCAACAGTTACGGTCATCTACGACTCTGACTGGAGAAATGGGGCTTATGTGTTTTGCAACCAGTGTAGATCCAGATCAGCCTGTGCATCCGCACAGTCTGATCAGGATCTGCACTGTTCACCATTCCATGAATGAAACACATTTATTCAGTCACAGCCCCTAATAAGCACGGAAATCTGCTTTGTAATCAGGAACATACAGTGAAAATAGAGATAAATAAGGCGATTGTTATCACTAAGCTAATCCCATGCAGGCAGCCTGGATAATGACATGTAGATAGGGCCTCGCTTTCAAGTGGCATACGCAAGTTTATGTTCCAGCAACGGTTAACCCTTTCAACACCAAGTAACTTAATAGGATGTTCCATGCCAATGTTTCAGCCGGCTTATCTGGATCTGCACTGTTTGCAAACATTGTCTCTATAGAGGTCTGTGGTGTTGAAAGGGTTAAGGTCATATGTGGCTTATGGGATTTGTGACCAGTGTAGCTCCTGGTCAAATAACACACTCATGTAGTCTGCTAATGATCTATATTGCTTGCTCATGGAATAGCGAATAGTGCGGTCCAGTCACAGCCAAAGTTTCATGAAAATATTCCAAATCGTATTCAAGATATGCTCCGGACAAGAAATCGGTGCGTAAAACAAACATAACTCGAAGATTAGTGAGGCAAGAGATGTCCTTCTGGCGCATGACACACCTTTGGGTCGTGGTCCATGCATGTGTGGTGTTTCATGAAAATATTCCCAAGAGGGTTCGAGCTATGTCTGTGGCGGATGTGAAAGATGTTCGGTGTCAAATCCATAGTATCCCCAGACATTCATGGGGGGATATAATAACTAGCATTTACAATGCTAGTTATTTTTCAATTTTACATTTTTTTTTCAAATGATGGTTACTAAATTATTTTATTAAAATTAATCACATTTATAGCGTCTATATGGGAAATTTCTTTCTAAATTTGGTTTGTTTGTTTGTTTGTTTGTTGGGGTTTAACGGCCTATCAACAGCTAAGGTCATATAAAGCCGGATCAATGGGTTTAGTACTGAATCCCATATATTACCTGTACATGTACATGTTCATGTACAAATGTGGGGAAAATCTCAAAATCAGAACTGAATATTTACAATAATAAACTATATTTCAACCCTGAAATATTTCAGCCCTGAAATTAGAATAATCCTGATCTGGTGTTAGGTCCTCGCCATGCCAGAATCACTTGGCCCCAAACCAAAAGCAGCAGGATCAGTAGTAATCTTACTACTTTTATAATGGGCAATAACCCAATTAAACTCCCAGGTAATAAAAGCGCCAAAGATAAAAAACCTGTGGGCCAAACCAGGCAAATCGTGATTCCTATAAGGAGGAATCCCTACCGTTAATTTATGCCGTCGCATTCGCCCGACAAACCACCCACTCTATATTTGGTATATTGCTACGATTTCATTACAAAAAATAAAGAAATTTCACAATTTTTCAGTCTGATCAGGATCTGCACTGTTCATCATTCCATCAATGAACTAGATTTGTCAGTAAGTGAGGCTTACAGAATACCCCCCGCGTGGGCCCAGGTACCCCTACATATGTAGTTATAACATATTTCTCTGATGTTAAATTTGGTGACGGGCGGACAGATGGACGACGGACGCATGCACGCACGGACGGACGGACAACCTGACTCCAGTATACCCCATGGGCATAAAGATCCACCATGTTGCTATCAAGCAATACAGATCTTTACAGGTGTGTGCTGTTTGATCAGGATCTACACCGGTCACAAATGACATAAGACACATTTCTGCAGTCCAGTCTCCACGAAACTCATTTGACTGATGGATCTGTCCAGTAAAATTGACGTCGGTCTGATGGTAAACCAGAAATGGCTGGACCGAATGTCTGACTGTATCCCTTAAAACACTAATCACAACAATTGTCATCTGCTGTTGCTTTTATATCTTGCCATATTTCTCAATAAAAACATGGTTTGACAGCACTTCAGAATCATTTCCAATGGAAATGATTCTGAAGTGCTGTAAAAGCATGTTGTAAATTATTCTAGAGTGCTGTCAAAGCATGTTTTTGATGATAAATATGGAAAATAAAAATAAACAGCAGAAAACAAAAAATTAAGATAGCGGTTTAAGGGTTAATAATTTTTGTTTTTATACTTTTCTATTCTAAACTTAAAATCACCTTCCTTTGGAATGGCCAATTTATACTTTTAAGACACAAGGAAGCCTTACTGACATTTATTTACTGATATACTTAAAAACTCTTAAATACATTGACACACAAAATCAGGCACATTTTTTTCCGGGCAGGTAAATTTTCAAGTTTACCAGACTGAATGTCCTGTAAAGTTTTGGCAGTTTCGCGGACTCTGCCAGTAACAGGGAGAAATTAATTACACAATAATTCCACCACGGAAGAGGTGTCGCGCCTGCTGAGGCATTTGACTGTAACATGATCATGGGCATGTGCTAAAGTAAGCATCACAAAATCTGCCAGAGAAGTGCATGCTTAAAGCACGACAAGAATCCGCCACAGTAGAGGTATCGCGCCTGCCGAGGCATTTAACAGTAACATGATCATGGGCATGTGCTAAAGTAAGCATCACAAAAAACGTCAGAGAAGTGCATGCTTAAAACACAAAAAAAGGCCAGGGCTGTAGAAACGTTTTGACATAAAAAAATGGCCACATGTTTCCACAACCATGTGCAGGTCAAGGTCATGTTAATGGCGGCATGAGGGTGTTCCAAATGCTAACATGTATCAAGTGTCCATATATTGAAGCAATCCATCAAGTAATATTAATGTTATACGATGATGATGAAACTTGCACAAACTTTTTGACGCAAAAAAATGACTAAGTGTTTCCGTAAAAATGTGAAGGTAAAAAAGGTCAAAGTCATGTTAATTGGCGGCATGAGTGTGTTCCAAATGCTTACATGTATCAAGTGTCCAAATATTGAAGCAATCCGTCAAGTAATATTAAAGTTATACCGTGATGACGAAGCTTACACAAAGTTTTTGACATTTCGGAAGACGACGACGACGGAAAAAGCGACGACTATAGCATTCTGCTTAAGCAGGCACGACAATGACACGAGTTAGTTGCCTTACCAGGCTGGGGCCGCAGACTTTCTTCTGTCGCCAGCCGGATCTGTTCCTCTTCACTCATTCCTGCGAATAGAGAATATCAGTCTATTGTTACACAGGGCCTGAAAATAGCACTGGTCCGAGGTCATGGACCTGCACATTTTAATGTCGGACCTTTGTATTTTACAAGCAAAACGTCCACCGGATCTGTGATAAAATTGAAATTGCGATCAACATTAGTGGCGGTGCTAAATCCGTTCTGAATATCGTATAAGATAATTTTTGGTGACACAGTCAAGTATTTACACATGGTGTGATGAGTCATTTAGTATGAAACGGACACATATTTCTATCATTTTTCTTACAAATATCCTCTCGTTTTTCTAACAAATATCCTCTCGGACCTTCCAAAAAATTCCTCGGACCTTTCACTTTTTTCCTTGTTAGGTCTCGGACCTACTGGTAAAAGCTTCTATTTTCAGAGCCTATTGTATATTGACTACGTTTTTCTAACTGTTTCCATTTCTTGGACTAGCAAGCAGAGGCGTTAAATGTCTTTATGAGGTAACCAGGCCTGTATTGACCGAATACATACTGACTGATAACATTGTGCTGTATCAGGCATTGACCCAATACAAACATCAGGGTTACAACAAAGTGGAAATTGACGTTCCATTGGTCAGATGACGTCACGTGACATTACTGAATGACGTCGGTGTAATGACGCAACGTAAACAAGTCCTCGTTCTGTCCATAGATAACGACATCATCTGTGGTCATTTTCAAGCATAAAACGTTACCTGATAAATAGAATACCAGGCTAGTGTATTTTGATATCAAGTTTATCAGGCAAGGCTAGGAAACTGTAATTCCGAATTCCTGTTTCCTGGCCATTGCCTGATAAACTTGATATCAAAATACACAGCCTGTATTCTCTATTTTATCATCTAGACTATGACAACCAATATACAGGATCTTGCAGAGTGGATGCTTTAATATATATTTATAAATGAGTTTACCGATTTCATAAAAAAAGTCATCGAATTTAAATAAATATCATATTAAATGACATCTAGCACATGGAGTGATGATTTAATATGATATTTATTAAACAAGTTTACTGATTGCATAAGAAACGAGGCTATGCTATGCCTCGTTTCTTATGAAATTAGTCAACGAGTTTGATAAATATCATATTAAATCAACACAAATGTTAGATTCTGTTATTGCATAAGCTAAGAAGCATAATTGAAGCTGAACACAAGAAAACTAGAAATGTGGCCTGTCGGCACACGAATGCCCCCGCTGGCAGCCAAAGAAAAGAAGGCATATTTGAATGTGGATTTGTCACAGGTTGGCAGAGGACCATTGGAGTAATGCGTGTGTGAAATGTGAAGCTGATCCGAGCAGGAAACCAGAAAACATTATAAGTATTTACCCGAGCTTTAAGGTTTATTTCAAACGCACCAAGTCTGTGACCTTGACCCTGGGCTTAGCGGGGGCGGCACGAATGTGGATTTGTCAGAGGGTGGGATTAGAGTCAATGGAGCAATGCGTGTATGAAATGTGAAGCAGATCCGAGCAAGGAAACAGAAATTATAAGGCATTTACCCAGCGTAAGGTTTCGAATGCACCAAGTCTGTGACCTTGACCCTGGGCTTGGCGGGGGCGGCACGAATGTGGATTTGTCACGAGGGTGGCAGAGGACCATTGGAGCAATGCGTGTGTGAAATGTGAAGCAGATCGAGCAGGAAAAACAGAAATTATAAGGCATTTACCCAGCGTAAGGTTTCGAACGCACCAAGTCTGTGACCTTGACCCTGGGTTTGCCGGGGGCGGCACGAATGTGGATTTGTCACAGGGTGGCAGAGGACCATTGGAGCAATGCGTGTGTGAAATGTGAAGCAGATCCGAGCAAGGGAAACAGAAATTAATAAGGCATTTACCCAGCGTTAAGGTTTCGAACGCACCAAGTCTGTGACCTTGACCCTGGGCTTGGCGGGGGCGGCACGAATGTGGATTTGTCACAGGGTGGCAGAGGACCATTGGAGCAATGCGTGTGTGAAATGTGAAGCAGATCCGAGCAAGGAAACAGAAATTATAAGGCATTTACCCAGCGTTAAGGTTTCGAACGCACCAAGTCTGTGACCTTGACCCTGGGTTTGCCGGGGGGGGGGCGGCACGAATGTGGATTTGTCACAGGGTGGCAGAGGACCATTGGAGCAATGTGTGTGTGAAATATGAAGCAGATCTGAGCAAGGAAACAGAAATTATAAGGGATGTACCAGCATTAAGGTTTCGAACGCACCAAGTCTGTGACCTTGACCATGGGCTTAGCGGGGCGGCACTTATGTGGATTGGTCACCGGGTGGCAGAGGACCATTGGAGCAATGCGGTGGTGTGAAATGTGAAGCAGATCCGAGTCGGAAACAGAAATTATAAGCATTTACCCAGCGTTAAGGTTTCAAAAGCCACTAAGTCTGTGACCTTGACCCTGGGGCTTAGCGGGGGCGGGACGAATGTGGATTTGTCACAGGGTGGGTAGAGGACGATTGGAGCAATGCGTGTGTGAAAAATGTGAAGCAGATCCAGACCGGGCAAGGAAACAGAAATTATAAGGCATTTACCCAGCGTTAAGGTTTCGAACGCACCAAGTCTGTGACCTTGACCCTGGGTTTGCCGGGGGCGGCACGAATGTGGATTTGTCACAGGGTGGCAGAGGACCATTGGAGCAATGTGTGTGTGAAATATGAAGCAGATCTGAGCAAGGAAACAGAAATTAATAAGGGATGTACCCAGCATTAAGGTTTCGAACGCACCAAGTCTGTGACCTTGACCATGGGCTTAGCGGGGGCTGGCGGCATAATGTGGATTTGTCACCGGGTGGCAGAGGACCATTGGAGCAATGCGTGTGTGAAATGTGAAGCAGATCCGAGCTAGGAAACAGAAATTATAAGCCATTTACCCAGCGTTAAAGGTTTCAAAAGCACTAAGTCTGTGACCTTGACCCTGGGCTTAGCGGGGCGGGAGACGAATGTGGATTTGTCACAGGGCGGTGAGGACGATTGGAGCAATGCGTGTGTGAATGTGAAGCAGATCCGAGCAAGGAAAACAGAAATTATAAGCTATTTACCCAGCGTTAAGGTTTCGAACGCACCAGTCTGTGACCTTGACCTGGGGTTTTGCTTAGCGGGGGCGGGACGAATGTGGTTTTGTAGGGCGGTAGAGGACATTGGAGCAATGGTGTGAAATGTGAAGCAGATCCGCAGCAGGAAACAGAAATTATTTAAGACAAATTTCCCAGCGTTAAGGTTTCAAAAGCACCAATCTGACCCTTGACCCTGGGCTTAGGGGGCGGGACGATGATGAGTCACAGGGCGGTGAGACGATTGGAGCAATGAAATGTGTGATGTGAAGCAGATCCGAAAAGGAAACAGAAATATAAAGCCATTTACCCAGCGTTAGGTTCGAACGCACCAAAGTTTCTGTGACCTTGACTGCTTAGCGCGGGACCGAATGTGGATTTGTCACAGGGCGGTAGAGGACCATTGGAGCAATGTGTGTGAAATGTGAAGCAGATTCCGAGAAAGGAAACAGAAATTAGGCATTTCCCAGGTTAAGGTTTGAACGCACTAAGTCTGTGACCTTGACCCTGGGCTTAGCCTGGCGGGACGGGAATGAGGGATTTTGTCACGGGCGGGTAGAGGACGATTGGAGCAATGCGTGTGTGAAATGTGAAGCAGATGAGCCAAGGAAAACAGAAATTACTAGATGTGGGCTGTCGGACACGGAAACGCTGGCAGCCAAAGAAAAAAAGGCATTATTTGATTAGCCATTTACCCGAGCGTTAAGGTTTCGAAAAGCACTAAAGTCTGTGAACCTGACCCTGGCTTAGCGGGGGTGCAGGGACCGAATGATTTGATTTGTCAGACAGGGTCTGGTAGAGGACGATTGGATTTCAATGCGGTGTGTGGAAATGTGAAGCAGATCCGAGCAAGGAAACAGAAATTATAAGCTATTTACCCAGCGTTAAGGTTTCGAAACGCACCAAGTCTGTGACCTTGACCCTGGGCTTAGCGGGGGGGGCGGGACGAATGTGGATTTGTCACAGGGCGGTAGAGGACCATTGGAGCAATGCGTGTGTGAAATGTGAAGCAGATCCGAGCAAGGAAACAGAAATTATAAAGCAATTTACCCAGCGTTAAGGTTTCGAAAAGCACCAAGTCTGTGACCTTGACCCTGGGCTTAGCGGGGGCGGGACGAATGTGGATTTGTCACAGGGCGGTAGAGGACATTGGAGCAATGCGTGTGTGAAATGTGAAGCAGATCCGAGCAAGGAAATTTTGAAATTATAAGCCATTTACCCAGCGTTAAGGTTTCGAGCACCAAGTCTGTGACCTTGGACCCTGGGCTTAGCGGGGGCGGGACGAATGTGGATTTGTCAGAGGGCGGTAGAGGACCATTGGAGCAATGCGAAATGTGTGAAATGTGAAGCAGATCCGAGCAAGGAAACAGAAATTATAAGCCATTTACCCAGCGTTAAGGTTTCGAAACGCACCAAGTCTGTGACCTTGACCCTGGGCTTAGCGGGGGCGGACGAATGTGGATTTGTCACAGGGCGGTAGAGGACCATTGGAGCAATGCGTGTGTGAAATGTGAAGCAGATCCGAGCAAGAAACAGAAATTATAAGCATTTGTACCCAGCGTTAAGAGTTTTCAATGTTCGAAAGCACCAAGTCTGTGACCTTGACCCTGGGCTTAGCGGGGGTGGGCGGGACGAATGTGGATTTGTCACAGGGCGGTAGAGGGACCATTGGAGCAATGCGTGTGTGAAATGTGAAGCAGATCCGAGCAAGGAAACAGAAATTATAAGCCATTTACCCAGCGTTAAGGTTTCGAAAGCACCAAGTCTGTGACCTTGACCCTGGGCTTAGCGGCGGGCACGAATGTGGATTTGTCACAGGGCGGTAGAGGACCATTGGAGCAATGCGTGTGTGAAATGTGAAGCAGATCCGAGCAAGGAAACAGAAATTATAAGCCATTTACCCAGCGTTAAGGCTTTCGAAAGCAAACCAAGTCTGTGACCTTGACCCTGGGCTTAGCGGGGGCGGACGAATGTGGATTTGTCACAGGGCGGTAGAGGACCATTGGAGCAATGCTGT
>CM055278.1:14895080-15097768 GCA_029237695.1 Conchocele bisecta
GTCAATCTATCTAATTCGGTTTTCTGGGAATAAACCATTCTATCAATGTCTGGTAAAAAATTGTGTATTTGTTAAAATGAAACCGGAAATGTTTATTTTTGTAATAATATTAATGGGCCGTAGTATTTCAATGTGGAGAGGGATGTCGCAATTGATAAATAGCCCAGGCAAAAACGTCCTCATTTACGACCTGTGACGTAGTATTTCAATGTCGCACTAGAGGGATGTCGCAATTGATATATAGCCGGGGCAACAACGTCCTGATTTACGACCTCCAATGTTCCTATCTTCGAAGCGCTTTGACGAGAGCATTTCATGATCCAGATTTGGATTTCCTTTTTGAAATTGGCACTCGCAGTTTTTTGCGAGCGGCTATGATTTTAACTAGCATTTTTCAGAAAGCACTCGCATTTTGCGAGTATGCGAGTGCCAAATTCGAGCCCTGATTATTAATTCAGGCGATTGGTCGAATGTTTTCGGCAGTAGTCGACAGTAGTCGGAAGTCGTCCGTAACACATGCGAATAACAATGATGTTAAGTTTATCGAGTTTTCGTTAAATAACCGTGTAAAACACGATAAATAACCCATATTTTAGCTGAATAAGCAGAAATACTTTATTAATCTGCAGGTATCAATTCTTCCGAAAATATTACTTTACTGTCTATTTTTGTTTTCGACGAAGAAATGATGCGGATCGGGTTCGTCTCAGAAAAGTTAAATGTCAGTGAGTGAGTGAATAGGGTTTAACGTCCACTTTTCTGACATAGAGGTACAAGCCTCAGGGAGTCTACACGCAGACGGGTCAACGGGGTCGAGTCCCGTATCCACCTGTCCGAGGGGGGTAAATCCCAACTTCAGAACTCAATATTTACAATCAAAATATATATTCAGTCCTGAAATTAGAACAACCTGATCTGGTGCAGGCCCTCGCCACACCAGCATCATTTATCCCATCCCCTAAAAGTAATAGGATTAGCGCTAATCTTACTTTTATATATGGGGCATAGCCCGACTCAACTCACATACAAGAAAGCCAAAAATGTACATGAGGGCCAAATCCGGTATAGTGGGTTCCGGAAAGTATGAACCCAATCGTTAAGCCAGTTTAGTCGCCTTTTACGACAAGCAATGGCTACTGCAGCACTATTCTCAGGATCAGTTGATCCCGCCCCGGGTGCTGCTCACGGCGGTAACTGGAATTACCGGAAACCTCTTATTTACCGAAAACCACCGAAATACCGGAAACCCCTGTAAATCACTATATAATGTCATAAATAAGTGTTTGTTGTGTCATAAATGGTTTGTTTACTATATTATGAGATATATATGCACTAATTACAAACTATTTTGTCGAAATAAAATGAGTTAGGATCCTCTTGTTTGGTGTTTAATTCCAAATTCAGAACGACTGTCAAATTTACCGGAAAACACTCGCAGTTAAGAATGGACAGTACTAATAGTCTGTTCCTCACAAATAATAGATAATAATAGTATCTTAGGCATGGTATAATAATTATTATAATTACTATAATGATTAAATATTGTGTTTCAAATATGATGCTCTCTGGTGTAGATAGTGTTATTATTCCAGATTCCAGATTAGCGTGATATATTACCGGAAAACACATTCGTTGACTCGATTTACCGGAAAACACCTTCGCTGACTCGATGTCCGTGATTTACCGGAAAACACGTCAGGGGAATATACCGAAAACCATTTTGTATAAAATTATGTATAGTCAGCTTGGGTAATTACGACGTGAGTAAAAATCATGTCATTTAAAGAGCTTGACATGATTCTGTCTGGCGTAAATTGACTGAAATTAATTAATATAAATAAAATGTCAGACTTATTACCTAATTAATAATAGTGTGTAATAGGTAACATATTTTCACATCTTGTGTGCTATATTACATGTGCTAGCATAACAATCTTAAAACATGTTTATATTGTATACAAAATTACAATCGTATCCCGTCTTTTTTGTTACATTCAATACAATGCAAGTGTCAGTGATATAATATAGTAAACAAACCATTTATGACACAACAAACACATATGTATGTCATTATATAGTGATTTAAAGGGGTTTCCGGGGCCGGTATTTCGGTGGTTTTCGGTAAATAAGAGGTTTCCGGTAATTCCAGTGACCCCCTGCACGGGGCGTTAAATGTCAGAATAGAAAAAAACTTTCTGAAACGAACTAGTTAGTCTAGCCCCGATATAGATAACAAAAAAAAGCTTAAACTTTGTGCAAAGTGTAGACCACGCGACACGAGACACGGATCCTGAACATGCGAATCCGCTGCCGATGTCTCTCAGAAAGTTTGGACTGGGTACGATATGACACCTTATGCATCAGTCAATGTAAATCCCCGCCCCCCCCTCCGGGGGAGGGGCGGGGCTTTACCGGGGCATACCCCGGGGCTTTTACCTTTCATGATGCCCCGCACTGCGGGGACTTTACCGGGGCTTTAACTGTTGCTAAGAAATTGAGCGGGGACATACCCCGGGGCTTTACCGGGGTTTTATCAGACTGTTATCAAGATATGTACATGTATGTTTTACTGAATACTGTTGTGTGGGAGGGGTGACATGGTTTAAACTGTTTAATACGATCTACTTTCACTGTGGACTGTTTAATACTGGCAAATTTTGTTTAATATAAACAAAATTGTTTTCAAATAATTCCTCTGTTTATATTGCACTGCCGTATCCGTTATCCCAGCCCCCCCCCCCCCAACACACCGTGAAAATTATCTGAGACATTCCCCCCCCCCCCCCCCACCCCCCCCCCACACACACTGAAGGAAAACCCGAGACCCCCCCCCCTGGAGTGATCATACACGGACCCCCCCCCCCCGTGATCATTACCCGACCAACCCTGGAAAATCACGAGACCCCCCCCACCTGGAAAGTGATTCTTTACCCCAACAAACCCTGGAAAAATCCCGAGACCCCCCCCCCCACTGGAAAAATGGCCTATTTCCTCATCACACACACCCTCCCCATGTAAGTAAAAGTATAAAGTGCTGCATTTTATACTATTAATAGGGGGGGGGGGGGTGTACTTTTTATGAACCCTGTCTCGAAGAGCCGGTGTCATATAGTGTTTGCAACCGTCCGTGTGTCCGTGCGTTAATACGGTTAAGAAGTTTGTATCATGCAAGGGTCCACTTTTGCGCTATAATACTATTCACACATATCCGACCTTCCTTCTACCGAGTCCGTGGGTGGTGCCAAAGGTTAGCGGGCTATTTATTTGGTTACTACTATTAACAGGAACGTACCTATTTCAAAGCAACAAACACATATTTACCCTGTACTTAGTCGACCCTACTTGTCCTAACTGTCATTTGGAGGCGGAGCTAGGATGCGTCACACATGCTACTAAGATGCCCAGCACTACACGAAGTTCGGAAACAGACCTACCCGGCGTTTCGTCAAGAAATCCAAAAAGTGCTAGGAGACTCGAACTTTTACAAACTAAACATATCGGTCATTACCCAGCTGATCATCGACTGTAACGGTTTCAAAAACAACTATATCACTAAGTCAACCACCCTAGAAATAGAACGAGTAGCAGGCCAAATGTGCTACCAATTACATCTACAACGAATAAAGCTGCTTGGGTTGTAATAATGGCTTCCCATACTAATAAAAGTTCCCAGATATCTACTATTTATAAGTGACATTTTGCTCTACAACACATCATTTTCGTGCAAGAATATTTCACATTTAAAATCACCAGATGGCCCCGCAGTGCGGGGCATTTTACCGGGGCTTTTACCGACCATGTTGCCGGGGCTTTAACAGCAACGAAAATATAAGCCCCGCTATTCCCCCGGAGGGGGGGGGCGGGGACTTACATTGACTGATGCATTACATATAACCTGTACATCAACTTTTGGCAATTCCTTACCCAAAACCAATCGATGTACTATTTCATTATATGAAAATGACATTCAGATCAAATTTCAAGTCTAAATATGCATAAAAAGTAATATATTTTACCATTATTATATATATTTTTTTTGGACTGGGTATGAGCGATGACTTTAATTTTTCGTACGTATGGGTACGAGATGACCAAACCGGGTACGACATGGACTGGGTACGACATGGACTGGGTACGAGATGACCCGGAACCCGTTGATATGCCAGGCGCGAAAACACACGACAGCTGTGACTGCAAAGGTAAAACACAACTCACGCTAGATTCACTGCGAAATATCACTGATGATACTATCAGGCAGAAACGCCGAACAGATGTAATTTAAATGTGTTACATTTATAATGTTTTTGTTTTTACTTACACTGTGGGCGACTAAATCGGGAGAATATAAAACTGAAAATTGAACAACTTTAATGGCGCGCAAACGGCCGGAAGTCACGTGGTGAACACCGGGAAAGAAAATAGGAAACTTAATTATTATAAAATGTACTGATTTTTGGTTAATCACACATATTTATTTTGGTAGTTAGAAATAATAAGACATCACAGCACAGCAAACAAAAAATAACCGTCGTTATCAAAATTAAAGTGATAAAATGATAATATCCACAGCGCCACCTACAAAACACACGTGCGCGGAAAGAAGGGAGGTAACTCTACTTAGTCTGCGAAACAATCTCGCGGGCATCCGAAAAGGGTCGAAATTTCCCTTTCCCGGCATTGGTGCGATGAGTCGATACACTTGAAATACACTTGTCGGGCTGTTTTCAGATTAGTTTTTGTCCCCTTAATTTTGCTATATACTATTCTGAAAGATTCCAGAAAATAAAGTGAAAACATATAGCTCGATCAACACTGTTAAAACAGCTGAGTTGTACGAAGTTGTTTTGACGTCAGATCCCGACGTAAATACAACGTTTGGTGCGGTGGATTGATACGTACTTGTCGGAATGCTTCAAATTAGTTTTAATCCCTTGCTACTATATACTATTCTGAAAGATTCCAGTAAATAAAATGAAAAAATATCTCAACACTGTGGAAACAGGTCAGTTGTACGACGTTGTTTTTTGACGTCAAATCCCGACGTAAAATAGCAAATCCCGACGAAAATATAACGTGTAGTATTGACGCCGCATATACGTTGTATTTTGGTTGGCGACGTCGCGACGTGAATCCAACCAATATCCAACGTCAATCTGACGCCGTGTGCCCACTGGGTAGCGGGGTACTTTTTCTACTTTTAGTAATTTTTCTAAGGAAGCCAGAATGCACCCTTTCGATTAAGTCCAAGTTTTAAAAACAAAACCCCATATTTCGCATCCATATGTTAAGATTGGTACCACAGTATGGTCAAACAGTTTCAATCGTAGGTAAATTGGTAAATCAATATTGTTTATGCGAGTATATAGTAGGTACATAGCTTTCTTGGCCTGTTCAACTACATGTTTTCTGGCGTTCAGGAAACTGCAACTTTTTGAAAAGTACAAACCAAGATATTTATATTGGTTATCAGTTTCAATTATATGTTTACCGAGTTTAAATAGATATGTATGATTTCTTTCGTGATCCAACAACTATTTTGTTTTACTTAAGTTAATATTGAGTTTCCAGGTATCACAATAGCGTAATAAATCGTCTAGGCATTTTTGAAATGCTGCTTCATTGTCAGAAAGTATTACTCTGTCATCCGCATAGAGGAGTACTGCTATTTTTAAAAGGAAAGTAGTGTCAACCGTATTATGTCGAATTTCTATACCATCATTTTCATTTCCGGTTAGTAATTGTTCAAGGTAGTTTAGAAACATGGAAAGAAAACAGGGGACAGGCTGTCACCCTGACGCACACCACAAAAGCTATGGAAATGTTGATGATTCACCATTAACTGATATACATAATTTGACGTCTGAATACATATTATAAATAATTCTAAAAAATAGACCGTTTATGCCGCTATATAGTAATTTTTTTCCATAATCCAATTCTCCAGACGGAATCAAATGCCTGTGAGAAATCAACAAAACCTGAAATTGAATTTTTGGTTTGGGAGGTTACGGTTTTGGGTTAATTGTGTAATGGGTTATGTAAAAATTGTTACTCTGTATTTCTGGTTACATGCTACGCTATTATAAGGGCATAACATAAAACTAACACAAGCATGTGGTATATTTAATTGCATCACTACATCATGTATATCTTTGCTATATATACATACATGTAGTACAGGACAGTGTACAGTAGCATATTAAGCAAAGACATACCGAACATATACAATTTTACATGTAGCAAAATAATTTGCCCCCCCCCCCACCCCACAATAATTAAAACGCTCCTACGCCTAAGTTGGGCATTGGGAGTTCTGTAACGCGAGGTGCGTCTCTCGTTGCGTCTCTCGGGACAAAGTCGTCAACTGAAATGTAAAATGCTTTGATTTAACGACGGCACTGGCTCGATGACCTTGCATGTCGGGACCGACTATTGAAGCCCCCATCCGATAGGACTAGGCGAGCACGAAGTTGTCTTGCCCAAGGACACACCGAATCGGCCATTCGGAGCGGGTCCAGGTGGGAATCTAACCAGGGGTCTCCCGATGCCGCCGTGGCCGACGCTCTACCTACTGAGCTAATCCGGCCACCAAATCGCCAACTGACAGATTTCACTCCTATTTATAGGTTTTGTCAGGCTGCTCTGCATTCTGTTTCACGGAGCCTTTGTTCCGGCTTTCGTCCATCGTTCCGGATTTACAGGGTCACTGTTGTAAGCTTTTCATAGAAAAAAATGTCGACCACAACGGCTCCGTCGCCACTAGATACTACTTTTGTACCGTTTTTGCTACAAAAATGAGGTCGAAAACGTGCATTTTATACTTTTAATGTTGACGGATGTATTGCAATTAATCAGTCCAGTGTTTCCTGTTTCATTTAATATGTGTTAAATATAGTGCAGCCATTTGAAATTAAAATTATCTAGACTCGAAATGTGCTCGAACAACAAATATGATAACTTATATTGTTTACCGGATATTATTCTATTCCAAAATCCTAGCATTTTTGTTTTAACTATAATCTCCAGTGGATACCGTCCTAGTTAAGCATAGAGCATATATAGCGGTACTTTTTCTACTTTTAGTAATTTTTTCTAAGGAAGCCAGAATGCACCCTTTCGATTAAGTCCAAGTTTTCAAAACCCCATATTTCGCATCCATATGTTAAGATTGGTACCACAGTATGGTCAAACAGTTTCAATCGTAGGTAAATTGGTAAATCAATATTGTTTATGCGAGTATATAGTAGGTACATAGCTTTTCTTGGCCTGTTCAACTACATGTTTTTCTGGCGTTCAGGAAACTGCAACTTTTTGAAAAGTACAAACCAAGATATTTATATTGGTTATCAGTTTCAATTATATGTTTACCGAGTTTAAATAGATATGTATGATTTCTTTCGTGATCCAACAACTATTTTGTTTTACTTAAGTTAATATTGAGTTTCCAGGTATCACAATAGCGTAATAAATCGTCTAGGCATTTTTGAAATGCTGCTTCATTGTCAGAAAGTATTACTCTGTCATCCGCATAGAGGAGTACTGCTATTTTTAAAAGGAAAGTAGTGTCAACCGTATTATGTCGAATTTCTATACCATCATTTTCATTTCCGGTTAGTAATTGTTCAAGGTAGTTTA
Source organism: Conchocele bisecta (assembly GCA_029237695.1). NCBI lineage: Eukaryota > Metazoa > Mollusca > Bivalvia > Lucinida > Thyasiridae > Conchocele > Conchocele bisecta. The sequence continues at coordinate 14,902,716 of CM055278.1, forward strand.
GAAACATGGAAAGAAAACAGGGGACAGGCTGTCACCCTGACGCACACCACAAAAGCTATGGAAATGTTGATGATTCACCATTAACTGATATACATAATTTGACGTCTGAATACATATTATAAATAATTCTAAAAATAGACCGTTTATGCCGCTATATAGTAATTTTTTTCCATAATCCAATTCTCCAGACGGAATCAAATGCCTGTGAGAAATCAACAAAACCACAGAATAGTTTTTGGTTTGGGTTGGGTTACGTGTAATGGGTTATGTAAAATTGTACTCTGTATTTCTGGTTACATGCTACGCTATTATAAGGGCATAACATAAAACTAACACAAGCATGTGATATATTTAATTGCATCACTACATCATGTATATCTTTGTTATATATACATACATGTAGGACAGGACAGTGTACTGTAGCATATTAAGCAAAGACATACCGAACATATACAATTTTACATGTAGCAAAATAGTTTGCCCCCCCCCCCCCCCCCCCCCCCCCCCCCCCACCCCCCCCCCCCCACAATAATTGAAACGCTCCTACGCCTAAGTTGGGCTTTGGGAGTTCTGAAACGCGAGGTGCGTCTCTCGTTGCGTCTCTCGGGACAAAGTATTCAACTGAAATGTAAATGCTTTGATTTAACGACGGCACTGGCTCAATGACCTTGCATGTAGGGACCGACTATTGAAGTCCCCAACCGATAGGACTAGGCGAGCACGAAGTTGTTTTGCCCAAGGACACACCGAATCGGCCATTCGGAGCGGGTCCAGGTGGGAATCTAACCAGGGGTCTCCCGATGCCGCAGTGGCCGACGCACTACCTACTGAGCTAATCCGGTCACCTAATCGCAAACTGACATATTTCACTCCTATTTATAGGTTTTGTCAGGCTGCTCTGCATTCTGTTTCACGGAGCCTTTGTTCCGGCTTTCGTCCATCGTTCCGGATTTACAGGGTCACTGTTGTAAGCTTTTCATAGAAAAAAATGTCGACCACAACGGCTCCGTCGCCACTAGATACTACTTTTGTACCGTTTTTGCTACAAAAATGAGGTCGAAAACGTGCATTTTATACTTTTAATGTTACGGATGATTGCAATTAATCAGTCCAGTGTTTCCTGTTTCATTTAATATGTGTTAAATATAGTGCAGCCATTTGAAATTAAAATTATCTAGACTGGAAATGTGCTCGAACAACAAATATGATAACTTATATTAGTTTACCGGATATTATTCTATTCCAAAATCCTAGCATTTTTGTTTTAACTATAATCTCCAGTTGATACCGTCCTAGTTAAGCATAGAGCATATATAGCGGGGTGTACTTTTTCTACTTTTAGTATTTTTTCCTAAGGAAGCCAGAATGCACCCTTTCGATTAAGTCCAAGTTTTCAAAACCCCATATTTCGCATCCATATGTTAAGATTGGTACCACAGTATGGTCAAACAGTTTCAATCGTAGGTAAATTGGTAAATCAATATTGTTTATGCGAGTATATAGTAGGTACATAGCTTTCTTGGCCTGTTCAACTACATGTTTTCTGGCGTTCAGGAAACTGCAACTTTTTGAAAAGTAAAAACCAAGATATTTATATTGGTTATCAGTTTCAATTATATGTTTACCGAGCTTAAATAGATATATATGATTTCTTTCGTGATCCAACAACTATTTTGTTTTACTTAAGTTAATATTGAGTTTCCAGGTATCACAATAGCGTAATAAATCGTCTAGGCATTTTTGAAATGCTGCTTCATTGTCAGAAAGTATTACTCTGTCATCCGCATAGAGGAGTACTGCTATTTTTGAAAGGAAAGTAGTGTCAACCGTATTATGTCGAATTTCTATACCATCATTTTCATTTCCGGTTAGTAATTGTTCAAGGTAGTTTAGAAACATGGAAAACAAAACAGGGGACAGGCTGTCACCCTCACGCACACCACAAAAGCTATGGAAATGTTGATGATTCACCATTAACTGATATACATAATTTGACGTCTGAATACATATTAAATAATTCTAAAAAAATAGACCGTTTATGCCGCTATATAGTAATTTTTTCCATAATCCAATTCTCCAGACGGAATCAAATGCCTGTGAGAAATCAACAAAACCACAGAATAGTTTTTGGTTTGGGTTACGTGTAATGGGTTATGTAAAATTGTCCTGTATTTCTGGTTACATGCTACGCTATTATAAGGGCATAACATAAAACTAACACAAGCATGTGGTATATTTAATTGCATCACTACATCATGTATATCTTTGCTATATATACATATATGTAGTACAGGACAGTGTACAGTAGCATATTAAGCAAAGACATACCGAACATATACAATTTTACATGTAGCAAAATAATTTGCCCCCCCCCCCCCCCCACCCCCCCCCCCCCCCCACCCCACAATAATTAAAAACGCTCCTACGCCTAAGTTGGGCATTGGGAGTTCTGTAACGCGAGGTGCGTCTCTCGTTGCGTCTCTCGGGACAAAGTCGTCAACTGAAATGTAAATGCTTTGATTTAACGACGGCACTGGCTCGATGACCTTGCATGTCGGGACCGACTATTGAAGCCCCCATCCGATAGGACTAGGCGAGCACGAAGTTGTCTTGCCCAAGGACACACCGAATCGGCCATTCGGAGCGGGTCCAGGTGGGAATCTAACCAGGGGTCTCCCGATGCCGCCGTGGCCGACGCTCTACCTACTGAGCTAATCCGGCCACCAAATCGCCAACTGACAGATTTCACTCCTATTTATAGGTTTTGTCAGGCTGCTCTGCATTCTGTTTCACGGAGCCTTTGTTCCGGCTTTCGTCCATCGTTCCGGATTTACAGGGTCACTGTTGTAAGCTTTTCATAGAAAAAAATGTCGACCACAACGGCTCCTCCGTCGCCACTAGATACTACTTTTGTACCGTTTTTGCTACAAAAATGAGGTCGAAAACGTGCATTTTATACTTTTAATGTTGACGGATGTATTGCAATTAATCAGTCCAGTGTTTCCTGTTTCATTTAATATGTGTTAAATATAGTGCAGCCATTTGAAATTAAAATTATCTAGACTCGAAATGTGCTCGAACAACAACAAATATGATAATTATTATTGTTTACCGGATATTATTCTATTCCAAAATCCTAGCATTTTTGTTTTAACTATAATCTCCAGTGGATACCGTCCTAGTTAAGCATAGAGCATATATAGCGGGGTACTTTTTCTACTTTTAGTAATTTTTCTAAGGAAGCCAGAATGCACCCTTTCGATTAAGTCCAAGTTTTCAAAACCCCATATTTCGCATCCATATGTTAAGATTGGTACCACAGTATGGTCAAACAGTTTCAATCGTAGGTAAATTGGTAAATCAATATTGTTTATGCGAGTATATAGTAGGTACATAGCTTTCTTGGCCTGTTCAACTACATGTTTTCTGGCGTTCGGAGGAAACTGCAACTTTTTGAAAAGTAAAAACCAAGTATTTATATTGGTTATCAGTTTCAATTATATGTTTACCGAGATTAAATAGATATATATGATTTCTTTCGTGATCCAACAACTATTTTGTTTTACTTAAGTTAATATTGAGTTTCCAGGTATCACAATAGCGTAATAAATCGTCTAGGCATTTTTGAAATGCTGCTTCATTGTCAGAAAGTATTACTCTGTCATCCGCATAGAGGAGTACTGCTATTTTTGAAAGGAAAGTAGTGTCAACCGTATTATGTCGAATTTCTATACCATCATTTTCATTTCCGGTTAGTAATTGTTCAAGTAGTTTAGAAACATGGAAAACAAAACAGGGGACAGGCTGTCACCCTCACGCACACCACAAAAGCTATGGAAATGTTGATGATTCACCATTAACTGATATACATAATTTGACGTCTGAATACATATTATAAATAATTCTAAAAAATAGACCGTTTATGCCGCTATATAGTAATTTTTTCCATAATCCAATTCTCCAGACGGAATCAAATGCCTGTGAGAAATCAACAAAACCACAGAATAGTTTTTGGTTTGGGTTACGTGTAATGGGTTATGTAAAATTGTACTCTGTATTTCTGGTTACATGCTACGCTATTATAAGGGCATAACATAAAACTAACACAAGCATGTGGTATATTTAATTGCATCACTACATCATGTATATCTTTGCTATATATACATATATGTAGTACAGGACAGTGTACAGTAGCATATTAAGCAAAGACATACCGAACATATACAATTTTACATGTAGCAAAATAATTTGCCCCCCCCCCCCCCACCCCACAATAATTAAAACGCTCTACGCCTAAGTTGGGCATTGGAGTTCTGTAACGCGAGGTGCGTCTCTCGTTGCGTCTCTCGGACAAAGTCGTCAACTGAAATGTAAATGCTTTGATTTAACGACGGCACTGGCTCGATGACCTTGCATGTCGGGACCGACTATTGAAGCCCCCATCCGATAGGACTAGGCGAGCACGAAGTTGTCTTGCCCAAGGACACACCGAATCGGCCATTCGGAGCGGGTCCAGGTGGGAATCTAACCAGGGGTCTCCCGATGCCGCCGTGGCCGACGCTCTACCTACTGAGCTAATCCGGCCACCAAATCGCCAACTGACAGATTTCACTCCTATTAATAGGTTTTGTCAGGCTGCTCTGCATTCTGTTTCACGGAGCCTTTGTTCCGGCTTTCGTCCATCGTTCCGGATTTACAGGGTCACTGTTGTAAGCTTTTCATAGAAAAAAATGTCGACCACAACGGCTCCGTCGCCACTAGATACTACTTTTGTACCGTTTTTGCTACAAAAATGAGGTCGAAAACGTGCATTTTATACTTTTAATGTTGACGGATGTATTGCAATTAATCAGTCCAGTGTTTCCTGTTTCATTTAATATGTGTTAAATATAGTGCAGCCATTTGAAATTAAAATTATCTAGACTCGAAATGTGCTCGAACAACAAATATGATAACTTATATTGTTTACCGGATATTATTCTATTCCAAAATCCTAGCATTTTTGTTTTAACTATAATCTCCAGTGGATACCGTCCTAGTTAAGCATAGAGCATATATAGCGGGGTACTTTTTCTACTTTTAGTAATTTTTCTAAGGAAGCCAGAATGCACCCTTTCGATTAAGTCCAAGTTTTCAAAACCCCATATTTCGCATCCATATGTTAAGATTGGTAACCACAGTATGGTCAAACAGTTTCAATCGTAGGTAAATTGGTAAATCAATATTGTTTGTATGCGAGTATATAGTAGGTACATAGCTTTCTTGGCCTGTTCAACTACATGTTTTCTGGCGTTCAGGAAACTGCAACTTTTTGAAAAGTAAAAACCAAGATATTTATATTGGTTATCAGTTTCAATTATATGTTTACCGAGCTTAAATAGATATATGATTTCTTTCGTGATCCAACAACTATTTGTTTTACTTAAGTTAATATTGAGTTTCCAGGTATCACAATAGCGTAATAAATCGTCTAGGCATTTTTGAAATGCTGCTTCATTGTCAGAAAGTATTACTCTGTCATCCGCATAGAGGAGTACTGCTATTTTTGAAAGGAAAGTAGTGTCAACCGTATTATGTCGAATTTCTATACCATCATTTTCATTTCCGGTTAGTAATTGTTCAAGGTAGTTTAGAAACATGGAAAACAAAACAGGGGACAGGCTGTCACCCTCACGCACACCACAAAAGCTATGGAAATGTTGATGATTCACCATTAACTGATATACTAATTTGACGTCTGAATACATATAAATAATTCTAAAAAATAGACCGTTTATGCCGCTATATAGGTAATTTTTTCCATAATCCAATTCTCCAGACGGAATCAAATGCCTGTGAGAAATCAACAAAACCACAGAATAGTTTTTGGTTTGGGTTACGTGTAATGGGTTATGTAAAATTGTACTCTGTATTTCTGGTTACATGCTACGCTATTATAAGGGCATAACATAAAAACTAACACAAGCATGTGGTATATTTAATTGCATCACTACATCATGTATATCTTTGCTATATATACATACATGTAGTACAGGACAGTGTACAGTAGCATATTAAGCAAAGACATACCGAACATATACAATTTTACATGTAGCAAAATAATTTGCCCCCCCCCCCACAATAATTAAAACCGCTCCTACGCCTAAGTTGGGCATTGGGAGTTCTGTAACGCGAGGTGCGTCTCTCGTTGCGTCTCTCGGGACAAAGTCGTCAACTGAAATGTAAATGCTTTGATTTAACGACGGCACTGGCTCGATGACCTTGCATGTCGGGACCGACTATTGAAGCCCCCATTCCGATAGGACTAGGCGAGCACGAAGTTGTCTTGCCCAAGGACACACCGAATCGGCCATTCGGAGCGGGTCCAGGTGGGAATCTAACCAGGGGTCTCCCGATGCCGCCGTGGCCGACGCTCTACCTACTGAGCTAATCCGGCCACCAAATCGCCAACTGACAGATTTCACTCCTATTTATAGGTTTTGTCAGGCTGCTCTGCATTCTGTTTCACGGAGCCTTTGTTCCGGCTTTCGTCCATCGTTCCGGATTTACAGGGTCGCTGTTGTAAGCTTCATAGAAAAAAATAAAAAAATGTCGACCACAACGGCTCCGTCGCCACTAGATACTACTTTTGTACCGTTTTTTGCTACAAAAATGAGGTCGAAAACGTGCATTTTATACTTTTAATGTTGACGGATGTATTGCTATTAATCAGTCCAGTGTTTCCTGTTTCATTTAATATGTGTTAAATATAGTGCAGCCATTTGAAAATAAAATTATCTAGACTCGAAATGTGCTCGAACAACAAATATGATAACTTATATTGTTTACCGGATATTATTCTATTCCAAAATCCTAGCATTTTTGTTTTAATTTAACTATAATCTCCAGTGGATACCGTCCTAGTTAAGTTAAGCATAGAGCATATATAGCGGTACTTTTTCTACTGTTAGTAATTTTTCTAAGGAAGCCAGAATGCACCCTTTCGATTAAGTCCAAGTTTTCAAAACCCCATATTTCGCATCCATATGTTAAGATTGGTACCACAGTATGGTTCAAAAATTCAAACAGTTTCAATCGTAGGTAAATTGGTAAATTAATATTGTTTTATGCGAGTATATAGTAGGTACATTAGCTTTCTTGGCCTGTTCAACTCATGTTTTCTGGCGTTCAGGAAACTGCAACTTTTTGAAAAGTACAAACCAAGATATTTACATTGGTTATCAGTTTCAATTATATGTTTACCGAGTTTAAATAGATATGTATGATTTCTTTCGTGATCCAACAACTATTTTGTTTTACTTAAGTTAATATTGAGTTTCCAGGTATCACAATAGCGTAATAAATCGTCTAGGCATTTTTGAAATGCTGCTTCATTGTCAGAAAGTATTACTCTGTCATCCTCAAAGGAGGAGTACTGCTATTTTCAAAAGGAAAGTAGTGTCAACCGTATTATGTCGAATTTCTATACCATCATTTTCATTTCCGGTTAGTAATTGTTCAAGGTAGTTTAGAAACATGGAAAACAAAACAGGGGACAGGCTGTCACCCTGACGCACACCACAAAAGCTATGGAAATGTTGATGATTCACCATTAACTGATATACATAATTTGACGTCTGAATACATATTATAAATAATTCTAAAAAATAGACCGTTTATGCCGCTATATAGTAATTTTTTCCATAATCCAATTCTCCAGACGGAATCAAATGCCTGTGAGAAATCAACAAAACCACAGAATAGTTTTTGGTTTGGGTTACGTGTAATGGGTTATGTAAAATTGTACTCTGTATTTCTGGTTACATGCTACGCTATTATAAGGGCATAACATAAAACTAACACAAGCATGTGGTATATTTAATTGCATCACTACATCATGTATATCTTTGCTATATATACATACATGTAGTACAGGACAGTGTACTGTAGCATATTAAGCAAAGACATACCGAACATATACAATTTTACATGTAGCAAAATAGTTTGCCCCTCCCCCCACAATAATTGAAACGCTCCTACGCCTAAGTTGGGCATTGGGAGTTCTGAAACGCGAGGTGCGTCTCTCGTTGCGTCTCTCGGGACAAAGTCGTCAATTGAAATGTAAATGCTTTGATTTAACGACGGCACTGGCTCGATGACCTTGCATGTCGGGACCGACTATTGAAGTCCCCATCCGATAGGACTAGGCGAGCACGAAGTTGTCTTGCCCAAGGACACACCGAATCGGCCATTCGGAGCGGGTCCAGGTGGGAATCTAACCAGGGGTCTCCCGATGCCGCCGTGGCCGACGCCCTACCTACTGAGCTAATCCGGTCACCTAATCGCAAACTGACAGATTTCACTCCTATTTATAGGTTTTGTCAGGCTGCTCTGCATTCTGTTTCACGGAGCCTTTGTTCCGGCTTTCGTCCATCGTTCCGGATTTACAGGGTCGCTGTTGTAAGCTTCATAGAAAAAAATGTCGACCACAACGGCTCCGTCGCCACTAGATACTACTTTTTTACCGTTTTTGCTACAAAAATGATGTCGAAAACGTGCATGCGCACATCTATTCCATTATTCTGTCTGCTTTTCCGGCAACCAGCATATTTAAATGAATTTAATTTTCGATAAACACATACAATACTAACGAAAATAATATATATGTGTATCAAATATCACTGGGAAAGGAAGTGAAAAACGCCTGTTTATGAAGTTGGAGTGGCAGGCGTGTGGTTCCCGGTGTTCCGCTCAGTTGTACTGGTTACCAGCCGAGACGGTTGAATAATTTGTCGATTCGAAAACACGAGGAAAAATTTATCGATTCCAAAACACGAGATGGATTTTCACAGATTTCCAGCAATTGACAGATATTTGAACGATATCAAACACAAAGGTAATACATGTACGTAATTACTGTTTCCAAGTACTTGTCTAAAGCGTTTACGGAACGTTTATTGCGGACAAAATAGTGCGATATGAATATATATCCGACAAGAATAGAAGTCGACAATGTTGTTTACAGTCAATATTTTGGCCGTTTTAATAATAGCTGGTATTCCGATATGTCCCCACTTGTAATGGATCTTGTTTGGTGCTGGTGTCATATAATGGACCTTGAACAATCCCATCCAACAAATGGCGTCAGTAAATTCATGAAAAGAGGGAGAAATCAAAACTATATTGCAGAGGTCTGTCAAAAAGATAGTTGCGAACATGCAGACGACTGTCAAAAAGATAATTGCGAACGGTAACTTGCAATCTACTGCCGCCGTCCGTAGTTACGTTTGCAACTATCAAAAAGACACCACCACCCCACGGGTGACCCCTGTGCATTAGTTGTAGGGACGTAACTCTGCAAAACCTTTACTACAGTACCGTATGTAGCATATATGCTGTCAAATTTACGGGAGGCTTTACGTGCCTGCAACTGGCCTTGTAGTTGTAGCTTAGATAATGTCAGCTATATGTATGTCTTTTACTTTTTATCTGTCTTTTATATTTTCTGTCTTAAATTCGTTAGATGTAACGGATACAGAAAATCGATAATCTCAGCTCTACGGATGTCTTCTACTATTTCATCTGTCTTTTGTATTTTCTGTCTTAAATTCGTTAGATGTAACGGATACAGAAAATATTAAAGACAGATGAAATAGTAGAGGTGAGATTATCTAGGCTACTACCCTTGAATTTACTTTGTAGTTATCGCTCACCCAGCCGAGATAATCTCAGCTAATTAGTAATAAGGTAACTTGAATATTCTGTGTAATGCAAGGAAGTTGCCCGCCGTTACAGGCAGAACATTCTGGTCACTAATAAGGATGTGTTATACTACTTCTGTTGTTTGTATTTTCATCTGTATCCTATTACAAGTATTAGTATGAATAGTCCAGTCAGTCTATATCAATTTGTAGCCCAACCTTAACAACATTGCATCAGAAACTATTTTACTTGCATATGTCTTTGTGAAGTGTTTATGATAACATAATAAACGTCTAGAAAAATCGAAGCAGGGGAAACAAGCTTAATTTGCATAAATCCAAGATGGCCGTCGTATACAGATATATCGCGCTACTTTTGTCATATTATCATTTGTAAATATTTGTTGGCGCAATTTACAGTGCTCAAATACATAGCTAAAGGTAAAAACCTGTGATAATGATACTATATGAATTGAATTGTTCTGTCATTGGCATTAACATTCAAAATGGCCGCCAAAATAGCATGTGTACGAAAAACTAGCTCATTCACACCAAATTGCAAACATAACATATCGGGTGGAGACTTGTTATCTCAATGTGTAATATCACAGAATTCCTGTTTAAATTATGATACAAGTAGTTTGAAATAGAGATAATTAGCTCTTCAAATCAATTCACTCACTTTAATTTGATTTTCCATTTGTATTGATATGTCAGTTGGGTTATAAGTCTACTCAATAGGTCGGACTCACTGAGGTTTGTAACGTTAGTGCATGCCGCACCTATGCATTTGCAGCATCCTGTGGAACATATAAGTCCATGTGTTCTGGATGTACAACGTTTTATTTCGCAATTCAGTTTACAGCTACACCTGATAGTCTTCAGAAGACTTTCGGAAGCAGGTGAAAAATATGTTTTTCTATGAAGTATCTTGTTTTACAACAAAAAATCCCTATTCCTGTGGTGCCAGTTCATCTCTGAATCAATCCAGTTATGTACCTGAAGGTACCCCATCATACTGTGGTATGTCGCTGCTGCTATGTGCGTGGCAGTGCATGTACCTGTACACACCTTGTACCTGCTGATACTTTGATAGTAAATTTTCTGGAGCGAAGTGTATCTAGTCCTTCTGATATAACCCCGCCGTAAAATCCCACTAATTACACTCTCACCAGCTCGCACTATACCATCCTTTGCGCTGCTATCAACGAGCACTTCTGCACATTCCTTTAAATGTTCGTAATTCATTACTTTCGTCAGGGCAGGCCCCTTACATATACCGAAGAGCCGTGATGCAGTGTCACACCCTGTAATCTACATCTAGAACCATGTTGCCATGGAATACGGCGGAATAGAGATCCACAATCAATCACATGATTCACGTTCTCGTTTTCCATCTCAATGTTGCAACAGTTTCCCATGGCCCATATTGCATCTACTAACGCTGTCGTTTTTTTTTGTGTCTGTCTTAGAAACCCCGATGACGGGATACTGCACAGTTAGTATTTAAATACGTGTGACATGTCACATCCGATCTGCTGGAAACTACTGTAGGTCGTTGGAAAAGTAGCTGTGGATAGACATTAATTGCTTCACTGTCTATTTTTACTGAAGGTTTTGGTTTACGTGTCACTGCTTTGTGCGATTGTTTGAACGAATAATCTATTACAGTCTTGCTAATAATTTTGCTTAGTACATTCGATACAATTTATTTTGCCCTGTCGACATTTGTTGAGGAATCAGATGACACGCCTGTTTCTATATTTCGCAACAAATGATATTCGTTGAACAGATTTCTTTCAAGAAGAAATAATGAGAACGTTTGCGTGTCTTTGTAGTCTCTCTCTTTGGTTTGCTTGACCACATTAAATGTGTTGACCACTTGTGTGATACTGGCTTCAACAGAACTGCTGCATACCACTGTTTATTTCTGCGCATGAAAATAATGATAATAACCATTCTCCTTGCTGTGATTGTGTCATGCCTTTGCCTTTAGTCATATCTCAAGTCGCATTTACACTTCTTACTTATGAAGACGTGTTCAATGACGAGATTAGCGCATAGCCTGCCCATTACCTGGCGCTCCTGATTTGACAGTTTGATGTAGTTTGTTGTTGGTAGTCTCGGTTTTGCATTATTTGCAGATACACATGCATACGCTGATTTCAGATTTTGATTTTGGCCTGCGGCAGTGAATAACGGAAGCATCATAAGCGATAGTGTGTGTAAAATTAAGTTCCCTATCACATGTTCGCTCTGCTTTTATAATGTTCTTAACTATGTCTATCATTTCCATATCAAAGTCCTGCTGTTCTGTATTCTTTCAATGACTATTTTCCTTCAGAGAAACGTGAATTGACTTGAAGAAGATCATGTTCAACAATAGACTGAACAGTAAGATTAACGGACAGAAGAACGTCGTATATTTTGTTAACTTCAGTAATGTCGCCATGGGCTTCAGCACTATAATTATCTAGCGTGATATGTCCAATCTCTTTTTCACTTCGAGCAGGTCCCTCATTTACGACGGGTTATATTATCATGCCATTGCTGTCATATGTTCTGGCACACCAAAGCTCCATGAGACGAGGATTGAATTCAAAGCATTGTCTACTAGCAAATGACCCATGACCGCTCGTTCTACTGCTACAGACCAGATCCCTGCATCAGCTAAACAATACATCCGAGGAAGCTCATGCATGTGTGAAATCAGCCTAATCATAATACGAAATCACGCAGACAGCTGTTGGCCTTTTAATAACGATGAGAGCCTTTCAGTACAGCGGTTGATCAAATGTAATTACCGGTTTCACACCATATTTCAATGCATGCTCACAGACAAATTTCAAAATTGCGTGTATACACGACATGCCACTCAAGTTCACATCGATCAGTGGCATAAACAATACTGATGATTTGCCTCGAGTCTACAGAAGTGGAAATTTCAAAGTTATTTGACCTTGACTTTGGGGTGGGAAATGAAATTATGGATGATGACAGACATGCATACGAAGTGTCAACACATTATTTGACCTTGTTACCATGACCTTGGGCACAGGGGTCCACGCCTGGGATGATGAATGATGAGAAACATGCACATGCAATTTCAAGCCAATCTGTTATATGGTAATGAAGTTATAGCATAATGGAAAACATGATGGACAGTCTGATACACGGACGAACAGACGTACGACTTTTGCATCCCTATATCCCGTTTTCGCTATGCGATGGGATAAAAATTACTCCAGATATATTGGAGCTAATGCAAAAATGTTTACATTACAAACGTATGGCGCTTGATGATGTTCATGTATACGAAGAATGAAGTTAATCGAAATGAAACTGTAGAATTTGTTCGTCTGTCAAACTATATATGACGGACATACAGACGGGCGGACGGACCGACAGTTGCAAATTATAATGCCCCCTGACCGGGTGTTGGTGCAGGGGCGGAGGGGTGGGGGTGATAAAATAATTCAAAACATAAGTGAATATTTAAAATATTGATAAACAATGAATATATAATATATATATTAAAACAACTGGCTATGTCCAAAATTGACCACCATACGTTGAGACAAAATGGACCTGAAAATATTTTCTAGCAGTGTGCAAGTTTTTTAGCATTATTTGCTAAATCACGTGTCTTTTATAATGTTATCAGCATGTATTATTGTATATGACAGAGTAGTTAGATTAGATCTATAATAAATATTTTACATTGTTTATGTTTCTTGATGATTGTTGACAACTGCGAAAATCCATGACAACACCAATAATCTTGTAAAACACGAGAATTACACTTGTATGAAAGCAACGTAAGTATTATATAAACGTGATATTATCCGCAAACATGATAAAGAATGTAAAATAAACACGCATCTTTAGAAATTCACGATACTCTCATTAAAACCCTTGATAAACTACGTGCAGATAACGTCACGAATACACGTCCTCACGCGGTAAATTTAAAAGGTTTGCCTATGGTGGGTTGCAACGGCCATTCGTCTTATTGTCAAATAGACCAGTTTTAAAAGTTATTTTTATGGGATTTCCCTTATTTAGATTGTTCTAGACTTTTGATATGTTCTTTATAATGCTATCTTCAACACATGTGTAAAGAAATATATTCTGTTGCGTTGCAATTATGTTGAGGTGATCATACAGGCTGACTGGACTATACTCAATTGCATAGGTCACTTACATTATTCATTTCTCAATGAAAGTATATGTTGTTACCACTCATTTGAACCGTCTCGCTATAAAGCTATAATTCACTATATACATAGCTTACAGGGGGTGGGGGTGTTGTGGATGTAACTGACTTTGCAGGTAATATTAACATTTCACAACAAGAAATTATAATGTTACGCAAATTGTATTTCCTGGTAAAATAGTAGAAGAATTGCATTACCAAATTGGTTCGGATTGGCACAAACATGGTTCGGGCGGCATGAAAATGGTTTGGTTAGGCAAGAAAATGGTTTGGGTGCATGACAATGGTTCGGATTGGCATAAAAAGGTGTAATCTGCATGCAAATAGTTTGGATCGGAATTAACTTGATGACAATTGTTCAGATCAGCATAAAAATTGTTTGGATTGGAGTGAAAATGGTTCATATCGACATGAAAATGTTCGATCCAGTATGATGATGAAAATGTTTCAGATCGGAATGAAAATTCTTTGGATGGACATGAAAATTGTTTGGATCGGCATGAACATGGTTCGGGCATAAAAATGTTGTGGGCATGAAAACTTATCGGACCAGCATGAAAATGGTTATAATCAACATAAAAATAGTTCGGTTCGTCGTAAAATGTTTTGACCATGAAAATGGTTCTAATCGACATGACAATGGTTTGGATCAGCATGAAAATGTTTCAGACAGGCATAAAAATGGTTCGCATGAAAATGGTTCAGATTGCATGCAAATGATTCGGATCAGCATGAAACTTGTTCAGATCAGCATGAAAATGGTTCATAAAAGTGGTCATGGTTAAATGGTTAAGAATTGGCATGAAAATGGTTCAGATCAGCATGTAAATGGTTTGAATCAGCATGAAAATGGTTCGGATGGCATGAAATTAGTTTGGGCATGAAAATGGTTCGGATCGACATGAAAATGGTTGTGATCAGCATGAAAATGATTCATATCAACATTCATGTTCAGACCAGCATGAAAATGGTTCGCATCGGCATGAAAATGCTTTATGAAAATTCGGACCGGCATGAAAATGGTTTGGGCATTAAAATGGTTCTTATCGACATGAAAATGGTTTGGATCAGGCATTTGGATGGTTCGGACAGCATGAAAATGTTTCAGATTGGCAGCATGAAAATGTTTTCAGATTGGCATGAAAATGGTTCGGATCGGCATGAAAATGGTTTCATCAACATGATCATATGAAAATGATTTGGATCGGCATGGAAATGGGTCGGATCAGCATGAAAATTGTGTGATTCAGATCTGCATGAAAATGTTTCAGACCTTGGCCAGTTCTTTCAGATTAATAAGTCTGGATCATGTTGGAACATTATAATTAGTGCTGTAATGTCTTAAGTTAACTTCTAGAGCATTTTGAAAACTTCTAGAAAATCAACCAAATTCTGAAAATGCCGGTCCAAAACATTTTCATGTTGATTTAAAAAAAAATTCATGATACTCATAATCTTTTTCATGCCGATCTGAACTATTTTCATTACGATCCAGACCATTTCATACCGCTTCGAAACATTTTATTTGAACCATTTTCGTGCCGCTCTGATTTATGTTCATGCCGTTCCGACTTCTTGTATTTGATAAAATTGTAGTAACATATTAAATGTCATTTACTTTGATATACTGCGGATGACCTACATGAAAATCAACTTGTGCTTGCGATCAATGAGACACATTGGATTTTCATGTGGAAATAAATACAATCAAAGTGTTAAGATGACACTTTATCAGGTAACGAGCTTCGTATTGGCCGAATACGTACTGACTGTTAACATATTGTTGTATCAGGCATTGACCTGATACAAACAACTGCGTTACAAACAAAGTGAAAACTAACGTTCGATTGGTCGGATGACATCCAAATGACGTTACCGAATTACGTCAGTGTAATGATGCAACATAAACAAGTCTGTGTTCTGTCCATAGATAATTAAGTCATTTTTTAGCGTAAATGTGAAACGTTACCTGATAAATAGAATACCATGCTAGTGTATTTTGATATCCAGTTTATCATGCTTGGCTCGGAAACGGTAGAAATTCCTCGGCAAGCCTCGGAATTTCTACACGTTTCCTAGCCTTGCCTGATAAGCTTGATATCAAAAGACACTACCCTGATATTCTCTATTTATCAGGTAACCTGCCCTGTATTGACCGAATACGTACTGACTGATAACATGGTGTTGTGTCAGGCATGGACTTGATACAAACATCCAGGTTAATACAAATAATAAAGTGAAAATTGATGTTCCATTGGTCGGATGACGTCACATGACGTTACCGAATGATGTCAGTGTAATGACACAATGTAAACAAGTCTGGGTTCTGTCCATATATTACGACATCATCCGACATTATGTGGTCATTTTTTAGCATAAAACGTTACCTGATAAATAGAATAGGCTACTGTCTTTTGATATCAAGTTCGGCTCGGAAACGGTAGGAATTCCTCGGCAAGCTTCAATATTCCTGCGTGTTTCCTAGCCTTGACGTCACATAAGCAAGTCCACATTATTTTCAACGAAAACAAAGTCACAATTGCTCATTATGTATTTTGATATCCAGTTTATCAGGCTTGGCTCGGAAACGGTAGAAATTCCTCGGCAAGCCTTGGAATTTCTACACGTTTCCTAGCCTTGCCTGATAAGCTTGATATCAAAAGACACTACCCTGGTATTCTCTATTTATCAGGTAACCTGTCCTGTATTGACCGAATACGTACTGACTGATAACATATTGTTGTATCAGGCATTGACTTGATAAAAACATCCAGGTTAATACAATAAAGTGAAAACTGATGTTCCATTGGTCGGATGACGTCACGTGACATAACCGAATGATGTCAGTGTGATGACACAATGCAAACAAGTCTGCGTTTTGTCCATAGATTACGACATCATCCGACATTCTGTGGTCATTTTTTAGCATAAAAAGTTACCTGATAAACAGAATATGCTACTTTTGATATCAAGTTCGGCTCGGAAACGGTAGGAATTCCTCGGCAAGCTTCAAAATTCCTACGTGATTCCTAGCCTTGACGTCACATAAACAAGTCCACATTATTTTCAACGAAATCAAAATCACAATTGCTCATTATGTACCTAAAGACGTTACATGATAAATAGAATACTATGTTAGTGCCTTTTGATATCATGTTTATCAGGCTCGGCTCGGAAACTGTAGAAATTTCTTGGCAAGCCTCGTAATTCCTACGTGCTTCCTAGCCTTGCCTGGTAAACTAGATATCAACAGACACTATAGTCTGGTATTCTCTATGTCACTACAATGTACAACATTATGGTAAAGCTCTGCTCTAACAAACAATGTGTTTATATTACAGGACAGAATATCATCGCTCGGACTACTTGGAAGTTTAGGAAGCCAGCTATGTTAATTAATCTAGCTGTACATTGTGTCACCCAACCTGGTAAAGTTAGCAAACACAACACATGCTGCAATTGATAGCAGAAATGGACAACCATCCAAAGACTGGGAGCCACATTAGTGCCATGTGTGCCACCGACATGTACTGGATGGGAACCAACTTCATTGCGTCTCCAGCAATGATTGTGAAATTTGTGGTGATGTTAGTGAGCATGTACAGTATCAAGGATCATCCGCAGTGACAATGGAGCTATGTGGTGTTGAGTTGCGAGAGATTTTGGTCATTTTTGGTTTAAGAACGACTGAGACACAGGGACTAAAGCCATCCAAAAGTGTGCATCCAAAAGTTGAAGTACATGTACTTTTAGTGCATGCTAGGGACCAGAGCTCCAATACGGTTTAGCCTGCAAGAGTAGCTTACCCGCAAAAATATTTGTCAATGATGAAATTCTCATAGTACAGTACGGACATAGATTTTTTTTTATAAATTTGTTCCCATGAAATAACAATTCTTTCCCTCAATTTAAGAATTCGTTCCCATGAAATAACAATTCTTTCCCTCGAATTAACAATTAATTCCCACGAATTGACAATTTGTTCCCTCAATTTAACAATGTGTTCCCTCGAATTTACAATTCGTTCGCGTGGGAACGAATTGTTAAATTGAGGGAACAAATTATTAATTCTTGGGAACGAATTGTTATATTTAGGGGTAATAAAAACGAAGTAATACAAAAAAAGAATTCTACGTCCCCTGTGGGGCTCCGTATCATATAGTATTTCACCACTAACTTCAACTGTAGGTACTTCATTTCAGAAACGTTTCATAAACTTGTTGATTGAACAGACATACACAACTATCTCCATCTGTTCTTGATACTTATAGGTAGAAAAGTGTGGGGTAGGACAACATATTTTCAGCTGCAATTTTCTAATGCTGAAATGTCAATGCTGATTTGTACTCCCTCAGATGTATTTCAATGCTGAATTCCAGATTTTCAATGCTGATTTACCCCGAAAATATGCTGATCTGGTGCCCTGAGGGGCCATGTTAGAACTAAAATAAAATTGTGTTTCTTTGTTGTAACACGACAAACCTATATTTATGCCCCCGTCTTGGTGGAGCCATAGACATATAGTATTTGGACTGTGTCTCCGTGTGTCCGTCCGTCCGTCTGTGTCCGGCACATTAAGAAGTTTGACGGAGTTTAGAAATTCTGCTATAACTTCTATATTCCTTGAAGGATTACTTAAAAATGTCAACACAGCATACTTGTGGACAAATGACACACATCCATGCTGCCCTTAATATGACATTGACCATTTGACCATAACAACTTTGAACTTGTTCACACATAAGTTCGCCGGAGCTTCTCATTTCTGTCAGAACTGCTATATCCCTTGATGGTTTACTTTAATATTACAATACATCATAGTTGTGGACAAATTCCACACATCAACATTTCCCTTAATATGACCATCAGCTTTTGACATTCAGAACTCTGCTTGTGAATACTTATCACTTGTGTTAATTAACTTTGCCACCGTTTCTCCAATCTGCCACCGGGGGTATTTGTGTGCCAACAGGCCACCTTTCTTGTTTATTCATATGTTAATACCTTGTTTTGTAAAAATGTTCTACGATACATATTCAACACTGGTCCATGCACCATTAAAGCAGAAAACTGACGAAAATAAATGTTGAGTGCACGTTTCATGCCTAAACCAATCCTAACATTCCGAGTCGTGTTACAGGAAACAAACATTTGTTTAAGAATGACATTTGATCACATAATATGCTTCATCTTATCACCCTGGTAAATAGAGAATACCAGCCTAGTGTCTGTTGATATCAAGTTATCAAGCCTAGGAAGTGCGTAGGAATTCCGAGGCTCGCTGAGGAATTCCTGCCATTTCCGAGCCGAACGTTATCAGGTATCGTGTTAAATATGTTAGGCGATATTTTTGTTGAAAAGACCTCGGGACTATTTCACGTTGTGTCATTACACTGATCATGTAAATGCCTGCTGCGACATTATGTTATGAGTCCATACGTATTGGGTCAATACAAAACTTGTTAATTGATAAAAGTCTGATTTTAATACATGTACATGTATTTCTAAGAATAACATACATAATGTGTAAGTACAGGTATACAGGTATGTTAAACATCATAGGAGATGCTTTAAGTTGGCTACTTGGCAGCTATGTTGTCTAAATTGGCTAACTGACAGCTACATTCATTTAAAGTGGCTATATACAGAGCTCTGCTTATATGGACCATTATTGTTGTCTCGCCCGCGAAGCGGAAAGCGAGACATAGGTTTTGCTTTTCCGGATTTGGCGTCGGCGTCGGCGTCGGCGTCGGCGTCGGCGTCGGCGGCCTCATCATTCAATGTTAAGTTTTCGTGTTACGGTCATTGTTCAATGTTAAGTTTTCGTTTAACGGTCATTACTTCAACACCTTATCAGCTACAGTCATCAAACTTTACACATACCTTTACTATGATATGTAGATGAAAATAGGACTATTTAAAAAAATTCCGCGCTCCAGGGTCAAGGTCAAACTCTATTTCTTTCTATGCTATATGGCGGGCGGGCGGGCGGGCGGTGCGTCCACAATCAATGTTAAGATTTCGTGTATGAGTCCATTTCTTTGTTACTGTACCACATAGGACCAAAAAACTTTCACAGCTTCATGACCAAGGGGTGCCCACTACATGTCACTATTCAACAGGTTACCTTTTTTTGAACTTGACCCATTTTTTTCGCGCAGTCAATGTTAAGTTTTCGCATTTACAATGTTAAGTTTTCGTGTTCAAGTCCATTTCTTTGTTACTGTACCACCTAGGACCACGAAACTTTCACAACTTCATAACCAAGGGGTGCCCACTACATACAACTATCCAACATGTGACCATTTTTTTTACCTGGACCTATTATTTCTGCGTAATTGACTTTGACGCCATTTTCAACGTTATCTTTTTAACGTACGTCTGGTTAAAGTTTTTTCGTTAAAGTTTTTCGTTATACTAAATCTCTGCAACTGCTTCGCCCATTACCTTGAAACTTTACATGGGTGTTTATCATCATCCATATTTTCATTCTACCCCCCAGACGTGCGGCCCCTTTGCCCAATGTCAAGGTAAAATTACTTTGATTTTTTTGTTAAAGTTTTTTCGTGTACTATATCTCTGCAACTGCTTCACCCATTACCTTGATACTTCACATGTGTGTTTATCATCATTGTCGGGCTCGCTTGCGGAAAGCGCGATATAGTCGGCAGTTTGGCATACGTCCGTCCGTCCGTCCGTCCGTCCGTCCGTACGCCCGTGTGTCCGGTTAATGTTTTTCCATCTACTATATCTCTTTTTTTAGTGTCCATGCCTCGCCCCAAAGCGCGACATGCAGGCCACGGCCATCTAGTCTACAGAAGTGGGTATAATTATGTTACCCAAGTGTCTATGCTTGGAAAAAACCTGGCCTTCGTGGCTTTGCCTCGTTTCTTGTTGTTTTTTTTCAAATTGTTTTTAAATTTGTGTCTAGTAGCATAAGGTCGTAAGTGCTATATACCGACTATTATCATATACTAAAACAATTATTGACTAGTGAGCCATAGAATATAATCTGATATTCTATGGCTCACTAGTCAATAATTGTATAATACGTTCGGTCCAGTGAAAATTGCTTTCTGGCCCAGGCTCGAGGTCAAGGCGGCGAGAAAAGGCGAGACATTTGATTCCGCGGAATTATTGTTTTTTATCCATGCTGCCATTAATATGACCTTGAAACTTTGAACTACACATTAGGAAGTTTTCCGGTGTCTCAATTATGTTATAACTTCTATATCCCGTGTAGGATTACTTTAATATTTCAATACATCATACTTGTGGACAAATGCCACACGTCCATGCTGCCCTTTATATGACCTTGACCTTTTGACCACAACTTTGAAACCTTTTCACTGATTAAGAAGTTTACCAAAGTTTACATAAGACTTGTGCACAAATGTCGCACATCCATGCTGCCCTTAATATGATATTTACCTTCATAACTGTACATGTGCTTGTGAATACTTATCACTTTTGATTAATTAACTTTGTCACAGTTTTTGTGTGCTGACAGGCCACATTTTCGTGATTTATTATTAATTAAAAGATTGCTTTGGTAGGCTGCCATCGGAGGGAATTTGCGCACCAAGAGGCCACATTTCTCTATAATTATAAGTCAGATTGAATTTCTTTTTGCATTAAGTTGTTTAGGGGTACTTCCAGTTTTACTGATTTTCTTTTGTTAATATTGGTGTAAAACTGGTGTAAACATTATTTCTATATTTAGTTTTAAATATATGAATACAATAATAATTTATCAATATATTTTAGGCTCAGGGGGGAATAGAATTAATTTTGTCAAAGTGGTCAAATGTTCATGCTATAGAGTTAGAATTACTCGGTTTAACTAGGTGTACATGTATATATATAGTTTTCATCATTCCATCTGGTCATCCGAATATTCATCCATGACAGCTTATATTGTATGCACCCTATAAATCAATGTCAGATACATGTACATGTACTTTTTTAATATGTATGAAATAAATTGAATTATATGACACTGTTTGCAGTTATTACTCTTATTTAAATATGTTTATAAAATTTCTCAGCACGAATTTCATGTTTCGAAATACAGCATTTTGATTAATCGTGTTAATCGAGCTTTAGGCCATAAAAAAGTACGTTGGTTCTCAGATATAGCCGCGTCAAAATAATCTCTGCGCGTCAAGCATTTTATCGACATGGAGTAATAATTTTGTACTGTAATTCGCCACATGATCAAATAAAACACTACAATGTGAAATCCAACCAAGTGTGACGAAATCTGCTGATTTTTAGCAAGGCTTTTTTTGAGAAAAAAATCCAGACTATTGGATTGGCGAAAGCCGGGCGGGCGGTGTCCACAATCAATGTTAAGTTTTCGTGTTTGAGTCCATTTCTTTGTTACTGTACCACCTAGGACCACCAAACTTTCACAGCTTCATAATCCAGGGGTGCCCACCACATATCACAATCCAACAAGTTACCTTTTTTTTAACTTGACCCATTTTTTCCGCGCAGTCGACTTAGCCATTTTAAATGTTAAGTTTTCGTGTTTAAGTCCATTTCATTGTTACTGTACCACCTAGGACCACGAAACTTTCACAGCTTCATAACCAATGGGTGCCCACCACATACAACTATCCAACATGTGACCATCTTGTTTACCTTCACCTATTATTTCTACGTAATTGACGTAGCCATTTTCAACGTTAACTTTTTAACGTACGTCTGGTTAAAGTTGTTTGGTTAAAAGTTTTTCGTTATACTACATCTCTGCTTCGCCCATTACCTTGAGACTTCACATAGGGGTTTATCATCAACCATATTTTCATTCTACCCGCAACCGTGCGGCCCCTGTGCCCAATGTCAAGGTCAAATTACTTTGATTTTTGTTGCTAAAGTTATTTTGTATACTATATCTCTGCAACTGCTTCACCCCTTACTTTGATATTTCACATGGGTGTTTATCATCATTGTCGCGCCCGCTTGCGGAACGCGCGATAGCGTCGGCATTTTTGCATACGTCCGTCTGACAACTTGAAAAAAAATCATAGACAAACATCTCAAACAAAAATAAAATATATGTACATGTATAAAAAACCCGCCCTCACGCGTCACATTCTGCAAACCCCATGTTTGAAAACCAAAGTACTTTTGTATGGCCTAATCTCTAATTCAAGCTCAATATGGCACAAACTGTTTGCTGAGCTTGCTTCTGGAGAGATCAAAATAGTGATAACAATGGCATCTGGGCGTCGGACTTCTGTCTCAAGCTGATTAAAGGTATATTTTTACATGTCATTTCAAATTCAGCAGTTTCATGTATCTTTAAATTTGTTTATGACATGTGTACACAATATAAATGGTAAAGTATACCAGACTGGCTTTGAACATTTAGTATACATGTATATGAAACGTTAGATTGTATTTGATCCTAAATTATTTCACTCGGTAACATTCTTACTTTTTATGAGGGGCCAAGTGACTTTGGTGTGGCATGGACCTGGCACCAGGTCAGGTTATTCTAATTTCGGGGCTGAATATATTTTATCTCGATGTAAATATTCCGTTCTGATTTTGGGATTTTCCCCCAATGCAGCAGGTTAGAATGGGATTGAACACATTTTCTCGGCCTTACATGACCTTAGCTGTTGATAGGCCGTTAAACGCCAATACACAAACAAACAAACAAAACTTACTTTTTATAACCCATTATAAAAGTACCGGTAATAATATTAGTACTAATCCTATTATTTTTGCGGAGTGGGGCTAAGTGACTCTAGTGTGGTGAGGACCTGACACCAGGTCAGCTTATTCTAATTTCAGGGCTGAATATATTTTTTTTTCTGTAAATATTCGGTTCTGACTTTGGATCCCCCGCACCCCATCACAGCAGGTAACGTACATGTATGCCATTATGGGATTCAACCCCATTAATCCGGCCAAACATGACCTTAGCTGTTGACAGGCCATAAACACGATTAAATCAAACCATTCCACAGCCCACCCATGAGGCCCACATCCTCAAGGTTAAATTACTTAGATTGTGTTAACGTTTTGGCAGCATATGCGGAAGTTTTGGACTACCCATTATTTCTGCAACTCTATGTCCGATTGACTTGAAACTTCATGTACTTGTTTGGGCGGTTGGTTGGCAGCATGCGAAGGGTACATTTAACAGGGGGGTGCATTCTTACCGGAATCCCGATATCCTTGGTTTGACTCTCAGGTATATTTTGGCTTTCTAGTACGTGAGAGCTGAATCCGGTTATGCCCATGATAAAAGTAATAAGATTAGTACTAATACTATTACTTTTCGGGAGTGGGGTTAAGTGACTCTGGTGTTGTAATGACCTGTCAGGTTACCCTAATTTCAGGGCTGAATAAACACAAATTCTGTAAATACATGTATCCCGTTCTGATTTTGGGATTTTTAGCTCGTACGGGACTAGTACTAAAGTTTTCCACTGATAAAGTTTATACTTCCCATAAACGACTACTATAAAGTCCCGCTGTGCGTAACGCAAACATTATCTCACCCCTCGAACCCTTACGGAATTATCCCCCCATTTTTATTTAAAAAATCCTATTTTTGGCTCATACCGCTGATGAGGTACATACTTTCCTTACATGACTACTAACTATAGATTTAAAGTTGCGCAGTGTGTAACACAATTTTTTTATTCTTACTTAAATCATTACGGAATTATCCCCATTTTTCGACTCAGAATTTCCCATTTTTGGCTCGTACAGAGAAATAGTCCTACATTTTTCACCGATCCAATTCATACTTTAAATACCTTACCACCATCAAATGCTGGAGTGTGTAACACAAACAAAATCACTACCTCAAATCCTTATGGAAATATCCCCCTTTTTATACGACCGTTTTTAAAAAACGGTACGTATTATGTTTTACCGCGGGCGGGCGGCAGAAGAAAAAGTGCATAGTTCGTGTACACAACTCCTCCGAAACCGTTCAGTCGATCGATCTGAAACTATACTTCTACACATATTAAAGATGTGCATCTTTGTGTTTTTATGTGGAAAAAATATTTTTATCAAAAATATCACCTTTTTAACTTAGCCATTTTTTCTACACTTGTCTATACAATTTTATATACGGTACAGAGTTTGTGTACACAACTTCTCCGAAACCGTTCAGTCGATCGATCTGAAACTATACACACGTCTTCTACACATATAGAAGATGTGCACCTTGGTATTCTTATGCCGAAAACATATTTTTTAGCAAAAATATCACCTTTTTAACTTAGCCATTTTTTCTACATTTCTTTATACAATTCTATATAGGGTACAGAGTTTGTGTACACAACTCCTCCGAAACTGTTAGTCCGCAATCCAAAACATGACGTTACATTAGCAACTGCAACACGAGCCATAACAATATTTTCATACTCTGTCTTGGCCTAATGGGAGACACTTGGCCAGGCTACGAGATATCCAAATTTGATCGACATGCGATAAAAGATGACAAATCTATAGGACTTTTCCGGATCAACACCCCTTGTACACGCCGTTGATACAAACGTCGTAATTTCGACGTCATTGATCTAAAACGTCATATAAGTTTTTACCACGCGTCATAAAACTACTTCTAAAATGAAACATAATTGGGATACATTGATAATATGGCTTTTAAAAGATGTACAATTCAGAATACGCGAAAAAGTAAAAACCCCCACCACCCCCACCCCACCCCCCACTCTCCATTTAAAAGAAATACGATCTTCTCCAGCAAAGTATAAACAAATTGGTTCCCTATTTACTTCGCTTTCATTATTTATTTTGCTTGAGCGGGACCACAGACGCAATGCTGAAAATAAAAATGGCAGCCTCCCAGTCACTCCCGAGTCTCTATTCGCGATTTTACGGAATGGGTCTAGGGTTCCCGAGTGGCTGCTCTGGACTTTCCGTAAGGTTTTGGACAAGTTCCGGTACTCTCCGTAAGGTTTTGGACAAGTTTAGTTTCATTCCGTAAGGTTTTGGACAAGTTCCGCTACTTTCCGTAATCCTACGCACAGTGATTGGCTAGATTGTGTCGACGGACAGTTCCGATCAGACACGAGCCAAAACAAGCCCAGCCAGTAAATATGGCGGCTGTATTCAACATACACAGGAAATGCAAACAAATTATTGTGAAATTATAACGAACTAAACAAGTTTCCTGATGTGTGAAGACGACAATCATAAACTATTGACAATTGTGAACATTCAAGCATGCATCAGAGATCATGGTAAGTTGTGTTCACAAAATGACAGACGCGTTTTGTTGTCCAAAATGTGTGATAAATTCGAAGCGAGGAATACACAATACACAAGCGTGTACACATAAGGATGCTTCGCTTACTGCTGTATCGCTTCAATATATCAAACAAGATATCACTCTGGAGTATTTTGTGTCGAAATCGGATCATTAAGTCATCCAAGATGGCCACCGAAAGGTCAAAATGTCATATTTTAATTAGAGATTTCAAACGTGTGAACACCTTCGTGTCGTATATCAAATCGGAGATATTGAGGAGACAATCGGTCGGGGTCATTTTTGTCGAATTCGGATGATTAGGTCATCAAATATGGTCGCCGGATAGGTAAAAACATTAATTATTTAATCAGAGAGTTCAAACGTCTTCTTCCTGTGAACTGCTTAGCCCACAGGTGACGGTAAAAAAATCACATGACGGTGTATATATATAGATATTAAAGGTTAGCAACGAACTTTACGAAGTGAAAGACGTGCCTTTTAAAAATCTGTTAATATGATAGAAATCGGTACCTTACTATTCCGTTTGATGTTTAATATTTGTGAAAATACACCAGTCCGGGTCTCGGTGCCGTTTACTGGGTGTAAGAGTACCTTGCGCCTGTGGTACAGCACTAGATTTGTAACCTAGTCCTCCCCGGAAAAAGTCGTCGTTATCGAGGGTCCCTGAATTGTTGCTCAAATTTCCCATTATCGAGTATTTTTAGACGTTCAACACGTCGACATTTATAATGTTACATTTAAACCGACTTTGTATACGTCCACAGTGAAGTACACATCCTGGTATGCTTGCTATGCTTCTTACTTGTGGACAAAATCGGATTTTTATCTTTCTTCATCAGAAAATTCAATTGACCTATTTTACAACGCCATTTTTGTTGAAAGAGATGCTGCGGCCTGATTGGCTAAAAATCGCAAAAGGCAAATATTACAAATGTATGATTTAAAATTATTATTTTAAGTTAAAGTGTATACTGATATATAAGTTTAATTTTTAATATATATTAATCATTTTAATACTAAACAAATAGTATTTAATAATACACCAAGTTACAGTTTACCATATATGATCATTGTGGTGTTGTTGTAGATTTAAGAGTAAACAAACCGGGGTCTCATTGACTGCAAGTGCAAGCCAAAATGCGCTATTTTCATATTGCTACCTACTGTATATTTTTGCATTTTTTACTTTAAATTATTTTCACAATTTGAAATCTACATTCCTTTGTGCTAAACAAAACAGAGAATTATACCGACTACAGTGTACAGTACTACGTAGTTTATCGGCTAACTTTCGAGTTGTGTCAACGCATGGTATACTTGAATAGTTCTGTGGGTGGGGTATTGATCTGGGAACGTTTCTGTCATAGCAGTTGCCGAGCCATACTAATTTGATTTGTGTATCGATTTGATAAATATACTGTTTTGGGGTATTTTATAGCAGCGGATCTAACATGTTGGTGATTGTTATGGTATTTATTAATAAACTACTAACTTTATAAGAAACTATGCTAAGCCGAGTTTCTTATGCAATCATAAATCATAATGAGTTTAATATTAAATATCATGTTAAGTAACCAGTTATTTAAGATCCTATTTATCATATAATATCATAGAAACATACTGAAGCGTACTGATCAATTAACTGAATGTTTTCTGTAGCCTAGTTTCTTACACTAACTAGTACATATTTGACCTGTATGGAAAGGGGGTTGGGAGAGGAGAATCTCAAAATCCGAACTGAATATTTACAGAAAAATTAGTACCATAACCTGGCCTGGTGCCAGATCACCATACTAGAATCACTATAATCACTTAGCCACACTCCCTAAAAGTAATAGGATTAGTAATAATCTTTCTACCTTTATAATAGGTGACATCTCTGAAGCAACAATAAAGCGAAAATGAACTGTACCGGAGGGCCAAATTAGGGAGATTCTGGCAAGGATGAATACCATCGTTAAATTTACGCTATGCATGCTCTTGACAAGCCGCCCACTCCAGACAACAAATTGCCGATACAATGCGTTCAGAAATATGATAGAAATCAATTTTTATTACTCCCCTTTCATCACCTGCTGTACAATGTAACATACAAATGTATCCGAGATTCAGCTTGGCTTTTATTTAGAAGACACCACTAGATGTTAATTTTCCTATCCCCTGTGACTCTAACAAACATTGCCGATCCAGATAAGGCACATGGACCCTTTCAACACTAAATAACGAACAGATTTTGATATGTTAATTTACCGATCTAATTGTCACTAAATGATTTTCAGACTAGTCCATTATGACAAGAATTCCGCCACGGAAGCGGTGTCGCGCCTGCTGAGGCATTTGACCGTGAACATTACAAGTAAATAAACTACCTTGACCTTCAGAATTTGGATGGGGGTGTGCATAATGAAGCATCATCCGTAGACAAACATTGATGTGAAATATTATCAATGTCTGGAAAGGGGTTAAAGAGATGTTGTGAAAAAATAATAACTTTAACGCATTTCTGTTACAAAATATCCGTGAACATTACAGTAAATAAATGACCTTGACCTTCAAAAATTTGGATGTGGGGGTGTGCGTAATGAAGCATCATTCCTAGACAAACATTGATGCGAAATATTATCAAAGTCTGGCAAGGGGTTAAAGAGATATTGTGAAAAAACAATAACTTTAACGCATTTCTGTTACAAAACCGGTGAACATTAAAAGTAAATAAATGACCTTGACCTTCAGACTTTGGATGTGGGGGTGTGCGTAGTGATGTATCATCCCTAGACAAACATTGATATGAAATATTATCAATGTCTGGCAAGGGGTTAAAGAGATATTGTGAAAAAACAATAACTTTTAACGCATTTATGTTACAAAACCGGTGAACATTACAAGTAAATAAATGACATTGACCTTGAGAATTTGGATGTGGGGGTGTGCGTAATGAAGCATCATCCCTAGATAAACATTGATGTGAAATATTATCAATGTCTGGCAAGGGGTTAAAGAGATATTGCGAAAAAACAATAACTTTAACGTATTTCTGTTACAAATCCGGTGAACATTACAAGTAAATAAATGACCTTGACCTTGATAATTTGGATGTGGGGGTGTGCGTAATGAAGCATCATCCCTAGACAAACATTGATGTGAAATATTATCAATGTCTGGCAAGGGGTTAAAGAGATATTGTGAAAAAACAATAACTTTAACGCATTTCTGTTACAAAACCGGTGAACATTACAAGGAAATAAATGACCTTGACCTTCAAAATTTGGATGTGGGGGTGTGCGTAATAAAGCATCATCCCTAGACAAACATTGATGTGAAATATTATCAATGTCTGGCAAGGGGTTAAAAGAGATATTGTGAAAAATAAATAACTTTAACGCATCTGCCTTACAAAAAAAACGGACGACGCGGACGACGACGACGATGGAAAAAGCGCCGACTATAGTCGCGGCGCCTCTGCTAAAGCAGGCGCGACAAAAAGGGGTTGTTTTTTTCTGCTCCAAAACATATGAAAATTACTTGTAAAAAAGTGCATATATATCCTGATGAGTTCACTGGTCGCAAGCCGGCTCATCTGCATTTACACTGTTTGCAAATTCCACTATAGAGGTATGTTATGTTGAAAGGATTATGCTTGTTACAATAACATTGCTATGACCTGGTGATAAACTTCAACCAATTATATCAACTGCCATCCATCCAATATAGCATGAAGTGCATGTACGGTATATACCATATTTATTCTCGTAAACATACATGGGATGTGCAACTTTTGAAATAAAAAACAATTCAGCAGACTTGCAGATAAGCTGCGTATTTGCGTAAACACCCAATTAAAATTGCCAAAAACCCAATTGAAATCAGAAGTAGCAAGTATCAAAAAGCAATAACAAATTTGTGGTACCTTTATCATGCTACAGAAAACAATAAAGACCACAAATATAGCATATTTTTCTTACTTTCCATGAAAACACATCTTGGTATTTCATTAGTAATGAAATGCCAAAGAGATGTTTTCATTTCGTGTTTCCTTCGACCAATCAAATCATGTTCTCAGACACACCCTCTGAATCGCAAGACAATCACCTTCACTACAGCCTACTTCCAGAAATTAATTTGCCTCTATCTGTACCATATTTTAATCCCGATTGGCTTTGTTTGTTTTATGAAAAATTGTGTGTGAAATGTAAGGAAATGTTTATTTAACCAGATGAGCTGATTATCTTGAAATAATGCCCTCGCGATTGGGTCCTACTGCTAAATAAACTTGGTTCGCTAAGCTCTCTTGTTTATTTAGCGTAAGGACACACTCACTCACGCATTATTTCACGATAATCAGTTTACCTGGTTAAATAAACGATACGTGTTGCATACTAGAATTTGTAAATATTGAACTGTAATGATTTGCTGGTGGTTGATCTCAGTACAAGCTGTTTTTTTTGCTTATGTTTCTTTTCAGCAAAATTTCAGCAAGAGTTAACCATGGACTTTACCATACAAACAAAAATGCTTAATACCCTCCCGTAATTTAACATTGGCTAAAATGTTGAATATCGGAAAAAAACATCATGTAAAAGAATGCTCATTTATTAATTTTGCCAAATATTAATAATCGTGAAATAATATTATTTTTTCAATATATAGGGTAGGTGAAATAAATCGTTTGGTTTTGTTAAACAGATAGTAGTACCCGTCATCTGGGTGGTGCAAATTTTCGATGTAACCACTTGGTCAAGTTGCATTCGTCACAACAAATCCGGTCCATATCAACATTAATAACATGGTTACATTTAGCACACAAGCTGATGTCTAGTTACTTCTGGTACTGTCATATCCGATATATTGTCATGGTTGAATCTGGTATATGTATTCAAGTTTAATATCACTGAAGAGAGAAGTGAAACATTGATAGATGTATGTTGCTTAGCATCACTTTCTAAAGTGTCCAACTCATGATATTCAACCACTATTTCTCTT
This sequence comes from Conchocele bisecta, assembly GCA_029237695.1. Lineage (NCBI taxonomy): Eukaryota > Metazoa > Mollusca > Bivalvia > Lucinida > Thyasiridae > Conchocele > Conchocele bisecta. The sequence continues at coordinate 14,933,860 of CM055278.1, forward strand.
ACTGCCTCATCTACTTCTCATCAGTTGGCACATCGCTGTCTTGTTCATCATTTACTTTACATGTGTCACTTTCTGACCTGAAATATAATAATTAAAAGTGTATTATTATAACAGTAGATTCCTGAGTATTTGCCAAGATCATGTTAATGGCAGCATGAGTATGTTCCAAATGCTTACATGTATCAAGTGTAAAACATCATGTAAAAGAATGCTCATTTATTAATTTTGCCAAATATTAATAATCGTGAAATAATATTATTTTTTCAATATATAGGGTAGGTGAAATAAATCGTTTGGTTTTGTCAAACAGATAGTAGTACCCGTCATCTGGGTGGTGCAAATTTTCGATGTAACCACTTGGTCAAGTTGCATTCGCCACAACAAATCCGGTCCATATCAACATTATTAACATGGTTACATTTAGCACACAAGCTGATGTCTAGTTACTTCTGGTACTGTGTGGGCATTTTTGGTGCTGAAACATGAACCTCTTTCCTGTGTTCCATCTTCTTTTTGATATTCATAGAATCCATTATATCTCTGGTGAATTACTTGAGGAAGACAAGCACTGGTGTATTTTTTTCAATATGATATGAAACAAGTCAGTTAGTACACAAACTTTCACCACAATATTATCCATGCACCATTGAACATTGTCATTTATATTGTCATGGTTGAATCTGGTATATGTATTCAAGTTTAATATCACTGAAGAGAGAAGTGTATGTTGCTTAGCATCACTTTCTAAAGTGTCCAACTCATGATATTCAACCACTATTTCTCTTACTGCCTCATCTACTTCTCATCAGTTGGCACATCGCTGTCTTGTTCATCATTTACTTTACATGTGTCACTTTCTGACCTGAAATATAATAATTAAAAGTGTATTATTATAACAGTAGATTCCTGAGTATTTGCCAAGATCATGTTAATGGCAGCATGAGTATGTTCCAAATGCTTACATGTATCAAGTGTGCAAATAATGAAGCAATCCATCATGTAATATTAAAGCTGGGGTCCCATATGCCAGGTTATAATATAGCGATACAGATATTTCTGTATATGAATATTCTGTTACTGTATATATGTTTGTTTGGTGTGTTGGGGTTTAACGGCCTATCAACAGCTAAAGTCATTTATGGCCGGATCAATGGGTTTAGTACTAAATCCCATATATTACCTGTACATGTACAAATGGGGGAAAATCCCAAATCGGAACTGAATATTTACAATAAAAATTCTATATATTCAGCCCTGAAATCAAAATAATCCTGATCTGATGCCAGGTCCTCGCCACACCAGAATCACTTGCCCCCCTCCCAAAAGCAGTAGGATCAGTAATAATCTTACTAATTTTATAATGGGCAATAACCCAATTCAACTCCCAGGTAATTCTGTAGATATGACATTTTCTGGCAAAATAAACATTCATTCACCATTGCCCCACGCATTGATTGGCATTATTATACATTTTATATCAGATGTAAATTTCCACACTGATATCAGGGGCGATAACTGTGTTTCCTTAAAATGCTAACAGACATTACAGTATTTACTCTCTGTATGTATTTACTTTATAATCTGTCGAAAATATGATTTTTTCAAGCGACACATTTAATTAGTATAAATAATTAAACTAGAAATGTGGCCTGTCGGCACACGAATGCCCCCGCTGGCAGCCAAAGAAAACAAGGCATATTTGATTATAAGCCATTTACCCGAGCGTTAAGGTTTTGAACGCACCTTGACCCTGGGCTTAGTGGGGGCGGGACGAATGTGGATTTGTCACAGGGCGGTAGAGGACCATTGAAGCAATGCGTGTGTGAAATGTGGGGCAGATCTGAGCAAGGAAACACAAATTATAAGCCATTTAACTGAATGTTAAGGTTTCAAACGCACCAAGTCTGTGACCTTGACCCTGTGCTTAGCGGGGGCAGGACGAATGTGGATTTGTCACAGGGTGGTAGAGGACCATTGGAGCAATGCGTGTGTGAAAGTTAGTGTAGGATTGAGAAACGCGCACGTAGATTTGTCCCAAAGTGGCAAGTAAACAATTAAAGTGGAAAAGGTGAAGGTCGAAGTAATGGGTGGTGGAGTGTGTAAGGCATGTTCATATGTATCATCACTATCATGTGTATAAATATTTAAGCGATTGGCAAAAGTATTGAGAAGTTATTGTATGATTGAGAAACGTGCACGTAGATTTGTCCCAAATGTGGTAATAAAACATTTAAAGTAGAAAAAGGTGAAGGTCAAAGGTCAAGGTCGAAGTACTGGGTGGTGGAGTGTGTAGGGCATGTTCATATGTATCATGTGTATCAATATTTAAGGGATTGGTAAAAGTATTGAGAAGTTATTGTAGGATTGAGAAACATGCACGTAGATTTGTCCCAAAGTGGTAAGTAAACATTTAAAGTAGAAAAGGTGAAGGTCAAAGGTCAAGGTCGAAGTACTGGGTGGTGGAGTGTGTAGGACATGTTCACATGTATCATGTGTATAAATATTTAAGGGATTGGCAAAAGTATTGAGAAGTTATTGTAGGATTGAGAAACATGCAAGTAGATTTGTCCCAAAGTGGTAAGTAAACATTTAAAATAGAAAAGGTGAATGTCAAAGGTCAAGGTCGAAGTACTGGTGGTGGAGTGTGTAGGGCATGTTCATATGTATCATGTGTATAAAATATTTAAGCGATTGGCAAAAGTATTGAGAAGTTATTGTAGGATTGAGAAACGTGCATGTAGATTTGTCCCAAAGTGCTAAGTAAACATTTAAAGTAGAAAATGTGAAGGTCAAAGGTCAAGGTCGAAGTACTGGGTGGTGGAGTGTGTAGGGCATGTTTCATATGTATCATGTGGTATAAATATTTAAGGGATTGGCAAAAGGATTGAGAAGTTATTGTAGGATTGAGAAACATGCACGTAGATTTGTCCCAAAGTTGGTAAGTAAACATTTAAAGTAGAAAAGGTGAAGGTCAAAGGTCAAGGTCGAAGTACTGGTGGTGGAGTGTGTAGGACATGTTCACATGTATCATGTGTAAATATTTAAGGGATTGCAAAATATTGAGAAGTTATTGTAGGATTAGAGAAACATGCAAGTAATTTTGTCCCAAAGTGGTAAGTAAACATTTAAAATAAAAGAAAAGGTGAAGGTCAAAGTCAAGGTCGAAGTACTGGGTGTGGAGTGTGTAGGGCATGTTTCATATGTAATCATGTGCATAAATATTTAAGCGATTGGAAAAAGTATTGAGAAGTTATTGTAGGATTGAGAAACGTTGCATGAGATTTGTCCCAAAGTGCTAAGTAAACATTTAAAGTAGAAAATGTGAAGGTCAAAGGTCAAGGTCGAAGTACTGGGTGGTGGAGTGTGTAGGGCATGTTCATATGTATCATGTGTATAAATATTTAAGGGATTGGCAAAAGTATTGAGAAGTTATTGTAGGATTGAGAAACGTGCACGTAGATTTGTCCCAAAGTGCTAAGTAAACATTTAAAAACTTAACAGCCCATCGTTTTATTACTTACGACAATTTAAAGTTGGGGTCTCATATGTTCGGCTTTCATCGGTATAACTACATAACTAACAAGGCTTATAACTTTGGTCGGATACGGCCTCGTATCATAACAAAATAAAATGTTTAAAATTGTAATTGCCTATGCATTCTATGTATTTCTGCAGGATAATGATAATTCTTAAATGAACATATGTACTTTCCACTACAATATTAACATTAGAGCCCTAAACACATTATTTCAGTTGTTATGATACGAGGTAGTGTCAGGCTTAGGATAATCGGCTGTAATTTGATATTCTTCGCATAATTATGTTCCAACTATGCTATTTCAGCAAAATAACAATACTTCTCAAATGAAAATGTGTATTTTCCGCCAAAATATTTACATTATCGTTAATAAAATCGCGAAATTTGTTATGATACGAGGTCGTGTGCAACCAAAGTTATGAGCCTTGTTTTTCATACATGTATGTAGTTATACCGATGAAAGCTGAAATACGCCAAATGCCTGCCCCATATGCCATAAAATTTTTAGGCACTCCATTTTCTTTATAGGAATTAAATAAGTGTATAATAGTGTAACTATTCCACCAGTTTGAAAATGACGAGTGCCACATAATACAGACAATAATCATTTGGTAATCTTTACTAACAGTGACGTCTGTTTGTATAATGTATATGGGTTTTATTTTGCTATGCCAATGAGGCAGGAAATTTCAAAAAGTTGATTTGCACAACTATTAGCCATATGTTATGCATGATTCGCTTTGTTTTATAAAGTATCATGTGTGACATGCATACATATTTTTTTATTTAACTAGATGAGATTATTATCTAGAAATAATGCCCTTGTGATTGCGTTCTACCGTTAAACAAACTGGGTTCGATACGCTCATTCGTTTGTTTTGCGTCAAGGATAAAATCATTGGTGCATTATTTCACGATAATCAACTCACCTGGTTAAATTAACGGTATGTCATTCATGATTGCAATATTTATGGGAATGATTGTGGTGTCACTGGTGAGGGTCATAAACATTCTGAGAGGGAGAGATGATTGGCAATGAACAATTGTAAGGAATGTGGATGAGATCTGCCAGAACAAAATGTGGCCAAATCACGGTGGGTTATTCAGAAAAATAAAGTGGGGTGGATGTGGTGCACATATTTTGTTTTATATGCAACAGGTTGCTCTATATCTTATGTAGTGCAATGTAATTAGAGTAGCTTAGAAAATCTCGGCTCTACGGATGTGTTTTACTATTTCATCTGTCTTTTATACTTTCTGTATCCGTGAGCTGTGATTTTCTAAGCTATTAATAGAGTTATGTACTCGGAACAAGATGTGATGTACCCCAGAGCTCCAGATAAGCTGCGTATTTGCGTAAATACCCAATTAAAATTGCCAAAAAAACAATTGAAATCAGAAGTAGTGAGTATCAAAAAGCAATGAGAACAATTGTGGTACCTTTATCATGCTGCAGAAAACAATAAACAGACCACAATATAGCATATTTTTCTTATTTTTCCATGAAAACACATCCAAGGAGACAATTCTAATGAAATGCCAAGATATGTTTTCATTTTGAAACAAACATTAACTATTCAATAATTGCTGTCTGTTGATGTGTAAACAGTAGTGTGATTTAATTTTACCCAATTAAAATTTTTAAATACCCAATTGCTTCAGAACTGATGGAGTAACAATACTCAATTACTAATTCCTTATCTGGAGCCCTGGTACCCGCTACTAATCCACAATGAAGGTTACATCACAATATAGAGATAGATAGCCGTGCCAGACTGCGAAAGAAGAACAAATGTTTTCTTTGTGTGCGAGTCACACTGTGTGTGTGTGTGGGGGAGGGGGGTGGAATATGTGTGTGTCATCAGTAAATTAAATAAAGGGAGCGTTTCCTTATGTAAATGTTGCTTTCAGGATGTGGGGGCTGGGAGATGGGCGGTAGTTATATTCAGATAACTGCATCAATGATATAATAATAATCTTTCCATGCTTACCGAATCGTATCACACAACCAGTCAACACAGCGTCAGTCACAGCAGGCGATAGTGTAGTGCAGTGCGGCCTTCTTCCCTTCTTTTCCCGCTCATGAAAGATGTGTGTAACAGAAAATGGTTTTCCGCTGACCGCCGACATAAATGTTATGACCAGTCGCGGCAGCAAACGCTTCCAATTATCGTAAATTCATTACATTTTAACTTGTGATGTTCCCGCGATCTAGCAACATATACGGCTCACTTGATTTACAATTTCAAACTGCCGGTTTACTCCGTGGTTCGGGCGCGAGTGTTACCGATACATATTAATTTTAAAAATGAAAAATTGTATTTATTTTTTACTTGGTTTCAGTCAAATACATTTTTATATTGCATCTTAATTGATTTCTAGAACGGACTCTAATACGCAATCCGCTACGAACAACACAACACTTGCTTACTTGATTTGAGGACATTCCATCTGAAATCGTAGATGTCAGTAAAACAAGTGTACCATACGCTGCGATCCGGTCGCTCATCAACAGCAGCCAACCAGAACACGACTTATAATTCACTGCGGATTGGTCTCCATGCCAGCAGTAAACATATTCTATTTTTGTAAATCAGGGCAAATCAGGGACCGTCGATAACGACGACTTTTTTTTAGGCCTGATGGGTTGACAAAACTTACCTGTATCGCAAGCACAGGGCATTTTTTAACACGGTAAACGGCTCTGTGACGCTGATTAATGTATTTTTAACAACAATCAACGTAAATTGTTACAGTCAGGTGACGATTTCTATAATTTCAAGGGATTTGAATAGCCTGTTGATTTACTTGTTGCGCACCTTGTATCTTATACAAGTAACAACAGACTATCAGATTAGTTGTTCCCATCACCTGTGGCTTAGCCGAAACATTTTCAGATTTTCTCAAATTGTCTTTCGTACACGCAACTTTCGCTTTGGATGGGGTAATCAAAACGCGAATAACTCAATAAATACTTGAAACAGCGATTTGAAGTGAGTATATTCACACACCTAATACCTTTATCGATTGCCAGAGACATATTTCATACATTTAATCGATGTGTATTGTGTTTGTGCGAGCCGGAAAAAAGAGGGCTCTTTCTATAATAGCGCTATTTATACCCACCTTGAATTAACGTATAGTACTGTACGAGACCAAGTGGGTGGGGTAATGGGATTTTTTTTAATAGGCATTTTTTTGGTGTCATAGGTCCGAGTCTTCCACCTGTTCATGTAAACTTCCGCCTGCGATTCTCTTACCAAGAATCGCAATCCAGCGGTCCCTGAATTGCAATTCGTCCCCTCTGAAATTGCCGTCTAATTGCGGTCCAATCGCGGTCCCGTTTTTGCGGTCATTCTTTCGCGATACCGTTTGTGCGGTCATTATTTTGCGGTCCAGTTTGTGCGGTCATTCTTTCGCGATACCGTTTGTGCGGTCATTATTTTACGGTCCAGTTTGTGCGGTCATTCTTTCACGATACCGTTTGTGCGGTCATTCTTTCGCTATTTGCGGTAAAAACTTAGCGTTACGCGTATATATACACCTACAGTAGCGCTTTTCTGCTCCTTACCTATTTATACCCCCCGCAACGAGTTGTGGGGGGGGGGTATACTGGAGTCAGGTTGTCCGTCCGTCCCCGTCCCGTCCGTACCGTCCGTCCGTCCGTCCGTCCGTCCGTCCGTCCCCGTCCCGTCCGGCCGTCCGTCCGTTCATCCGTCCCGTCCGTCCGTCCTCCGTCCGTCCGTCCGTCCGTCCGTCCGTCCGTCCGTCCGTCCGTCCGTTCATCCGTCCGTCCGTCCGTCCGTCGTCCGTCCGTCCGTCCGTCCCGTCCCCGTCCGTCCTGTTAGGCTCTACTACCATGCTGTGCCAAATCCACGACCGTCCAACCCCCGCAGATCCCAATGTCAAGGTCAAATACTTAGTCCGTAAACTTAACATCAGAGAAATATTGTTATAACTTCTATTTCCTTCATCTAAAATGCTTAATATTTCATACATGCATTCCTGTAAGGCTCTACTACTATGCTGTGCCAAATCCATGACCACCAATCCCACCCCCGCTGATACCAAGGTCAAGGTCAAATACTTAGTCTCTTTAGAAAACTTAACATCAGAGAAATATTGTTCTAACTTCTATTTCCTTCTTATAAAATGCTTAATATTTCACACATGCATTCATGTAAGGCTCTACTACCATGCTGTGCCAAATCCACGACCGTCCAACCCCCGCTGATCCCAAGGTCAAGGTCAAATACTTAGTCTCTTTACAAAACATAACATCAGAGATATATTGTTCTAACTTCTATTTCCTTCATCTAAAATTCTTAATATTTCAAACATGCATTCCTGTAAGACTCTAATACCATGCTGTGCCAAATCCATGACCATCCAACCCCCGCTGATCCCAATGACAAGGTCAAATACTTAGTCTCTTTACAAAACTTAACATCAGAGAAATAAGTTTTAACTTCTATTTCCTTCATTGAAAATTCTTATTATTTCACTTGTGCATTCCTCTAAGGTTCTATCATGCTGTGACAAAGATACGACTGTCCAACCCCCGCTGAGCCCAAGGTCAAGGTCAAATACTTAGTCTCTTTACAAAACTTAACATCAGAGAAATATGTTATAACTTCTATTTCTTTCATTGAAAATTCTTAATATTTCATATGCTGTGACAAATCCCCGCTGATCTCGAGGTCAACGTCACATACATATCCCCTTTTGTAAAATGTAACGCCTCCGGGGGCGTTAATTCGAGGTTATACGGTAGTCTCTTTACAAAACTTGACATCAGAGAAATCGGTTAAAACTTCTATTTCCTTGCTCGGCTCTGCTTCACATTTCACACACTCATTGCTCCAATGGACCTCTACCACCCTGTGACAAATTCACGTTCATGCCGCTCGCGCTAATCCCAGAGTCAAGGTCACAAGCCCACACACTTGGAATTTTTTACATATTTTAGGGGTACCTGGGCCCACGCGGGGAGTATTCCGTAAGCCTCGCTTACTGACCAATCTAGTTGTATATACTAATATCGTATACTATCGTAATCGTATAGTATTGGTAATATTTAATGAGCATATCGTATGATCATATAATATTGGTATGTTTGTACCGTATCATCGTATAGTACAGTTTGTTTACATTATACAAACGTACCATACGAATATTATACAAACATACGATATCCGTTCGTAAGTACGATATATCCGTACGGATATGGTATGAATATACAGTGGCGTCATCATGGGCGGTTAAAATATACCGATGCACCGGTTCATTTCGCATGTAAACATCCGGTTTTCATTTTGATCATGTGCCACAATTTTAAGTTTTTCAAAATGAATAAATTTTCAGTCTTACGATACAGAAACAATTTAAAACTGAGGATTGTGAAGTACGGTATCACAGTGAATGTACATGTGTGTGCAATACAGTAATTCATCAGTAATTCATCATTGTACTCCGCACCACCGCCGGGGACACAAAACAATGACACCCCACACATACCAGCCATCTACATTTGGCGTCCTAAAAGTTCCGATCTATATCCCACAGTGGCAACAATGTGTATCACCACCACCACCAGTTTTTGTCTATGACTACACTGCACCCCCCTCTCCCACCCACACACTACTGTATGTAACGCAGGATGACACGGCCGACTGATCAAGTGCTAAACTAGTCCTGGTGCGATGGCCGACTGATACAGTGCTATACTAGCCTTGGTGCGATGGCCGACTGATCAAGTTCTAAACTGGTCGTGTTGCGATGGCCGACTGATCGAGTGCTATACTAGTCCTGGTGCGATGGCCGACTGATCAAGGGCTAAACTAGTATCGGTGCGATGGCCGACTGATCAAGGGCTAAACTATTCCTGGTGCGATGGCCGTCTGATCAAGTTCTAAACTAGTCTTGTTGCGATGGCCGACTGATCGAGTGCTATACTAGTCCTGGTACGATGGCCGACTGATCAAGGGCTAAACTAGTCCCGGTGCAAATGCCTACTGATCAAGTGCTAAAGTAGTCCTGGTGTGATGGCCGACTGATCAAGTTCTAAACTAGTCCTGGTGTGATGGCCGACTGATTGAGTACTATACTAGTCCTGGTGTGATGGCCGACTGATCAAGTGCTATACTCGGCATGGCCTACTGATCACGTGCTATACTGGGCATGGTGAGATGGCCAACTCATCAAGTGCTATACTGGGCATGGTGCAATGGGCGACTGATCAAGCGCTATACTAGTTATGGTGCGATGGCAGACTGATCAAGTGCTCTACTTGTCTTGGAGCGATGGCAGACTGATCAAGTGCTATACTCGACATGGCCGACTGATCACTTGCTATGCTGGGCATGGTGAGATGGCCAACTGATAAAGTGCTATACTGGGCTTGGTGAAATGGGCGACTAATCAAGCGCTATACTAGTTATGGTGCGATGGCACACTGATTAAGTGCTCTACTATTCCTGGTGCGATGACCGACTGATCAAGCGCTAAAATAGTACTGGTGCGATGGCCGACTGATCAAGGGCTACACTAATCCTGGTGCGATGGCCGACTGGTCAAGGGCTAAACTAGTCCTGGTGCGATGGCCGACTGATCAAGGGCTAAACTAGTCCTGGAGCGATGGCCGACTGATGAAGTTCTATACTAGTCATGGTGAGATGGCTGACTGATCAAGTGCTAAACTAGTCCTGGTGTGATCGCCGACTGATCAAGTTCTAAACTAGTCCTGGAGCAATTGCCGACTGATCAAGTTCTAAACTAGTCCAGGAGCGATGGCCGACTGATCAAGTTCGAAACTAGTCCTGGTGCGAATGCCGACTGATCGAATGCTATACTTGTCCTGGTGCGATGGCCGACTGATCAAGTGCTAAACTAGTCCCGGTGCGATGGCCGACTGATCAAGTGCTAAAGTAGTCCTGGTGCGATGGCCGACTGATCGAGTGCTATACTAGTCCTGGTGAGATGGTCGACTGATCAAGTTCTAACACTAGTCCTGGTGCGATGGCCGACTGATCAAGTTCTAAACTAGTCCTGGAGCGATGGCCGACTGATCAAGTGCTAAACTAGTCCTGATGCGATGGCCGACTGATCAAGTTCTAAACTAGTCCTGGTGCGATGGCCCACTGATCAAGTGCTAAACTAGTCCTGATGCGATGGCCGACTGATCAAGTGCTAAACTAGTCATGGTGCGATGGCCGACTGATCAAATCGCATGCCATAATAACTAGAAGGCCATGGCCTGCATTTCGTGCCCGCCGAGGCATTTGATATTACAAACAATTGTTTTATTGCAACAAAGCTTTAGCCTGTTGATGTAAATACATGCCGCACCCGCCGAGGCTTTGATATTATACCCAAAAACTTTAACTAAAAAAAACACTTTAACCAAAAACATTATCCTGAATGCACAACAATGTGCCGACTACATGGCTCTGTCTGCAAGCGGGCCCAACAAAAACTTTAAGGGAAATTTCAAAGTAGTTTGACCGTGACATTGGGCACATATAAATAATAATGAAAATGTGGGTGACAAATACACAGTATATGAAGTTTCGAGTGAATTGGTGAAGCGGTTTCAGAGATATAGTTTTCTTAAAGGTACATGCCCACTCAATAGGCCCACCATGTTCTTTATATCAGAGACATCATCTGAGACATTTTTGGGCAAAATAAACATTAATTCACCATTAATACACATATTTATTGTCATTATTATACATTTTATATCAGACATAAATTTCCACACTGCTATCAGGGGCGATAACCGTGTTTCCTTAAAATGTTACCAAGACATTACTATTTATTTTTTGATGTGCAATGATCTTACTTTATAATCTGTCGAAAACATTATTTTTTCAGGGGATCACATTGAATTAGTATAAGTAATTAAAAAATGTCATGCCCCATTTGCCTATGAAAATAGCCTGATATCACCGCGTGTCACTATCAGTGAAATAAACATTACTAAATGATTATATCCATATAACGGGCACTCGTAATGTTTAGAACTGGTGGAATAGTGACAAAATTATACACTTATTTAATTCCTACAAATAACTGAGAATACACATAACTTTAATTGTTGTGCCTACTGAGTGGGTATGTACCTTTAATTAGCATAAATAATTAAAAGATATCATGCCTCATTTGAACTAGTTTGATGCCACCGCTTAGTCATTATCAGTAAAATAAATATTACTAAATGATTATATATGGATAGCGGGCACACGTAATTTTTAGAACTGGTGGAATAGTGACACAATTATACACTTATTTAATTGCTATAAAGAACAGTTTGTACCTACTGAGTGGGCATGTACCTTTAAAAACTTTAACATTAAATAAAAAAAAACTTTAACCGGACGCGCGAAGTGACGTACATATGGATGTACGTACGTATGTAGGCCAATGTGACAACTATATCGCACTGTCCACATGCAGGCATGTCAAAAACTTTGAGGTAAATTTCAAAGTAATTTGACCTTGATATTGGGCACAGGGGTTGCAGGGGTTGAGCATAGAATGAAAATGTGGATGATAAACAAATATGTGAAGCTTCGAGTGAATTGGCGATGCTGTTTCTGAGATATAGTGTTCTTAAAAACTCAAACCTACGGTAAATAAAAACCATATGGCCATGGCCCGCATGTCGAGCCCACCGAGGCATTTGATTGTCTCGGAGTATATTTATTTGAAGTTTGAATTAAGGTATGTAACAGCTTTAACGCAAATTTGAAAGTCATTTGACCTTGATCTTGGGCATGTGGGTCGCATGCGTGGGCTATAACATGAACATATGGATGATAAAAAAGAATTATCTGAAGTTTGAAGCAAATCTGGGTAAGTGTTGTGGAGATATAAGGTATGCAAACACTTTAACACAAATTTCAAAGTCATTTGACCTTGACCGTGGGGCACAGGGGCCGCATGAGTGGGACACACATTGAATATATGGATGATGACTAATAAGCATTTGATGTTTCAAGTCAATGTGACTTAGGATAAGGTATTTAAAAACATACACCGATTTCGGACGGACTGACGCACGGACTGACGCACGGACGTCATTGTGATCACAAAGTCTCGCTTTCCGCAAGCAGGCTAGGCACAAAAACTACTGATGGACGTCAATGTGCAGACTATATTGCACTGTCCGCAGGCGGTCGCGACAAAAATTATCCAACCCCTTTTTAAAGGTGCATGCCCACTCAGTAGGCTGAAAATGCTCTTTATGGGAATTAAATAGGTGTATAATTGTCACTATTCCACTAGTTATAAACATTACGAGTGCCCGCTATACAGATATAATCATTTGGTAATATTTATTTTACTGATAGTGACGCGCGGTGGTATCGGTATTTTCATGTGCAAATGGGACATGATATTTTATAATTATTGATACTAATTAAATTCATCAACTGAAAAAGAAATTGACAGATTATAAAGTATGATAGTTGCACATCAAAAAATAAATACAGAGAATAAATAGTAATATCCGTTAACATTTTAAGGAAACACGGTTATCGTCCCTGATATCAATGTGGAAATGTTCTTCTGATATAAAATGTATAATAATGCCAAACAATACTTGGGTAATGGTAAATCATTATCTGGCCATAAAATGTCTCCGATGATGTCTCTGACATAAATAATATTTTGTGCCTACTGAGTGGGCATGTACCTTTAACGCTAGCTCCGCACTGTCCCGTGAGACCTATGCATGTGTTAAGTTTCATAAAACATATTGCAAAGGGTGTTCGCGTTATGCTCCGGACAAGTCAGTGCGCGAAAAAACAAAGGGAGATAACTAAACTAGAAAATGTGTTCATAGAACACGGATACCCGACATATCGCTTTGATAGTAAACGAGGCAAAATTCCAGTGTCCAAAAGGAAGAGATAATCCATGACACGGGGTTCGAATCAAAAATCGAAATAAACTTTCCGCATCTACTCATCATAAGGAAGCTACATATCACATTTCAGTACTGTAGCTATTACAAAAGTTTTAAGAGTCACAAGGCAAAATTTTCAAATTCTAATTAAAAAAGGGGGAGATAATCCATGACTCGGAGGTCGAATCAAAATAAACTTTACAAATCTACTCATCATAAGGAAGCTACATACCAAGTTTCAGGTGTGTAGCTATTAGGGTTTAAAAGTTTTACGAGCTACAAGACAAAATTGGAAAGTTCTAACTTGAAAAGGGGAGATAATCCATGACCCTGTGATCGAATCAAACATACATGTACCAAGTTTCAGGTCTGTAGCTATTACGGTTTAAAAGTTTTACGAGTTACTAGGTTGGTGATGACGGACGGAAGAACGGACAAGGGTAACACTAAATGCCCCCTCCACTATCGTGGTGGGGCATAAAAATTAGTGAGGCAAAAGTTGTCATATACAAGTAACTTACCTTAATTCATCAGTTACACACCAGACGATGAATGAACTTTAATTCTGGTGTAGAATATTAAAGTTATTCATTATGTTCAAAAGTGCTGCTTTGACATGACGTGAAATTAAAACATGCATGACAAGATCTGGAAGAATAACCACAGACGCATATTCAGAATCACGTCTGTCGGTTCTTATCCAGCTCCGATTTCTGTCACCTGTCCACAAAATCCAGAATCCAACATTGTCGCAAATATAATCATCTATGTTGTGAACGTTAGAACAAAATGTAACTTAGTATATTATCCAATGCGGGTTGTAATCTCTTGTTTCTCTAAATAGATGCGTCCAACAATCCCTGTAGCTGCTATCGTGATAAAATATGTTAAAGGTTTTGTCAGCGTCTCACATATTGATCTTAATATCCACCATTTTGATTCCAAGTACCAGAATAATGATGTTTCCATGCGCCGTCGTAGTGCTATCTGTCAGATTCCGTTGTTTATTTGATCAAATTGATGGAAAAATTTGTGTCCGCTAATGTCGCCAAGAGCATAATCTGTGACGTTGACTGTAATAATTTAGCATAATTTCTAGCTTGAGAATGTTTGGTTGAATACACTGATCACTATGGTGAATAAGTGTGTATTTGTGCCCGGTTTGCTCAGTAGTAGAGCGATGGTGTGGTAAACCAGAGATCCCCGGTTCGATTCCGGGCTAGTGCGCATCTTTCTCACACTGTGACATTTAGCGCCCAACGTAGTTGCGGGAAGTAACTCTGCAAAATACTCTCACATCGTCCGTACCGAGAGTTATGGTGCTCTCCGTAGGTTTACCCTGCAAAGTACCAAATCACACCTGACTTGCACTTCAACTGTTAATTGCGACATATTTTCTGTATTTTTAAATTGAAAGAAATGTCAGTATTATTCTTATTCATTTCTGTGTAAGAAGTACAGAAGAATATGTCACAATTAACAGCTAAAGCGCGAATGAGATCCGATTCGGTACTCTGCAAGAAAAACCTGGGTCGAAATATTTCTGCCCAGTGACAGTTGCCCAACGAAGGACCGCGACTGATATATACTCCCAAAATTGTACCCAAACATATAGAATTCGGAGACAAAAATTAAACATGGAATTCGAGGACGAATTTCAATTTGGCGGAGAAGAATGTCACAGTACGCAACTGACTATGGGGATGAAATGTGTATGATATGTGCCTTGTTAGCTTGCTCGGTAGAGCCATGGGCATGGTACGGTAAACATGAGGTGCCTGGTTCGATTCCGGGCCGTTATTTATCTTTCTCACTCTGTGACACATGTAAACAGTTTTATTTTAAAGACATGGCTATCACCGGAATAAATATTATCTTCACAAAATTTGATTCGGGCCAATAGAAATCAACAGCCAGAATAGAACGTTTGCAGTAATAGAAATCTAATTCCAAAATAATTTTTTTTTTTTTTTTTTTATGATCAGGTTTCGAAAATTAAAATATGCTTTTCTTTTAAAATTATTATCAATATGTTCACCATGTTATCATGGTTAATATGCAATTCACAGCCTCCTTGCAACTTGAAATTGAAAGACATTATGAAAAGTTGTGTTGATCTCAGAAATTGTCATGTCGACTATAGGATCGCTTCGAAATAATGTTAACAGAATAGGAATGTTGGTGACGGACGGAAGAACGGACAAGGGTAACACTAAATGCCCCCTCCACTATCGTGGTGGGGCATAAAAATTAGTGAGGCAAAAGTTGTCATATACAAGTAACTTACCTTAATTCATCAGTTACACACCAGACGATGAATGAACTTTAATTCTGGTGTAGAATATTAAAGTTATTCATTATGTTCAAAAGTGCTGCTTTGACATGACGTGAAATTAAAACATGCATGACAAGATCTGGAAGAATAACCACACACGCATATTCAGAATCACGTCTGTCGGTTCTTATCCAGCTCCGATTTCTGTCACCTGTCCACAAAATCCAGAATCCAACATTGTCGCAAATATAATCATCTATGTTGGTGAACGTTAGAACAAAATGTAACTTAGTATATTATCCAATGCGGGTTGTAATCTCTTGTTTCTCTAAATAGATGCGTCCAACAATCCCTGTAGCTGCTATCGTGATAAAATATGTTAAAGGTTTTGTCAGCGTCTCACATATTGATCTTAATATCCACCATTTTGATTCCAAGTACCAGAATAATGATGTTTCCATGCGCCGTCGTAGTGCTATCTGTCAGATTCCGTTGTTTATTTGATCAAATTGATGGAAAAATTTGTGTCCGCTAATGTCGCCAAGAGCATAATCTGTGACGTTGACTGTAATAATTTAGCATAATTTCTAGCTTGAGAATGTTTGGTTGAATACACTGATCACTATGGTGAATAAGTGTGTATTTGTGCCCGGTTTGCTCAGTAGGTAGAGCGATGGTGTGGTAAACCAGAGATCCCCGGTTCGATTCCGGGCTAGTGCGCATCTTTCTCACACTGTGACATTTAGCGCCCAACGTAGTTGCGGGAAGTAACTCTGCAAAATACTCTCACATCGTCCGTACCGAGAGTTATGGTGCTCTCCGTAGGTTTACCCTGCAAAGTACCAAATCACACCTGACTTGCACTTCAACTGTTAATTGCGACATATTTTCTGTATTTTTAAATTGAAAGAAATGTCAGTATTATTCTTATTCATTTCTGTGTAAGAAGTACAGAAGAATATGTCACAATTAACAGCTAAAGCGCGAATGAGATCCGATTCGGTACTCTGCAAGAAAAACCTGGGTCGAAATATTTCTGCCCAGTGACAGTTGCCCAACGAAGGACCGCGACTGATATATACTCCCAAAATTGTACCCAAACATATAGAATTCGGAGACAAAAATTAAACATGGAATTCGAGGACGAATTTCAATTTGGCGGAGAAGAATGTCACAGTACGCAACTGACTATGGGGATGAAGTGTGTATGATATGTGCCTTGTTAGCTTGCTCGGTAGAGCCATGGGCATGGTACGGTAAACATGAGGTGCCTGGTTCGATTCCGGGCCGTTATTTATCTTTCTCACTCTGTGACACATGTAAACAGTTTTATTTTAAAGACATGGCTATCACCGGAATAAATATTATCTTCACAAAATTTGATTCGGGCCAATAGAAATCAACAGCCAGAATAGAACGTTTGCAGTAATAGAAATCTAATTCCAAAATAATTTTTTTTTTTTTTTTTTATGATCAGGTTTCGAAAATTAAAATATGCTTTTCTTTTAAAATTATTATCAATATGTTCACCATGTTATCATGGTTAATATGCAATTCACAGTCTCCTTGCAACTTGAAATTGAAAGACATTATGAAAAGTTGTGTTGATCTCAGAAATTGTCATGTCGACTATAGGATCGCTTCGAAATAATGTTAACAGAATAGGAAAACGTAATTTGATACCGACGAAAAAGGAAACAAAACGCAAAATTGATGCTTAGTTTTGCCATATTATACCGTAGACCACACATTATAATTTGATTTTATATGAAAATAAATATATTGTGAGTATGGTGGTGTCTATTAATTTGTTCTTGATATTCGGAACGGCAGTGACGACATTTTCTTTTGTCCAAGAAATTGTCAAGGTCAATGTTTCACTGTTTGTCTCGCAATAACCCGCCGATTTATATTTGCGCACCAAAAAAAGAGATCACCAATACCGCTGACTTTCTAGTCACTTTGAATTAAATAGATGGGATAAAATTTTGGATTGGAACACGGATACGTTTGTCAACTATTTCGATTGTATTGCCGCATTGGTCAAGCAGAGCGGTCTGCTGGTTTGACCGTAGAGCGCAGCGTAAAGCGGTCATTCTTTCGCAGTTTAAAGAAAAAAAGGAGCGTAAGCTGCAATTAAAAGCGGAGCGCAGCGCTAACTGCGCTATAAGTATTGCAATTCCGCAACCAACTCTTTTGACCGCAGTCACATGATTGCAGTCCGATTGCGGTCCAATTGCAATTAATGGGAAAGCGAATTGCAATCCTGCGCTCCAGGAATTGCAATTCGCCTGGTAAGAGAACCGCATGCCACTCTGTATGTACATGTATGCGACCGTACAGCCAGACTGTACGGTTTTTCAATCATACGTCGGACTGGAAAATGGCTAATAAACATAATCATCATGATGGAACCGTGTTACGCGACGCTTGGCAGTCGATTACTGATCATCCATGTTCACGTTGTGCCACCGTTTTGTCATCGCTATTCGAGTTTTATTTGTCAATACCATATAAAATGAAAATCAATTCAAATTCATATCGTCTGGTTATGATGCATTATGTTAAACCATGTTTAGCGGCTTACATGATTTGTATCGCACCCGCTTGCGGACATCGCGATATAGTATTTACATTGGCGTACGTACATGTACGTACGTGCGTCAGAGTTTGCGTTAATGTGCTTAACTACACTATATCGCTGAAACCGCTTCACCGATTAACTTTAAACTTCACATGGGTGTTTATCATGATCCATATTTTCAATCTAGACCCAACTGTGCGGGTTTGAAAGTTACATTAAAGTGTTTACGAAAATTCGGTTGAAGGTTTTACGTATACTATACATGTATCTCTGCAACCGCTTCACCGATTAACTTCAAACTTCACATGGGTAATATGCGTACGGGTTAAAGCTTTTGTACACTAAACGTTTTTTAGTAGTATCAAATGCCTCGGCGAGCGCGACATGCGGGCCGCGGACATCTAGTAGTGTATTATAGTCAAATTAGGTACACTAAACCACTAAACAATGTTTTAAATAATACATCGTGACAAGACGGTATAAATTTGAAACAAAGCATATTGCAGAGTTGCATTATATGTGCAGCTTTAAAAGCTGCATACATGTACCCACTCAGTAGACACAGCATGTTCTTTATATCAGATACATCATCTGAGATATTTTCTGGCAAAATAAACATTCATTCACCATTACCCCACGCATTGATTGCCATTATTATACATTTTATATCATACGTAAATTCCGACACTGATATCAGGGGCAATAACCGTGTTTCCTTAAAATGTTAACGGACATTACTATTTATTCTCTGTAGCTATATTTTGATGTGCAATGGTCGTACTTTGTAATCTGTTTCAAATATTATTTGGTCAGTTGACGCATTTAATTAGTATAAATAATTAAAACATATCATGCCTCATTTGCATATGAAACTAGCATGATACCATCGCGCGTCACAAAGAGTAAAATAAATATTACTAAATTATTATATCTGTATAGCGGCGACTCGTAATCTTTAGAACTGGTGGAATAGTGACACAATAATACACTTATTTATTTCCTATAAATAACATTTTGCGCCTACCTAGTGGGTACATGTATGTACCTTTAATGTTAGCGAAGGTTAAAAGGTTATAGAAAAACTATGTTTATACTAAGGTTAGCGAATAATCATCCTGAATGATTGATATACAGTGGAACCTCTCTAAACCGGACAGCATGGGAGGTCCCCAGTGTGTCCAGTTTAGAGAGGTGCCACTGTAACTGAACTGTACCTAACAACATGTGCGATATACATGTATCTTGGAAAATATTTACAAAATTTATGAAACATTGTCCCTAAATGACGTCGAAAGTTGACGGAATGTTCATGGCGATGAAATGTTCGTCACCTTTCGACGTCATTTACAGAAAATATGACAGTTTCTGTAAATAAATTTAATGCAAAATTGCACATGTTCTTATGTACAAAATCACATGGCGTGTCTCATTAATACAAAGCTTTGTAGTTGTCGGCTATAGACATACATTTACACTACTGTCCGTTTCATGAAAGCTGCCCAAATTTTACGGCTATGTAAACAATTCAAAAGCAATATTTGTTTCCATAATATTAAATTAAAGGACATTTTAAGAATGTGCCTTCTTTTTATTACGTGAAATTTGGTCAAATATCGATTGTATTGTTAAATCAACATATACATGATAGAGTGAAGATGTCTATGGGGATTTAATATGAGAATGTGTTTAGAATTTCAGAAATACTGGACGAATTTTCAAAATTTAACTTTTGTTTTCTTAGATCATTTCCAAGCTATCTAGCCAGGTTTCGGTGTCAATTTCCAAAAGTTTCGTTTTCTGACTCCTCCCACAGCTCCTCCACCTCCTATTCCCCCATGTTAAATTCCCATAGACAAATCTATTTTTCGTAATAAAATAAAAATTGGACCAAATTTTACGAGCTAAAAAGAAGGATAATTCTTATATTTTGCTTTAATATAATATTATAGAAAAAATACTGTTTTTGCATTGTTTATACAGCCGTAACATGTGTGTAGATTTCGTGAAACAGAGAGTAAACAGTCCCAGATTGTGTTTTACATGTATAATGTCACACAAACGGAACCAGACACCGTTTTTGGTCATGTGGTCAGTATGTTTTGTAACCAACCACCACCCAATTATGAAAATAATGTGCTAACACTATGTTCTGTCTCGAACTCGTTTCATCGATGTACAGTCATAATGTGTTCTGATTTTCTTGGCTACATGTTCATTTGTCCCGGCGCGTGTACAAAACAAACAATATTACTTTCATTATGGACTTATATTTATACGTTAGTATTCACATATTGGATTATAAGGACTTAAATACGAGGGAGAGCTAGCGACCGCAGTATTTAGTTCATTAACAGTCCAATATATGAACAATAACATACTCATTTTTCTTATAATTAGCCAATGCAGTCTCCTTTCCGAGTATTGGTTATCTATTTCTTGTCGACCAGGTAGTCACTAAATCTGGTATATGAAATATTTGATATGTGAAATAAAAATTAAATAAGTGAACTATAACGTACTTATTGTTTACACAGCCCAGTCGCGAAGCTCCACCCCTAAACGTGATTTCGAATCGCTATACTAGCATGTGATAGGCTGTGTGACACGAAGTGATCGCGTGTGTGGGCGGCAATATGCTTTGCGTCTCGTGAAATGATGACAACACGGCGTAAAATCGGTTCTGAATATGGCGGCTGAACCTTTAATTATTAATTAAATGGATATTGGCAAAAGCGTCACAAAATGCTATTAATTGAGATGAAATGCTGTTATTTCATTGGTCGATAAACTAGGGTAGACAATACTATTGCTTTGAGTACAGACTTAATAAATTACATATTGAACGAGTTCTCTGATTGAGTTCACAGGAAACGAGACAATGAAATCAGCTTAAATGATAGATCACATGCATTTCATAATACATTGTATATGTACGGATCACTGAACCTGGTATGTTATATCAGTCTCACGCAATATAACAGCTAATTTTATTAAGTGTAATGTAGTATGATGTTCAATAGCATGTGTTAATGTACTGTAAATCCCATGTTATGTAACACATGAAAGTACGTGAATGTCCTCTCCACAAAAACAACAACAACAGCAACAACACAGACATCTACACGACTAGTGTTAGGGAAAGTAATTATTACTGTCACCTAACATAATTCCATTAAACGTTGTATATTTTGTGAAATATGACATATCATAACGAACAAAAACCCCTTACTGATCAACACCAGGTCCGAAATGTTGAGTCTTTATTCTGCATGTGCCACGATTGGTGACACAAGGGGAAAATACCAGGCACGTTACTGTCTTTTAATATCAAGTTTATCCGGCAAGGCTAGGAAACGCGTAGGAATTCCCTCCGTTTCCGAGGCGAGACTGATAAACGTGATATCAAAAACACTAGCACGGTATTCTATGTATCATGTAACGTTTTACGCTACAGAATGAACACTGATGACGTGGTTTTCGTTGAAAAGAACACGGACTTGTTTGTCTTGCGTCATTACACTGATGTCAGTTCGACCAATGAAACGTTAATTTTCAATTCGTTGTAACCCGCATTTTCGCTTCAGGTCAATGCCTGATACGACATTATGTTATCAGTCAGTACGTATTCGGTCAAGACAGATCTCGTTACCTGATAAATATACATGTTGATCAGAGGTGGGGATTAGATAACCATGTGATCATGCATATGGTAGTAAGGGTGTCTGGCACTAGATATGGATATTGTGGATTCAGTGCTGGAAAATATTGTAATTTTAAATATTCTCGTGAGTAGAAATAGTCCCGTGTGTTCACGACCTTGCTGTTGAACGGACACAAAACCAGATTCAAAATACTATTAATTCAAGCGATGATAGACACATACATGACGGTTTCTAGCGCCAGAACTCGACGTTCAACTGTCTGATGGACCGACGCCATATTCCGGGCGGCTAGAAGTGCGACTCTCCAACTCGTCCGCCTGGGGCACAGTATGTGGCGATCTCTGGTTGAATACGGCGGCCACGGTAGCCTGTCGACAGCTTGGCTACATCTGGGGTGTACGTATACATTTCCAGTGTAATCTCTATACACTGAACACCATTTGGGAAATCCCCGGCGTTTACCTTATTTGAAAGGCAAACATGTTAAAATTTTGTTCATTTCTTTCGTTTTATTATCACGGCTGCCAGCGTGGGGATTAGCTTCATCTAACGATGCCAGTTCTTGATTTATATGCAATATACTGTAGAAACGCCATTTCCGGGTCCCTTGCATGGTATGTCGCCCGGACTAGTTTGTGAAGGGTCGCATTTCACAAAAGGTGTGCCCCCTTCTCGTATCTGTATTACAGTGGAACATCTCTAAGCCGGATGCCCTGGGGACCCCTATGGTATCCGGTTTAGAGAGGTTTCACTGCATACAAATATTCTAGCGAGATATTGACTAGTAATAAGTATAATTGTATCCCTTACAGGAGGCGGTGTGCGAGGCGCCGTACGGGGCGGGGGCGGGCGAGATCTACCTAAGCAACGTGAAGTGTGCGGGCACGGAGGCCTCACTGCTGCAGTGTCAACACAGGGGATGGGGCAACCACGACGACTGCAGTCATTCCGAGGACGCCGGGGTGGTCTGTCATAACAACACTGGTTTGTGTGTCTCATAATGTCATAACAACACGGGTTAGTGTGTCATATAATATCACAACAACACGGGTTAGTGTGTCACGTAATGTCACAACAACACGGGTTTAGTGTGTAACATAATGACACAGCAACACAGGTTAGTATGTACCAACATGTCACAACAACATGTCACAACAACACAGGTTAGTGTGTCAGATAATGTCACAACAACATGGGTTAGTATGCCACAACATGACACAACAACACCACAGGTTAGTGTGTCACAACATGGCACAACAACACGGGTTAGTGTGTCACATAATGTCACAACAACACAGGTTAGTGTGTCACATACTGTCACAATAACATGGGTAAGTGTGTCACATAATGCCACAACAACACGGGTTAGTATGTCACAACAACACGGGTTAGTGTGTCACAACACGTCACGACAACATGGGTTAGTGTCTGTCACAACATGTCACAACAACAGGTCATAACCAACAACGTTCAACACGTCGAGTTTGTATGCCACAGCAACACGGGGCAGTAGCTGTATGCTCCCTGAAAATATTGTTTACATAGTTATCACTTTGTCCGGCGTCCGCCTTCCGAATATTACGTTAAAGTTTTTCAAATTGCTATTTCTCTGTGCCTGCTTGGAATATCAACTTGAAACTTAATATACACATTGATCACCATTCATATTTTCATCGTATACCCTACCTATGTTGCACAGGAGCCCAAGGTCAAGGTCAAAGGACTTTTTCTTTGATGAAGCTTATTTTAAAGTTTTTTTAAATTTTTTTTCAAATTCTATATCCGTGACCGCTTGCGATATCAGATTGAAACTTCACATACGCAGAGATCACCATCCATAAGTTCGTTGTATACCATACTAATGCTGCCTAGGAACCCAAGGACTAGGTCAAATGACTTTAAACTTTTGTTAAAATGTTACATTATAATTCAATTCAATTAAAATTATCATCCACACATTTATTGTGACTAATAAACAAAACTTTACGTTAAATCTTTCTACAAGTTATCTCTGTTACGCATTGAGATTATGATGTGAAACTTCATATACACATTTACCACTATTTACGGCACCGATACCCAGGGTCAATGACTTCGAACTTCAATTCAGGCGTCATCGGGAAACATTTGCCGGATTTACTGACCATCTAGATTCATAATGTCGCAACAACACGCGTTAGTATGTCACAACAACACGGGTTAGTATGTCACATAATGTCACAACAACACGGGTTAGTGTGTCACAATCACAGATACCAGAACAATTACCTGATTATCAAGTTTCAAATATAAATTACTCGTATTCTAGAAACGATACTGACATGCGATTACTGTTCAGTCACTTGTGGTCACAACATGTCACAACAACATGGGTCAGTATGTCATAATAACACGGGATAGTATAAAACAACAACACTGTTAGTACGACATAACATGGGTTACCGGGGTGGTCATTCACAACAACACAGGTTAGTAGTTCACAGCATGTCACAACAACAGGGGTTAATGGGTCACACCATGTCACAAAAACAGGGTTAGTGGGTCACAGCATATCACAAAACAAGGTTAGTGGGTTACAGCATGTCACAACAACAGGGTTTAGTGGGTCACACGGTGTCACACCAACAGGGATTAGTGGGTCACAACATATCAAAGCAACAGGGGTTAGTGGGTCACAAGATGTCACAACAACAGGCGTTAGTGGGTCACACCATGTCACAGTAACAGGGGTTAGCGGGTCATAACATATCACACCAACAAGGGTTAGTGGGTCACAGCATGTCACAACTACATGGGTTAGTGGGTCACCCCATGTCACAACAACATGGATTAGTGGGTAACAGCATGTCACATCTACACGGGTTAGAGGGTCACAGCATGTCACAGCAACATGTTTCCATTAAACGTTGTAGATTTTGTGAAATAGGATATATCATAACTAACAAAAAACCCTTACTGATCAACACCAGGTCGGAAATGTAGAGTTTTTAATCTGCATGTGTCATGGTCGGTGATACACGGGGAAAATACCAGGAATTCCCTCCGTTTCCGAACCGAGCGTGGGAAACGTGATATCAAAGACGCTATACGGTATTCTATTTATCATGTAACGTTTTACGCTACAGAATGAACAATGATGACGTGGTTTTCGTTGAAAAGAACACGGACTTGTTTGTCTTGCATTTTTACACTGATGTCAGTTCGACCAATCAACATTTAGTTTTCATTTCCTTGTAACCCGGATATTCGCTTCAGTTCAATGCCTGATACGACATTATGTTATCAGTCAGTACGTATTCGGTCAATGCAGATCTCGTTACCTGATAAATATACATGTTGACCAGAGGTGGGGATTAGATAACCATGTGATCATGCGTATGGTAGTAAGGGCGTCTGGCACTGGATAGGGATATTGTGGATTCAGTGCTGGAAAATATTGTTATTTGAAATAGTAGAAATAGTCCAGTGTATTCACGACCTTGTTGTTGAAGTGGACACAGAACCAGATTCAATCAACTAGTAATTCAATAATGCCCATCAAGCGATGATAGACACATACATGACGGTTTCTCGCTCCAGGACTCGACGTTCAACTGGCTGATGGACCGACGCCATATTCCGGGCGGCTAGAAGTGCGACTCTCCAACTCGTCCGCCTGGGGCACAGTATGTGCCGATGGCTGGGTGTATATGGCGGCCACGGTGGCCTGTCGACAGCTTGGCTACATCTGGGGTGTACGTATACTTTTCCAGTGTAATCTCTATAAACTGAACACCCTTTGGGAACTCCCCGGCGTTCACCGAATTTGTAAGGCAAACATGTAAAAGTTTTTTCATTTCTTTCGTTTTATTATCACGGCTGCCAGCGTGGGTATTAGCTTCATTTAACGACGCCAGTTCTTGATTTCTATGCAATATACTGTATAAGCGCCATTTCCGGGTCACTTGCATGGTATGTTGGGCGGAGTAGTTCGTTAAGGGTCGCATGTCACAAAACGTGTGCCCCCTTCTTCTCGTATCTGTATTACTGTGGCACATCTCTAAGCCAGATACCCTGGGGACCCCCAGCGTGTCCGGTTTAGAGAAGTTTCACTGCATACAAATATTCTAGCGAGATATTGACTAGTAATAAGTATAATTTTATCCCTTACAGGAGGCGGTGAGCGAGGCGCGGTACGGGGCGGGGAAGGGCGAGATCTACCTAGACGACGTGAGCTGTGCGGGCACGGAGGCCTCACTGCTGCAGTGTGAACACAGGGGATGGGGCAACCACGACTGCAGTCACACCGGGGACGCCGGGGTGGTATGCCACAACAACACTGGTTAGTGGGTCTCATAATGTCACAACAACACGGGTTAGTATGCAACAACATGTCACAACAACACAGGTTAGTGTGTCACATAATGTCACAATAACACGGGTAAGTGTGTCACATAATGTCACAACAACACGGGTTAGTATATCACAACAACACGGGATAGTGTGTCAGAACACGTCACAACAACACGGGTTAGTGTGTGTCACAACATGTCACAACAAAATGTCACAACAACACGGGTTTGTATGCCACAGCAACACGGGGCAGTATTTGTATGCTCCCCGAAAATATTTTGTACATACATCTAGTTACCGCTTTGTCCAGCGTCCGCCCTCCGAATATTACGTATAAGTTTTTCAAATTGCTATATCTCTGTGCCTGCTTGGGATTTCAACTTGAAACTTCATATACACATTGACCACCATACTTATTTTCATTGTATACCCTACCCATGTTTCCCAGGAACCCAAGGTCAAGGTCAAATGACTTTGTTTGTTGAAGCTTACGTTAAAGTTTTTTCAAATTGCTATATCTCTGTGACCGCTTGCATATCAAATTGTAAATTCATATGCGCGGTGATCACCATCCATATGTTCATTGTATACCATACCCATGCTGCCTAGGAACCCAAGGGCTAGGTCAAATGCCTTTAAACTTTTGCTGTTACATTATAATTCCATATTAATTATGACTAATAAACAAAATATTACGTTAAGTATTTATAAACAAAATATTACGTTAAGTATTTATACATGTTATCTCTGTTACCCATTGAGATTATGATGTGAAACTTCATATACACATTTACCACTATTGACTACACCGAGACCCAGGGTCAATGACTTCGAACTTCAATTCAGGCGGCATCGGGGAACCTTTGCCGGATTTACATACCATCCAGTTTCATAATGTCGCAACAACAAGCGTTAGTATGTCACAACAACATGGGTTAGTATGTCACATAATGAAACAACAACACGGGTTAGTGTGTCACAATCACAGGTACATGTACCCGACCAATTACCTGATTATCAAGTTTCAAATATAAATGACTCATATGCTAGAACCGATACTGACATGCGATTATTGTTCAGTCACCTGTGGTCACAACATGTAACAACAACATGGGTCAGGATGTCACAATAACACGGCCGGGATAGTGTCACACCAGGGTGACACCGAACTAGTCTACTGTAGGGACGGAACACCAAGCACGTTGTGGACAGAGACAACAAGGTATATTTTTACAAGTATGATATATTTACATAAATGATAAACACAAACAATAGATGAATTTGTCAGTACGGACAACGTCCCCTAGCAGCCACCGCCACAGGCCCTTGCACAACCAAGGCACATCCTCGATTCTGGAACAGGTAGGTAAAGTCAAAAGTAAACGTCATCATCATATGGATAAATATCCAATGTTAGAGATCATCTAAACAACTGCGGCTTCTGCCATGATGGGAGTGACGTTATAATAATGTCGTAAAGTTACTGGTTCTTAGGAGATACTCAGCCTACTAGGGCGGATGGGGTCCATAACGCATCGGTGAACATCCCTATCGATTCTTCACGTCCTTTGACGGAATGACGTCACCGGAATATGCCCCACTCGATTACGCCCTCGGTCCACGCGGAGCAGAGTCCTCGCTAACACACGGTGTCGTGTCGTGGACTCCAGAATAAGGAAATAACTCTGTGTTGCGTACTGAATTACGCAGACACAAAGAAGGGACGTGCCGACGCTCGTGGCTGACTGGCTGGCTGCCTGGCTGGTGTATTGGCTGGCTGGGACTACAAAACACCAACGGTGTTGTTACCAGAATGTAACGTGTTATAGTCTCAATAATAGTCACAGTAGTGCACATGAAATCAATATCCTGATTGCATGGCAATACTAAACATCATCATATATTACAATGATGAAACATGATATTATGCAATGTACACAAAGATATTTTCACTAATTGGAAGAAGGGGGCTGATGGAATTCATAAGTCTGAAAATGCGATATAACACATTAATGAACAGCCACTATATCTAGTGTACCCAACGATATACCTCTTCACAGCCGTACATGTGAATACAGACGTCATTCACAGTTATTTACCATTAGTAAACAAACATTTGATTGCGACAGGCCTTACTTTGATCAGACTGCCCGTGGCCAACTGCGCTAACATAATAAAGAGCAACTGTGCTAAGTATTCTCCTGTGCAGATTCACAGTATTACATTACATTACATTACTAATAATAAACACTGTATACTCTAATCAGACTGTAAGATTCCACAGGCTGACCCAAAGCATCAGTGATTGAAACAAATTATACTTCACATCATGTCCTTATTGCAGCTTACTGATGTATAAATCAGTGCACTTAGAGCAGAACTGTCTGATCTGGCCATCCTGGTCGCAATAGCATTTACAATATTTACAACACACTGCGAACGTAATACGACTTAATAAAATGAATGTACAGACGACTGGGTTAGGAGTTAACATGTGTTTCCCCATAGAGTAATGAAAGTCGTCCAGAAAATTCACGTTACAATTGTGACATGTTAAAATTGGCAATATTCTAATGTATTGTACAGGGCGCAGACTGATATTCGATTGAATCGTAACATAAAATGCATGGCTAATGTTAGTGAACATTTCAATCAAGTTCGCCCTTCGTTTTACAAATACAATAAATTGCTAATGCAATTAGTCAGAGTGACATGCAACAAAAACACATGAGAATAATATGCCATTACAATACTCACGGAATGCTCCCACATGCCAGTCCTGTAATCGTTATTATTTACACGTAAGCACGACGAACTAATGAATCAATAATATTTGATTAAGGGAGATAATCTACATCAGCGGATACATGCCATACGGCTTTTATTGACCAAGCGTTTGGTCGAAACGGGGCCAAATAACTCGGGTAAATTAAATAGTGCAGTATTATCGAGGATACGATAACACTGCGTAGAATTGCCGGTCTTGGCAAGATTCAGACTTAAATGGCAGCATTAGAAAGTTAACAACAACATATGTACTCACCAATTCCCAGTGAAAAACTTGTGCTCCAAAGTCACAAGAATGAAATTGAATGTCCGACTGATAATATATGGTGCTACAACGAATATATATCCCCACCCTAGTGCACGACTATCCCATGTAGTCTGCTTGTCAATGTAAAATTTATGGATCCACATTTGGCTTACAATTTTACGTAAGTGGACTAATGATCTGACAGTCAGTCTAGCTCATGAGATATCTGGTGAATTAGTCTGAAATACTTCAGTCATAAATAGGTATGACTTACTAGGTAATTAGGCTAGCATCTAAGTCTGCATATACAGTGTAGATCACCCAGATACGACCAGTGCAAAATCCAATACTGGTAGTCCGTGCGCGGTTTCGGATAAAGCGCTATTCTCTCCAGCGGTATACTCCACGGGCGATATTACACACACCAATACCTATTCGACCGTCTTGTACTAGAATATTCGATTACTGCTCTAGACTATGTGACCTGTGTTACAATTAATGGATGATAAAGAATATAGTCGGCTACGATTCGTGACAGATAGTATGTCACAACAACACTGGTTAGTACGACATAACATGGGTTACCGGGGTGGTCATTCACAACAACACGGGTAAGTAGTTCACAGCATGTCACAACAACAGGGGTTAGTGGGTCACACCATGTCACAAAAACGGGGTTATTGTGTCAGCATGTCACAAAACGGGGTTAGTGGGTTACAGCATGTCACAACAACAGGGTTTAGTGGGTCACACGGTGTCGCACCAACAGGGGTTAGTGGGTCACAAAATGTCACAACAACAGGCGTTATTGGGTCACACAATGTCACGACAACATGGATTAGTGGGTTACACAATGTCACAACAACACGGGTTAGAGGGTCACTACATGTCACAGCAACATGTTTCCATTAAACGTTGTAGATTTTGTCAAATAGGATATATCATAACTAACAAAAAAACCCTTACTGATCAACACCAGGTCCGAAATGTAGAGATTTTAATCTGCATGTGTCATGGTCGGTGGTACACGGGGAAAATACCAGGAACGTTACTGTCTTTTGATATAAAGTTTATCCGACAAGGCTAGGAAACGCGTAGGAATTCCTTCCGTTTCCGAACCGAGCGTGATAAACGTGATATCAAAGACGCTAACACGGTATTCCTTCCGTTTCCGAACCGAGCGTGATAAACGTGATATCAAAGACGCTAACACGGTATTATATTTATCATGTAACGTTTTACGCTACAGAATGAACAATGATGACGTGGTTTTCGTTGAAAAGAACACAGGCTTGTTTGTCTTGCGTCATTACACTGATGTCAGTTCGACCAATGAAAGGTTAGGTTTCATTTCCTTGTAACCCGGATATTCGCTTCATGTCAATGCCTGATACGACATTATGTTATCAGTCAGTACGTATTCGGTCAATACAGATCTCGTTACCTGATAAATATACATGTTGACCAGAGGTAGTGATTAGATGACCATGTGATCATGCGTATGGTAGTAAGGGCGTCTGGCACTGGATAGGGATATTGTGGATTCAGTGCTGGAAAATATTGTTATTTGAAATATTCTCGTGAGTAGAAATAGTCCCGTGTATTAACGACCTTGTTATTGAAGTGGACACAGAACCAGATTCAATCAACTAATAATTCAATAATGCCCATCAAGCGATGATAGACACATACATGACGGTTTCTAGATTCAGGACTCGACGTTCAACTGTCTGATGGACCGACGCCATATTCCGGGCGGCTGGAAGTGCGACTCTCCAACTCGTCCGCCTGGGGCACAGTATGTGCAGATGGCTGGGTGAATACGGCGGCCACGGTGGCCTGTCGACAGCTTGGCTACATCTGGGGTGTACGTATACTTTTCCAGTGTAATCTCTATAAACTGAACACCATTTGGGAACTCCCCGGCGTTCACCGAATTTGTAAGGCAAACATGTTAAAGTTTGTTTTATTAGTTTCGTTTTATTATCAAGGCTGCCAGCGTGGGGATTAGCTTAATTTAACGATGCCAGTTCTTGATTTCTATGCAATATACTGTATAAACGCCATTTCCGGGTCCTTGCATGGTATGTCGCCCGGACTAATTTGTTAAGGGTAGCACTTCACAAAACGTGTCCACCCTTCTTCTCGTATCTGTATTACTGTGGAATATCTCTAAGCCGGATACCCTGGGGACCCCCAGGGTGTCCGGTTTAGAGAAGTTTCACTGCATAAAAATATTCTAGCGAGATATTGACTAGTAATAAGTATAATTGTATCCCTTACAGGAGGCGGTGAGCGAGGCGCCGTACGGGGCGGGGACCGGCGAGATCTACCTAGACGACGTGAGCTGTGCGGGCACGGAGGCCTCACTGCTGCAGTGTGAACACAGGGGATGGGGCAACCACGACTGCAGTCACTCCGAGGACGCCGGGGTGGTATGTCACAACAACACGGGTTAGTGTTTCACGTAATGTCACAACAACACGGGTTAGTGTGTCACATAATGTCACAATAACACGGGTAAGTGTGTCACATAATATCACAACAACACGGGTTAGTATGTCACAACAACACGGGTTAGTGTGTCACAACACGTCACAACAACATGGGTTAGCGTGTGTCACAACATTCACAACAGCATGTCACAACAACAAGGTTTAGTGGGTCACACGGTGTCACAGCAACAGGTGTTAGTGGGTCACAATATGTCATAGCAACATGGGTTAGTGGGTCACAAAATGTCACAACAACAGGCGTTAGTGGGTCACACCATGTGACAATAACAGGGGTTAGCGGGTCATAACATGTCACACCAACGGGGGTTAGTGGGTAACACCATGTCACGACAACATGGATTAATGGGTTACAGCATGTTAACAACACGGGTTAGAGGGTCACAACAGGTCACAGCAACATGTTTCCATTAAACGTTGTAGATTTTGTGAAATAGGATGGGATAGGTTACAGCATGTCACAACAACAGGCGTTAGTGGGTCACTCCATGTCACGATAACAGGGGTTAGCGGGTGATAACATGTCACACCAACAGGGTTAGTGGGTCACAGCATGTCACAACAACATGGGTTAGTGGTTCACACCAAGTCACAACAACATGGAGTAGTGGGTTACAGCATGTCACAACAACACGGGTTAGAGGGTAATATCATGTCACATCAACAGGTTAGTGGATCACACCATAGCACAACAAGATGGGTTAATGGGTCACAGCATGTCACAACAACAGGGGTTAGTGGGTCACACCATGTCACAATAACAAGGGTTAGTGTGTCACACCATGTCACAACAACATGATTAGTGGGTCACACCATGTCACAACAACATGGTTAGTGAGTCACACCATGACACAACATCATGAGTTAATATGTCACAACACAAGGGATGGTTTTATCACGACCTCACTCGTCCTGGCGGCCTGGGTTCGATTAGACCTGACTACACCTCCACCTGCTCTAATATTGACAACAAATAACACGCTCCAGTTTTGTTTGTGCAATTACAGTTGCCAATCAGTAGATCTGTGTAGCCTGCAATCTGTGTCTCTCAGATCTTGACTAAACGCTGCACGTCTGTATATACGGGAACACGGGTGTACATGTAGCTGCAGTCTGACAGTCCAGGGAACAAATAATACATTAGATAAATTCAACTTTAACAATTTATTTATATTACTCCAAGTGGCGGTTCAAATGACGTTGTTGAAATATTCACAAAAATGTTCAATGTTGCTGATAAGACCCTCTCAAGGGCTAAATAATGTCCAAATGACTCTGGCAAGATCAATTTAATTGTTCTTGCTATGAGAACTGTATAATGCTTATTATTAGCTTACATTTAATTATAAAGACTTCATTTTCGCACGAGTTTTAACGTGGAGGTGTTATCTGTAAGATATATTGTGCCAGATTGCCGAATGACAGATTTCGCTCGCCTTATATACCCATACATGGTCACAGTGGCCAAAAATTGGTCACTTGCCCAAATATTGGCCATTCTGGCCCGATATTGGCCATTCTGGCCCAATAATGGTCGTTTGGCCAAAAACGGGTCACTGGCCAGAAATTGGTTACTGGCCAATTTTACAAAGACAAACAATCCCACAATTCAGGGATCAAAATGGCGGACAGTAAGATCAAAATGTTAGGCACAGATAGAAAAGTTACATTTTCGACCACAATATCGGCCACAGGAATTGTTGGATAAAGTTATTTAGCGAAACGAGAGCTCTAAACCTACGTCAGATTATAGTATAAGTGACATTGTGTACACACGTAAACATAGCGAGCTAAACTTGCGACAATGTTGGATTCTGGATTTGACAGACAGGTGCGTGAATTGAAAACAACACGCGGAGCTGGATAAGAACCGACAGACATGATTCTTAACATGCGTGCTTGGTCTGTGGGTACACATGCCATTCATTTCACGTCTTGTCAAATCAGCACAAATAAATAACGTTGATATTCTACAAGCTGTGTTGTGAAAATGAAAGATCATTCAGCGTGGTTTGTAACTAAATAATCCAGGTAAGTTACCTAAATATGCCGGAGCATATCATTACCCCCCTGTCACTGTTGCCAAACACTAAAAGAAAACGCGTGTAATGTGTGTCCCTATTTGGTATCCACTCACATGAGTGTATGCCACTAATCGGTCACTGTCAATAAATAAATATTCTTCACTGGGCCACTAATTGTCGGTGGCCTGGAACACGTCTCGCCACATCCGTGTCGTCTACCTCCATCGTTGACTACGTCTGCTCCACGACGAGTCCATATTGGTGGTCCCTGCTGACATCTCTGCTGGTAACGGTAACAGTTTTGCCACTGTCGTCTCCATCGTCTGCGTCATGTATCAGCGTTTGCAGCGGCATAATGCTCACCGTAAAAGTGCACTCTGGTCGGGTGATGCTGAGCCCTCGACTGGTCTCGGCAGCATGTGGGTAAGATAACTCTATGTAGCCTGGCATCTCGCACGACTGTCACAACACATGATTACCCGAACGGCACGCTGTTGAATAATTAGCGCAGGATATGGCACCCTCTGGATACGTCCAACCATATACGACATGTCTGAGCATTATACGCTGGAATGTTGATGTTTGTATACCCCCGGTAATCGTCGGCACCATTGTACCGTTATTACGTGGTACGCGGATGACGTCCCCCGATGTTACGTTGTATCTCACGATTTACGCCCTGACTCATGGTCTAAACTGTTGGCTGTTACGTCGTTTAGACATCGGCGTTGGATAGGCTTTTGCGGCGCTGCCCTCTTGTGTCCGCCTCTCGGCTAAGACGTGGCCCTATATCGTCGGTCAATATCATCAATAGCACTATGAAAATGTTTATAAGATGTAATATATCTCTCACTATGAAAATGTTCCTAAAACGTTCTGTCCCTCATACATATTGAAGTCGCTCTGAAAATTTTCATAACATTGCTGTTTTCAGACAAACATTTGTCGCTATGAAAATGTTCATAAAACGTACCCTCACTCCCACATAATGTAGTCGCTATGAAAATGTTCATAACATTCCCGTTCTCAAACAAACATTAGTCGCTATGAAAATTTGCATAATATTTCAGTTCTCTGAAAAACATTAGTAGCTATGAAAATTATCATAAACGCACTTCCGAAATATGTCAATTATATTATCAGACCAACGTCTCAATCACTATACGTAATTGCATAAAATGAAATGCTCTTCAAGTTTGTTCTCCTCCAAACGATATGAAAGTTTTCATAAGACCAAATTAACAACATCCACCGGTGCAACTACCGTTGTAACGTTGTTCATCGCATACATGTAGTGCAGCCAATATGAACATGTTTCAATAGATGTTCGTTCTGAAACAAGCATTAGTTACTATGAACTTGTTCATAAATTGTAGGTATGTTTACTACATGCAATTGTTCCTATTGGCAGGTAAATTGTCAGTATGTTAATGTTACAAACATCTGTCAAATTAACGTGCTCTCTGAATTATATAATAATTGCGGCACGTGCAATAAGCAGGAACTAACATGAATCTTACACCACGGAATCATGCTTAGACACACATTCTTGTTAAATATTAATTACAGTGCAACCTCTCTATAACAGCCAGTCATAGGAAGGCACAATACTGGCTGTTGTAGAGAGGTGACTTTTGTACAGAGATTAAATATAGACGCCATTGTCCATTGCTGTAAATTATCGACTGTTACAGAGAAGTGGCTGTTCGGGGAGTTTCGACTGTAGTTGGTTAGTGATTTAAACAGCTATTACAAACAAAATAGGAACATAAATGTGATTGTGGCTGGCAACATTGGGCTTATGTGATTTATGAATAGTTTAGTTACTGAAACAATATAACACCTATTTAGGCTAATAACGATTTGCAATGTATGTTGCTTTTTAGAAAATATTAATTTCGGGAACACTGTTCAAAGCATATGCAAACTTATTGTTTTCACAAAGTTGTCACAAACGAAATGTTCCACACCAGTGCCATTTAATTAACTCAATGTTCGGTCCATTATATATCAACCTAGACATTATTACACCTACATACATGTACAAGGTGTAAGACTCTAGTATCACTATTTGATTAGTATAGAGTAAACCGCCCGCTCCAATGAATGGAAACTGTGCCCTCTGTTCTCAGATAATTGTGTTTGTGAAACACTGTCATTGTTTATGTATGTATGTCATGTATTTATGCTTGCACATGTTTGTGTATATGTGTGGATATTATGTATATGTTTGTACACATGTATATGATTGGATTTGTTTATGGAAATATGCCACTCGTTCTGCCGCGCTATATCCACATACAACTCATTTAACCTATAAATAGTTTGTAGTAACGTATACCTATGGCTGTGACTTGATAAATGGGGCTCATGGGTTTTGCGACCAGTGTAGATTCAGATCATCCTGTGCATCTGCACAGTCTCGTCAGGATATGATCTATTCGCCATTCCAGCAATGAAACACCCGCCGTGCTTCTAACAAGCAATATAAATCGTGATCACGTTACTGGAGTGTGGCATGGATCAGGAGCTGCACTGCTCACAAATACCATAAACCCCATTTCTCCAGTCACAGCCAAATATTAAGACATCACCATTGCATACGTCGTGTAGAGAAGGAATTAATGTTTTTAATTTCGTATTTAAGCGACTTAGAAACGAAACGTTTACTGTTCGTCCCTATGCGACGAAGAGACACAATCCATATTTAGTGCTTTCATAAACATAACGTTGAGGGAAATTTGTTATAATTTCTGTTTCCCTTCACCAAACGTTCTGATATTTCACACATGCCTTTCTCTAATGATTCTCTATCATGCTGTGTCAAATCCATGACGCTCAGTCCCACGGTAGCATTTAGGTCATGGTCACAGACTTTGTGCTTTCATAAACTTAAGGGTGGGGGAAGTTTATTATAAGGTTCCCGAATTCGCGATGGCATATCCACGCGAGTAATTAACACAGGCTATTCAAATGCTGTAATATGTCAACACAAGTGATTCAGCCTGGCTTGACATCATTGGTAATTGGCGGCCATTTCGAATTCTCAATTTCCTCAAGGGTGCCAAGGTGGCACCATTGGGATCCTCAATTGGTATATGTCATACAATAATAGTATGCATAGAAAAATTCGTGTAGACGGTACTTTTGACATTAGCCACTTTCTTCCAGACTATATACACATTAATGTGTTATAAGATGGAGTAAACAAAATGTTAGCTTATTGTTTTCTCTTACTTATTGGTGCTTTTAGGTATATTTAATGTATGTATATACCTTGGTTCGTTACTTCAACCTGTGTGTCTGTGTGGCTCTGTTCAGAGATCATCAGGCAATATAAAATGAATGTACAGTATGTTATCCACACAGCCTCTAAACAGTTCTGACAAATTATTTTTATTTGAATATAATTGAAGATAAATCGTTAATTTTTGTGTATTAACACTATTTACAACTTTTAATAAAAAAATAAGACACACACACCGCCGTATTTTCCTCCTCTATATTCAATCAATTAACTTTATATGGCCTCACAAATCGCCATAATGACCACAAGGATTCCTGCGACCAAACTGGTGCGATACCTCTGGTGACTGTTCAGATAACTATTGTTTAATGGGACAGTACGATGAAATAGTGATTATAATGTAAATGTAAATTAAATAATTCAGAATGTGTGCTTCATTCTTTAGTTTACATGTGCTATTTCAGTAAAATTCAGTAATGAAACATTACAAATTCGACACTCATAATGGTAGTTTTAAATGTAAAAATAGTTGACATTCCTACAACTGATATACTAAGTAGCTCCAAAGTAGCTAACCTAGTTAAAACAATAGTCAAAATCGTCCGCTATTTGTCAAATCGTCCGCTATTTATCAATTCGTCATCTATTTGGTCAAAACGTCCCCTATTATCTTTTTAGATATGCATATTTATATTATATAGTATATCAAGGCAGTGTGATTGACACGATGGACGGAGGGCGGTATTTGACTTGTGAGTTGCAAAAAGTACAAATTCATACTTGTGAGTTCCATCTTCAGAACGGCTGAAAGTATACACATATTTGCGAGTTGCAAGTATTTAGTAGTATACATAAGAAAATTGCTTTGTTGCACGAAACTAAATCCCTCGTATGGCATACATCCGCACAATATGAACACAACTCCTCGGTAACCTTGTTTGTTAGTTTGTTTAATGGGGTTTAATGGTATATCAGCAGTTTGTAAGGCCGAGTCCTCCCCCCAAACATATTATTATTAGCACTAATCTTAGTACTCTTATAACGAGTATAACCGGATTTCAACTCTCAGGAAAGGACACAATGCACGGGAGTCCAAAAAAGATAGACAGGATGTCGTTAAGGATGAACCCCATCCTTAAATTTCCCTTCACCTGCTCATAACCGCCGCAAACATCGGTGACCTTGGTCTCGGTTGTTCGGACGAGGGTACATGTGCAAGATAATATTCGTATACATACAGTGTTGTCAAAAATGTTATTTGGAAAGGAAAAATTAAACGCTCAAGGTGGGCATTAAAGTTGGAGTCCCATCTGTTAGTGTTAGGCACAACTCGTTCTTTATAGGAATTGAATAAGTGTATAATTGTGTAACTATTCCACCAGTTCTAATAATTACGAGTGCCCGCTATACATATATAATTACTTAGTCGTATTTAATTTACTGATAGAGAGGCGCTGTTGTATCAGGCTATTTTGATATGCAAATGAGGCAGGACATCTTTAAATTACTTATATCAACTAACTTTGTCCCCTAAATATATAATCATTGCACATCAACAAATAAATAGAGGGAATAAATAGTTGTTTTCGCCCCTGATATCAAAGTGACATCATATCCCCTTGCTCGAATATAGCGATAGTATTTGGGATAATTGTTCAATAGAACTAAAAAATTAACTAGAATCCATACAAATTGAGGCCGCACGATTGTTACTGGTGCCACTAAGCTATGCAGTATAAACAAACTTTACACAGAAACCCAATGGGAAAGCCTCGAACAGCGAAGAACAAAACACAAATTACTTTTATTCTACAAAATGAAACACAATATGACACCAACTTATCTGAATTTAATCCCGGAACAAACACAAACTCGATACAGGCTAAGAAACGACGAAGACATTCCATTAATACACACACGTACTAAACTGTATCAATATTAATTTCTTCCATCTACCATAAAATAATGGAATTCGCTATCCTCGAATGCAAGAAACAGCCCAACCCTTAACTCGTTTAAGAATGTACTAAATGTTTACTTGCGTAAACCACCAACCTACTACTACACAGCTATTAATCGACAAGGCCAAATTCTCCTGACTCGTATCCGGCTAGGGTGTAGCGCGCTGAACTACGACTGATTCCGGAAATCAATAGTTGATAGCGCTACATGCGCCTGTGGCGAAATCGAAAATGCTAATCACTACATTCTGTCATGTCCCCTTTATACAAATCAAAGACAACGATATTTGTCATCTCTTCCTTGTCCACCGATCTTTAATAACTTAATTTACGGCAGCGAATTTTTAATGGACAATGAAAACAGCCTTGTATTCCAATGGGTTCAACAATTCATTATTGCCTCTAAACGTTTCACTGCATGACGGGAGACTGCCCCTGCTACTGAACGGTTTGTAACGATTATCTTGTAAACTGCCAATAGCAGGTCAAATGCTAGTCGTATATCGGTATAACAGTTCAATTGAATTCAATGCCAATGGTTCGGAGCGCATGCTTGTGATAACTCTTTTTTTTTTCCTTCAATTATCTAACAAAACTTACATATGTATACAGTATATGCATTCTTGCTACATTCCCATTTACTGATGCTTTACTCAAGGAGAAGAATTCACATAAGCTACGTGAGCTTGTTTTCTAATCCTTATTACTTTATATGTATTTTGATGCATATATATACATGTATATTATTTGAAATAAATATTGTTTAAACTAAAGTGATAACTCAAGTTTGATATAATAATTTCAATCAACACGTCCGGTAAAGATAAATGAATGTTTATTCTGCCCCCAAAATAAGCCATATCTAAAGAATGGACGAAAACAATAATTATGTCTCCCTATATTGCTTCCTGGGAAATGGAAGTCCAGGTTTAAACAAGAAAACGCCGCTGCATTGTGCATGCTCATGTCCGTACAGTAGCACTTTTCTGCTGGTTACATATTTGTATATATATAATACTCGTATAAATATGGCATACTTATAATGTTGGTACATTGCATATATAAAGAGCATATTATCTTATACTATTGGTACGGTTGTACCATATCCAGGGGCATAGCAAACAATTATTTTGTATTGGTGCGACATGTATGTTTGGAGTCGATATATGCAACCAAGTACAATTGTTATGGATATATCTTAAATTTGGAAAAATCAGCAACATCTTGCTGCTACGTGCAAATTATATTTATTGATACCAGGATGTAACACAATTGAGGTTTGCAGTTACCTGCCTCATTGTGCATGAGCTCTTCATGTAGTTGGCGATGTATGCATATATAGTTTCTAGACTCGATACACGCAGCCGCGGCCCAGACAATGCGGGTTATATTGTACCCAGCCGCAGAGTCACGCCGATGATTGCATCGTCACCTGATGTATCAAGGGCATATTGTATTACATCACGAGACTATGTCACGTGAGTTCATGTAATGTGGCATGTGACTGAAAATACTGTGATATACAAAAAAAGCAGTCAACAGGTTTCATGTTTCAGTTTCCAATTTCACCAATGCATCAGTTTGTATGTATTTACTGAAAATGTATAATGAATACAACGCATTGAATTGCTTAATAGATGCTATGCCAGTAACAGTGTATGGTATTGTGATTTGTATTGTAACGTTTCTGTTCCTGATGATATTGATGGCAATGTAGAAGGTCGGCCAAAGCGGATCTGGCAAAGCAAGTCACTATTCGTCAATGCGTATGCGCGTCAGTCCCTCGATACTTCCACAGTTATCCATTTTTGACAACGTTGCTAAACATATTACTCAAACCTGTCATACATTTCTGTCATCCACCCAACTTCTAGTGGCCACTTCTCTAAACCAAACACAGCTCATCGTCTCCTTCCAGAAACCTATACCCCACCTAATTCACACTGCCACATTTCAAAATTCAATCACCTTCGGTAAAATACCGGTACCCAATCTTTGACGTTACTATCTGTTTCAGAAAACCAACCCACAGTTCACGGCTATATAAACAATGTGAAATAATTATTTTTCGATAACATTAATTTTATCAAAATATGAGAATGAGCCTGCTTTTTATTTGATGAAATTTTGTCCAATATTGATTTCATTGCGGGGGAAAAAATCACCATATCATTAAATCCCTATGAGTGAAGATACCTATCGTATAAATTAACATGGGATGTTTTTCTAATTTGAGAAATAGTAGACCGATTATCAAAATTTAACTTTTGATTTTTTAGTGAGAGCATTTTCAAGCTACCTAGCCAGGTTTTAGAGTTCATTTCCATTTTTGACTATAATCGCCACTTTTTCCGTCGTCGTGGTCCGAAATGTTCAAAAGTTTGTACAAGCTTCGTCATCATCATGATCATGGTATAACTTTAATATNTACTTAACGGATTGCTTCAATATTTGGACATGTGATACAGGTGAGCATGCGGAACACTCATGCCGCCATTATCATGACATTGACCTTTTTTACCTTCACGTTTTTGCAGAATACTTAGCTATTTCTTTGCGTCAAAATGTTTGTAGAAGTTTCTTCATCATGATATAACTTTAATATTTCGTAACGGATTGCTTCAATATGTGGACACTTGATATACCTAATCAGTCGGAACACCCTCGTGCCGCCATCAACATGACCGTTTTATCTTCAAATGTTTGCGGAAACACGTCTTAGTCATTTTTTTGGGTAAAAAAGTTTGTACAAGTTTATTCATCATCGTATAACATTAATGTTACTTGATGGATTGCTTCAATGTTTGGACACTTGGTACATGTAAGCATTTGGAACAAAGCCATGCTGCCATTAACATGACCGTGACCTTTTGTACCTTCACATTTTCGGGGAAACACTTAGCCATTGCTTGCGTCAAAAAGTGTGTACAAGTTTCTTCATCATCATATAACATTAATATTACTTGATGGATTGCTTCATCATTTTGACACTTGGTACATGTAAGCATTTGAAACTCATTCATACCGACATTAGCCATGACATTCACCTGTTTTAGCTTCACATGGTTGTGGAAGCACGTTGCTATTTTTTATGTCAACAAGTTTCTTTAGCCATGGCCTTTTCATGTTTTAAGCATGACATTCTCTGACGGTTTTTGTGATTATTACTTTAGCACATGCCCATGATCATGTTACGGTCAAATTCCTTGGCAGGCACGACACCGTTTCCTTGGCGGAATTATTGTATATTTTTGGAGGGCGGAGGTGTTTTGGGTTGTATTCCTTCTCCAGGTTCTCCAACCCAGCTCTTTCCCCCATGTTAAATTCTTATAGAGAAATCGTTTTTCGTAATTTGACCAAATATTACGAAATAAAAAGAATTCTCAATCTTAAGTTTAATGTTACAATTTAATATTATCGAAAAAAAGGTATTGTTTTTGCCTTGTTTATATAGCCGTAAAATTTGGCAGGTTTCGTGAAACAGACAATATATCCATCCATTCAACGTCATCACGTTTCAGATTGCTCTGTGTGTGGATACAAGATGGATTAATAGTATATTGGGAGCTAAAATGATACCACCAACCTACATAGTGTCCCTACACTCCCTTTACAGTCCCACACCCCTCGAATTTGTGTATAATCTGAATAGAAAAAAAGTGCGGACCATCTATAGAATACAGAGCCAAGTTAGACAACCGTGTACTTTCTAAAGCGGATCGTCCTTGTCAGAGTTGTCTCTCTTATACCATGCAGTCGTTTTAAATAATTAATTAATTAATTATTTAAAACTGAACACCGTTATTATTATATAGGGGTATAATAATTAATTAATTAAATAATTAATTAATTAATAATTTATAAACAGTATATTTGCTAAAATATATATGGTATTGGTGCTGCTCCCGAATTCAATTCGCGAATTGGGGGTGGTGTTGTAACTTTTCCCACCACATTATCTCCCAATTTTAACCTAAATTTATCTCAATCAGTATTCTCAATCTTGGGAAATGTGGCGCGCGCCTTAGTTCTAATAGTATTTTTTAAATCCTAATATCGAGACATCTCCTCCACCACCGACTCAAATTCAGCGTCTGATATATTGTTATCGGCCTGGTGATCTTCTCGGGCTTTCTCAATACCTGTTTGGACTCACTCAATCCCCACCCGGGCCTCTTCCCGAAATTCGGTTATTTTCCCGCCTAGCTCGTTTAGTTGTGTATGTGTTTCTTCATGACTTTGTGTAGTCACAGCCAAGGCATATACTCTAAGTTGTGATAGTAGACTCTTGTGAATCTCGTCCGTGGCCGCCGATATAGTTCTATTGATCAGTGCTACTGTTTTTTTGGTAGCTAAAAAATCAACTGTGGGGTAGGCTCCGGAGTCCCCGTCGG
Source organism: Conchocele bisecta (assembly GCA_029237695.1). NCBI lineage: Eukaryota > Metazoa > Mollusca > Bivalvia > Lucinida > Thyasiridae > Conchocele > Conchocele bisecta. The sequence continues at coordinate 14,977,334 of CM055278.1, forward strand.
GAACATCATTGTTACTCGGATTCTTTGAATTTATATCTGTCACCCAATCGCGATTGGAATTGGAAGAACTATCTGGTCCGTGTATACTCATAATGTTGGTTGTTATATTACGAACATGCGTTTAATTCTAATTTTCTTAAAATTAATTAATTTGAAATTTCTAGGACGACCGAAATCGGGTAATAGTTCTTCAACTCTCTCGCTTGATCATCAAGAATAGAGACCGTAAATTCGTGGATATGTCCCGATTCTAAAACTTTCATCTCGGGGCATGGGAAGTCTAAGGTCACAGTCTCACCAAAGAAACAATCACTGGCTTGCACGGTTTTCAGTAATGTGCTGGGAGATCCGTCTACCGTGTTGTACGATGTGTTCACCCGATCCAGGTGCACACTGAGAGTTTTCGTGAAGGCAAACTCCACCGGGTTATCACCGACGTACTCACCCGGGACAAACAATCCTTTATTTGCGGAGTATGTCTCTCTAAAACCGAGTCGAATACCCAACGCCGGGGAGACCCTTACCTTAATATCTGGGCCGATGGTCATTGTTGCGAGCCCGGTAGCCTTCGATATTGTGAGGTTGATTAGACCGTCAAGCTCGTTGGAAACAAAGAATATGAGCTGTCTAAAACTCCACAGTCAATGAGGCTGCTTTACACTTACTGAGCGTCCATCCTTCAAATACCCAAACCCTTGGCTATTTCCCACATTCTACCACCCAACCGTGAAGGTGATTGATCTGAGGCCTACCCGGTGTTTTCCGCAGCAGTTGTCGATTGACGTCTGAAGTTCACAATTCTCTTTTTGAACATTAGTGATAGTAGCAAACATAATAATAACTTTCAATGGATACCAAGGCATTTAGCTTTAATTCTAATGCGAAGTACGCGGTCGGAGGTAAATACACGCAAAAAGCCGTTGTACACCCAACTATAACAGTTAGATCGGACAGTGCCTTTGCCACCAATTTCCCTAACATGTTTGAACAATATAGGCTGCCCAAGATTACTACCATAGAGGTTGTGAACGGGTGGAAGGCAACACCGATGCAGTTTTGTCAGAATTAGCTAAATTTCGCTGTATGGTGCGCAACAACCGGATGTGGAGTTTCACATCAAGACCATCTGACATCCAAGAATGTCATGCTCCGAAGTGTCTACAACTTTCATGTGTATTACACCATTAGGAGACTTTTAAAGGAACTAGGTACTCCACTACCTCAAGACGACGGGTGGAATACCATTTCCAACACATACGACTATAGGGCGTTCGAAAGACTGTGTAACGAATTTAACGTTTCAAAAGATTCGGATTGGGGACAAAGAACATTTCCTAACAGCACTGGACTCGGGGACGTTCTCATTCGGGGCCAGTCCGGGAATTGGACGCTGACTGATTTTAGACACGATCATTCCGGCGACCACATTGTCAGTCGGAACGCCGGGAATTTTGACCCCGCAACGATTACCTTCGGGTCGGAAGTGTCTGGAGGTAGCTGACTCGAGTAATTCTCGACCTAGACTAATGGTGTTGGTAGCGCCAACTATTTCCCCCAATCGCGATTGGATTGGAACTGGAGTCTCCATGAAGGGCGTTTCGTTATCATCATCGATGTGATCATCATCGATGTCATCATTTCGGACATCGTCTCTGCCGAATTTGTCCATGTCAAAATCGTCCATCTTTAACGATGTATTACAGAAAAAAAACATACGGGTTTAATAGAGTATTTAGTTTCACTGAAAATGTCTTCGAGTCAATACGGTCGCAAACTCAATCAATACCGCTGACTGCGGGAGCCCCTTGGGGCGAAAGGCGTGAGACAGAGCGTCGTTATTACGAACAACCCATCGACGATCGACCAGAACCAGCATTTCGGCGGCATATCTCGCTTTCCGTTTTGACTTCGGAACATTGGATTCTAATTAGGCATATATACGTTATTTAGTTTTGCTTCGGGTCAACCTTACATTCAAGTACTATGATAATCGTACATGTACCTACATTTACACATACTTCAAGGTGGGCGTAATTTGCGCGTGATGAATTTCATATGGGATCTATATTTATGGGGAAATTCCTTTGTTATATTGGACTTTCTTACTAGTTTGCACTGTTTCCGATCATGACTTGTGACGTAATGTTTGTCATACATGAATATTGTATTGCCATCGTTTAACTCGTTTGTAATTGCAGACGATATGATACAGGAATACGTTAATCTATTTGATTGAACGAGCGTTCCTTTCTGATTCCTGATGCGTAAGGATGACAACTGCTAGTATACATGGGAATTAGAGTACCATGTCCGACTGTTTAAGGACGATTCCACTGAACTGTTTTCTTGCTTGGCAACACTCGCCTGTATGTCTAGACAATCTGCTTTATTGTGCATGTCTCACATGAAAATACAAGGTTTAGTACTCATTTATTGTTTGCATATAACTACAGTACTGTATTTGTGGATGAGACTGGAAAAACAGGGCTTATGGGTTATGCCACCAACATAGTATGCACATCAGTGTATTCTGATTAGTCTACACTGTTCGCTATTCCATGAATGAAACGCCCGTCATGTTTCTAAAAAGCAACATACATTGTATCATTGTATATCGTTATTGCCTAAATACTAGGTGTTATATTTGGTCAAGAACTACACTAGTCATAAATCACATAAACCCAATGCTGCCAGACAACAGTCACGTTTATGTTGCTATATTTGTGTAATAGCTATTTAAGTCACTAACCAACAAATAAATATTTAACAAGTATGTATGTCAAAACATGATTCATTTGTGTAAGAGTCGTGTCAGTTCCTGTTTATAAATTGCACGTGCCGCAATTATGATGTAATTCAGAGAGTCCGTTAATTTGACAGATTGTTGGAAAATTTACATAGTGACAATTAACCTGACAATATGAACAATGACATGTAGTAAACCTAACTGCATTTTATAAACAAGTTCGTAGTGACTAATGCTTGCTCAGAATAAAAAATATATTGAAACCTTTTCATATTGACTGCTTTACATGTATGTAATGAACAACGTTACAACGGTAGTTGCACTGATTAATTTCGTTAATTAGTTTTTATGCAAATTTTCATAACGTTTGGATAAGTGACATGTTTCGTAAGTGCGTTTTATGCTTTCATAGTGACGTTTATTAACATTTTCATAGCTACTAATGTTTGTCAGAGAACCGAAATATTATGCAAATTGCCATAGCGACTAATGTATGTCTGAGAACGGGAATGTTATGAAAATATTCATAGCAACTGCACTATGTGTGAGCGATGGTGCGTTTTGTGAAAATGTTCACCATGAGAGGTATATTACAAAACAATTCATAGTGAGAGTGATATTACGCTTCATGAAAATTTTCATAGCGAAAGGGATATTACATGTTATGAACATTTTCATATTGATAATGATGGTATCTAGTGGGAACGACATAGCTAACTCGTGGGAACGACATAGATAACTCGTGGTATAGTCGTACGAAGTTTAGTGAAACGGGCCCCTGGTGTACATGTAACGAGTGAATGGTGCTATGTGCTGGTATGGTGGGGGATAAGTGACAATAAGTGTCGCATGCGAAACGTTTTGAACATTTCCTCCGAATTTTGTTTGATAACGTGGTAAGTTGTAACTTTAAAAAGATGTAATTATCAACAAATAAGAGTTTTACACTTTAAAATCCTAGAGAAAACATATTTCGTGAAAAGGACATTTGGAGAGGGTACAATTTATGCAGTCACCCGTTTAAAAACACGGGACGTATTATGTATTCACCTGGTACTAACACTGGCATAATCTGTAATAATTATCCTCGCCAATATGCAAGAGAGTATATAGCGTTAATCCATGTACGCAAGTAAGTTAGTAGCGCCTTTCATTTGTTTAATAAATTATGAACCGCTCCACCGATTATGAAAATATTTGGCCACAGTGTGTGTCAAGGGATGGCACTTTTTTTTCCATACGACCCACTTGCGACCGTCAAAGGTCAAGTCACTGAGGACAATAGCGTCAATTGTCTTTGTTATTATCAAGGCTACCAGACAGGCATTTAACTTCGTAATAACGATGCTCTTGTTAATTTCGCTCATGGTGACAAGAGGAAAAACGTATTGATTGTTAAACTATTGTGATGAGTTATCTCCCCCTTGTTCCTGTTTACCAACCATACTGCGGCGACCGGCGGAAATTATGCCCTTCAGCACGCGTTATATTACTTAGCTTTTGAAAATTTTTGGGACATAAACGTACAGTGGAACCTCTAAACCTGACACCAAGAAAACACATCTGATGTTATTTTTTTGTGAGTTTCTTGATCATTTATCTCAGGAGATTATGTCTGTCCGTGATCACATAGCACGCGACTAAGGATCAGAATGATCAAATGCATGATTTACAGTGAAACCTCGCTAAGCCAGACACCCTGGATACCTCCCAGGGTGTCTGGTTTAGAGAGGTTTCATTGTATTTACAATACAATATAATGTTTTTGCCATGTACACATGTTATTACATGTATTTAATTGCAAAAGGATGCTTTGATCAAAACATGGAACAGAGAGTAGCCGCAAATTTCATTAGCCAATTGAAGCTCTCAGTGCATAAGGATCTGAAGTCTATTAGGATTTGTTCTCCTTTTTTAGCTCACCTGAGCAAAGCTCATGTGAGCTATTGTTTACGCAATGTGTCCGTCCGTCCGTCCGTCCGTCGTCCGTGAACATTTTCAAACGTCTTCTCCTTGGTAACCATTGGGCCTAGTCACCAAACTTCATGGTCATGGTCCGTAGGGAGATTACAAAATTGTTGAAATGACGTCATTACGTAATGCAAGATGGCCGCCGACTGAAAATAGCACAAATTCTTCAAAAAACTTCTTCTCAAGAACCGCCAGCCGGATTTCGACAAAAAACAATGATCGATGTACAATGCTCTTTCAAAGTTGTTAAAATAGTGATCCCGGGGTCAAAAATGGGCGTGGCCCATGGGGTAAAATTGGGGTCAAGTTTTATTTTTGACCGAATATGGTCATGTCATATATTAAATCGAATGTATCAACGAGGCGATTGCTCTGGTGCATGTTTTGTCGAATTCGGATGGCTATGTCATCCAAGATGGCCGCCGAAAGGTCAAAAGGTCGTTCTTTTATTAGAGATTTCAAAATTCTTCTTCACATGAAACGCTTGGCCCATGGCAGCCAAACTTAAAAATTATGGTCCATGGGTGAAGCCTTTTCAGATTTGTTAAAATGGAGGTCATCGCTAATCCAAAATGGCCGCCGTCTAACAATAGCATACATTCTCAAGAAATCTTCTTCTCATGAACCGCTAGCCGGAGTTCGACGAAACTTGGTAGGAAGGATCGATGTACAATGCTCTTTCAGATTTGTTAAAATGGTGATACCGGAATCAAAAATGGGCGTGGCTCGTGGAGTCAAATTTTATTTTTGACCGAATATGGTAATCTCAATATCAAATCGAAGGTATCAAAGAGGCGATCGCTCTGGTACATTTTGTTGTCGAAATTGGATGGTCATGTCATCTAAGATAGCCGCAGAAAGCTTGGCCGATATTGGCAAAATTTCAAGGTAATAGTTATTGGGTCAAGCCTTTTCATTTTTTTCTCTTAAATGGTGGTCATCGCGAAATCAAAGATGGCCGGCGTTGAAAAGTCAAATTCTCAAAAAATCTCTTCTGAAACCGCCACGCCGATTTCGACGAAGCTTGATGTGAATGATCGATAGTCAACGATGTTTCAGATTCCTTCAAATGGTGGCCCCCGGGTCAAAAATGGGCGGACAGGATGGGTCAAGTAGGGGTCAAATTTCACATTTGACCGAATATGGTCATGTCATATAAATCAATTCGAAGGTATGGATGAAACGATCACCTAGGAGCATTTTTTGTCGAAATCAGATGATTGCATAACCAAGATGGCCTCCGAAAGGTCAAAAAGTCGTTATTTTATTAGAGATTTCAAACGTCTTCTTCACACAAACCGCTTTGCCATTGGTAGCAAACTTCGCAGTTATGGTCCATTGGTAAAGCCTTTTCAGTTTTGTTAAAATGGCGGTCATCGTTAATCCAAGATGGCGGCCGTCTAAAAATAGCACAACATTTTAAAAAATCTTCTTCTCACGAACCACCAGACAGATTTCTACGAAACTTGGCAGAAATTATCGATGAACAATGCTTCAAATGTGTTAAAATTGTGACCCCTGTGTCAAAAATGGGGTCAAATTTCATTTTTGACGGAATATGGTCTTATTATATATCAAATCAAAGTTATTGATGAGGCGATCGCTGTGGTGCTGTTTTCATAGTATCGGATGATTACATGATCCAAGATGGCCGCCGAAAGGTCTAAAGGTCGTTCTTTTATTAGATATTTTCTTCATACAAACCGCTTGGCCATTGGTGGCCAACTTCACAGTTATGGTTCATTGGTAAAACCTTTTCAGTTGTGTTAAAATGGCGGTCATCGTTAATCCAAGATGCCGCTGTCTAAAAATAGCATAAATTCTTAAAAAATCTTCTCACGAACCACCAGACCGATTTCGACGAAACTGACAGTTATTATCGATGTACAATGCTTTTTAAAAGCTGTTAAAATGGTGACCTCTGGGTCAACAATGGGCATGGCCCGGGGGTCAACTTTTCTACGGAATATGGTTATATAATGCATACAATTTAAGGATTGCAATACAAAGTAGGCTGGAAGCATCCCGTTGTGGTATCCAAACCTCTCAAAGTTGTGTAAGATATATCTGTACATATAGCACAGGTGAGCGATATAGGGCCATCATCGCCCTCTTGTTTCACGGTATTCCCAAATTTGATAAAGCAATGGAAGCGATCAGTGAATAAAGGGAGCTAAGTCCATGATGGATTTAGCCCCCCTTTTCCACTGGCCCATTCAGTTTCAGCACCCACGAGTCTCCTCCTTATATGTACCTGATTGCCGTCCAACAGTCGGAGTCCATAACCATATGGAATAAATTAACCGCCATACTTATATGATTTGTAGAGATAATATAATGCATGCCAATTCGTATATGCCACTAAACTATCACAGTAAAATACCGACGTGAAACTAATGACAAATTAGTGAATTTATTTCGTGCCGCAATATGAATACATCGCTCGTAGGTTTTCGCATTTTAGTCTAAGCAATGCGTTTTTTCATCAGTGCATATATGTTTCCTATGGATGTATGTGCATAGTATAATAATAATTATATGACAATGTACCTCATATTGTCTGTAGAATGGTCGATAACCTTATACATGCAGATGGGTATGCCGCACTGGCACTCGGATTCGTTCATGGCTTTTGCTAGCATAGATTACAGAGTTAGCAGGTAACACATCGACCTTATGATAATGGCAGTTTAAGTGTAGCCGTAAACCCGTATTGAGTTCGATGGCGTCGGGCTGTGACATTCTGAATCAGTGTCTAACACGGCATGACACTGAGTGTACCTGGGATGACATTCCGGTAAATGTACATTCATGTAACTTGCGACGCATTGACCGAATATTGGAGGCTCTTATCGCAAGGGCAGATACAGTGGGGGGGGGGAGGCGAACTCCCTCCACCCTAAAATGTGTTGAATTTGTTTGCTATATACATGTAGATACGTTTGCAGTTGGCAACGTTGTCCGAGTATATGTTATTTCCCCAAAAAATACCTTCCTGGAAGGTGGGGTGGGGGTGGGGAACATGCACCACCCCCGAAATGCCCCCGTCCCCTAACTATAACAGCTGATACCGCACATGTTACATGTACGAACTGCTACATACATGTATCAGTATTGCCGCTGATACACTAATTGTATAAACCGAATTGGAAAGTATCATTGTTTACAAGTTTCTCATTTCTATAATTTTATCATTGTCTACATGTTACTCATTTCTATTGCTCATCATATTTTATTGCTACCCTAATCATGTGATTGCCTACCACATCTAACATACTATTTTCCTAGTATTGTTATTGTTCGTCTACATTGCTTGGCCCTAAATGCTACTCTTGAGGTTAAGTGCCATTCCATTCCGAATTGGACAGTACATGTATTTTCGATTGACTGGTCGAAACTAGTGGATGGGAGGATGTAAATACCGCACCGTCTCAGCATAACTCGAGCACCTTTTGGAATATTTCATGAAATGTCACACATGCATAGATAACAACCTAAAAGTGTGTTGTGCAAGAATGACACATCTTGCCTCACTAATTTTCGAGTTATCTCCCGTTGTTTTTATCACGCACTGATTTGTTGTCTGGAGCATGACTCGAATACCCTTTGTAATATTTTCATGAGGCAATTTTCGTAATTCCGAAACGTTTCCTAGCCTTTCACGGTACACTTGATATCGAATACACAATAGTTAACAATAGTGTGTATTGACAGAATGATACTGGCCGCGATTGCGCCCGCTTACCTGTGGATACATTTTGCTGTAAATACAAAAACAGCACAAACAAAAAGAAAATAAGAACAGCCCAAAGATTTAAACAGTATCTAAGCCGACTATGCCGTATGTTGCCCATTTTCGACCTATTGCTCATTAGTGTCCGGGTCCTTGGCAGATGGGGTTGGAGAACCAGATGATACATTGAATAATCACCTATATTTGTTGCTGTGACTGGAGAAATGGGGATTATGGGATTTGTTACCAATATAGCTCCTTATCAAATAGCACGCTCAAGTAGCCTGCTACCAATCTATGTGCATTGCTAGAAGCATGACGCGTGCTAAATTTAAGGAGTACAGAGTATTAAAAATCCTGATCAGACTGTGCGGATGCACATGCTGATCTGGATGTACACTGTTCGCAAAACCTGTAAGCCATATTTCTCCAGTCACAGCCACATATATGTCGCAATATGTACTTTTTGTCCCCACAAAACAAAACAAGAGTCTGACATTGTACATATATGACGTCATCAATATCCTTTTCAAACTGACGTTTCTTTGCGGATTACGATATGTCATCGACAAGGTGCAGTGTTATACATGATATGCCCAAAGCAAGTTGAAACCCCCCGACCACCCCCCGAAAAACTCCAAAATTGGTTAACTAGGAAATTGTCACCCGACAGCAAATCGTGACAATTGGTGTCATAAATACATAAGTTGAAAAGAGGTCCAATTGAACATATAAATCTCATAGGTATATACAGAAAATATGATAACGCCAGAAATATAAAGTGACAAATCTGTAATTAATGCGCCGGCCACCGAATTAATAATCAGAAGAAAAAAAAAAAGAGAAATGTTTGTTCAATTGGGGATTTTGCAGAATTCCTATAATTGTACAACACTAGGTAGTGTTTATCATAACAGCCTTCGTGGTCGTGTGGTTAAGGCGACACTCTATAGAGACGTGGGTCGTGAGTTCGAGTCCCGACGGAGCTAAATCTTTTTTATTTCTATCCCTACAAATGTGGTCGCTATGGTAAACAACTGCATGACAACGGCGTTCCTATCCGACCGCTCGAGGTTGATGAAAAATAAATTCAGATAGCCAATTTACATAGAAATAACAGTGTGTGTACCGTCTGTTAACCTCGACTATAAATGCACACATTCATAACCCGTGTAATTGAAACATTGTCGTCTGATATTAAAAAAAAAAGGTGTTTCAGTTAGATATGATCAGCCTATTATTTTATTTTATAGATAAGCAGCGGTCGGATCCATTGCTAAGTGAGGTGTTTTGTGAACGGCCGAGTATTTCACCTTATTGTAAACTATAACGTATACACAATTCTATTAAAATCGGCGATAACCACATGCGGTATATAGAAATGTATGGTGGTCAGTGGGTGTCGTAACGGGGCCCTAAATTATTAATTTGTTTTTATGTTCCGTATAGAGGGGCCGTCGGAACAGCTGGAATGTATGGTGAGTAGTAGTAAGGGAGTCAAAATGATACCACCTACCGTGATATCATTTATAACCCTCTATAATACCCCCACCACCCCCGAAAATCAAATAATTGGTTAACGAGGAAAATTGGGTCTCCCGACAGCAAATTTATGAATTTTTGGAGAAAATAATTTTGAAAAGAGGGAGTCCCAATTATATTGGTAATTGACTTTTGAAAGTATATATTGGTGTCATAAATACATCAATGTTTTTTTCACGTCCAATTGAACAGAAAAAAAAACAAGTACCAATATTATTAGAGAAAATGGATAATACAATACAATTTGAATTGCAAATTTTTAATGACAGTTTTGAAGAAGTTTACGAAGCTTACGGGGGTTGGGTTATAATCCTGTATATAAATTTCTATAAAATGAGAACACTAGGTGATATCGAATACATGAAATACCAGCGTAATTTATTACGCTCCGATAAAAACGTTGATTTGCATTTAAAATATACCGGCAATTATGTCAACTATACAAGAGGCAAATACAAACATTAAGACAGATAATGCGTATCGGATATGAAACTAAGGTGTATTATACAAAAATTTTAAAACCCAACGATTCGTTTACGAATGTACATTTCTACGATATCGCTTATAAAGATATTGAAAAATTATTATTGAAAAAAAAAAACTACTAATTAATTTATAGCCGAGTGTATTTTCCTTATCGAAGGTATGTAAACGGGCTATCTGAAATTATTTTTCATCAACCTCGAGCGGTCGGACTCGGAACGCCGTTGTCATGCAGTTGTTTACCATGACAACGGCCGGAGTTGTCTGCTCATTATTTTTTTTTGTTAACTGGCAATTTATTTTTAAACAACCTCAAGCGGTCGGACTCCGAACGCCGTTGTCATGCAGTTGTTTACCATAGCGACCACATTTGTAGGGATAGAAATAAATAAATAAAAATGTTTAGCTCCAACCGCGGCGCGAACCCACGACCTCGTCTCTATAGAGTATCGCCTTAACCCACACGACCATGTAGGCTGTTATGATAAACATTACCTAGTGTTGTACAATTATCGATTTACGACAATGTTTCAATTACACGGGTTATGAACCATGCGTAAATTGATAGCCGAGGTAAACAGAGCGAGTGTATCAATTACACAGACGGTGTGTAACAGTGTAATCCTCGACTGAATTTGTAATTCTCAGTGAAAAACACATGTTGTATAGGTATGTAAATTTGTTTACTGCACCAATATAATTAATAATTAATAATTTTGAAAAAATTAGGAAAATTATAAAATTAAGAAAATTAGTTAAAATTAATTATTTTTTATTATTTTATAAAATATCACAATGGTGCTGTAAACATTTCTTCCGACTTTATCTCCAAGTTTTTCCCTAAATTTATCCCAATCAGTACACTCAATCTTGGGCATGGTGGCGCGCGCTTTGATTCTTATATCATTTTTTAATTGTTCATCATCTCCCCATTTCTTCCACCACGGATTCAAACTCTAAATTTTATATTTTCTTATCGGCCAACGCTTTGGACACCATAACGTCGATGGTATTTTTCTTATCGACCTGGCGAGAACAGATATTCTATCATGTTTTATCTACATTTTTTCTCGAGTTTTCCACCCGACGCCCTAATTACCATACACAACAACCCAGAAACGGCCGACACCGCACATAAAATCCCCGCTACGGGAACCGTTATAATGGTGGATATAGTTGCAGCTGTCCCCGCCCCACACAACACAGAAACACTCGCCAGAGATTTTAGTGACTCCAACCCCCCGTTCTTCCCCATCTACTACAATATTTATCGCGACCGCGCCCACAGGTTTACCACTACCATTAACCGAGCACACCGTCATTTGGATAACTTCACCCGCGGCTGTCATAGTGTATCCCCCACATTTATTACTCGCTTTGGCACCGAACGAATATTCATAGTGCCCCTCAACCAATGGGCCCCGCTTCTCAGCCCAAACTGTGATGGCACGTTTTAGCGATTTCATTGTTCGCACTATTCCGGCAAGCGCACTCTTTGCGTTATATGCCTCAGTACGAATATTATAAGAGGCCTCCTCAAGAGCTTTGGTCGCGGCTATACGATCATGTTTCAGTTTATCGGAAACTTCAGTTATCTTTCCGTCTAGTTCGGTAAGTGCCGCTTCTCTACTAGAGAGAGTCCTCTAAGCGCAAACGCATCATAAGCCTCCGTAATGGTCGCCTGGTGGCCTTTTAGGGCTTTCTGAACACCCGACCGGGCCTTCTTTTTGAAATTCGGTTATTTTCCCGTCTAGTTCAGCAACCGCCGCTTCTCTGATGAGAGAGTCCTCTGAGCGCAACGCTTCATAAGCCTTCGCAAGGGCTGCCTGGTGGTCTTCTCGGGCTTTCCCAATACCCGACCGGGCCTCTTTTCGAAATTCGGTTATTTTTCCGTCTAGTTCACCAACCGCCGCTTCTCTGAGAGAGTCCTCTGAGCGCAACACCCTATAAGCCTCCGTAAGGTCCGCCTGGTGGTCTTCTCGGGCTTTCTCAATACCCGTTCGGACCCCCTCAACCCCCAACCGGGCCTCTTTTCGAAATTTGGTTATTTTTTCGTCTAGTTCAGTAAGTGCCGCTTCTCTGTTGAGAGAGTTCTCTGAGCGCAACGCCCCATAAGCCTCCGCAATGGCCTCCTTGTGGTCTTCTCGGACCCCTTCAACCCCCGACCTGGTCTCTTTCAGAAATTCGGCTATTTTCCCGTCTAGTTCAGTAAGTGTAGCTTCTTTGCTGAGAGAGTCCTCTAAGCGCAACGCATCATAAGCCTCCGCAAGGGCCTCCGCAAGGTTCGACTGATGGTCTTCTCGGACTTTATCAATACCCGACAGGGTCTCATTTCGAAATTCGGTTATTTTTCCGTCTAGTTCGGCAACCGTCGCTTCTCTGATGAGAGAGTCCTCTAAGCGCAATGCACCATAAGCCTCCGTAAGGTCCGCCTGGTGGTCTTCTCGGGCTTTCTCAATACCCGACGTGGCCTCTTTTCGAAATTTGGTTATTTTTTTGTCTAGTTCGGTAAGTGCCGCTTCTCTGATGAGAGAGTCCTCAAAGCGCAACGTATCATAACCCTCCGTAAGGGCCGCCTGGCGGTCTTCTCGGACTTTATCAATATCCGACCTGGTCTCTTTTCGAAATTTTGTTATTTTCGCTTCTAGTTCGGTAAGTGTCGCTTCACTAATGAGAGTGTCCTTTAAGAGCAACGCATCATAAGCCTCCGTAAGGTCCGCCTGGTGGTCTTCTCGGACTTTCTCAATACCCGACCGGGCCTCTTTTCGAAATTTGGTTATTTTTTTGTCTAGTTCGTTTAGTTCCGTATGCGTTTCTTCACGACTTTGTGTATTCACAGCCAGGGCATATTCTCTAAGTTGTGACAGTAGACTCTTGTGAATCTCGTCCGTGGCCCTCGATATAGTTCTATTGATCAAGGCCTTTGTTTTTTGGGTAGTTAAAAAGTCGCCCTCTGTCGGGATGAATCCCTCTTCTGCCGGTTCCAAATTCTTTGAATTTGTCACCCAATCGGAAGAACTACCTGGTCCGTATATACTCATTTTCAATAATGTTGATTATATATATATTACGAACATGCGTTTAATTCTAAATAAATTGTAATTAATTTGAAATTTTCTAGGACGACCCGACAATCGGGTAATCGTTCATCAACTCTCGCCTTTATCATCGGAGAATAGAAATCTTCAACTCGTGGATGTGTTCCCAGATTCCAAAACTTTCATCTGGGGTGTGGGAAGTTAGGTTCCAGTGTCTCCCATAGAAACAGTCGCTGGCGGGCACGGTTTTCAGAAAAGTGGTGGGGTGCCGTCTACCGGGTTGTACGATGTGTTCCACCGATCCAGTTGCACCCCGAGAGTTTTCATGACGGCGAAGTTTAAGGGGTCGTGCCGACGTGCTCGCCAGGATCACACACTCCGTCATCGTTGTAAGGGTATGTTATTTTAAATCAACAGTGAGGCCAACCGGTGAGATCCTTTAAACGCCTATCAACTGTCAATGTCGTGAGCCACGTGGCTTTCGAGATTGCTGATGAGTGATACAAGGAATCTTCTCCGCGCCAAAAAGCTTGGAGATCTCCGAAACTCCAAAGACGGAAGGTACTATAGCATTTGGGGGTTCTACGAACATCCTGGAGGTCACTGGTCAGTGATGAGGTAGTTCCGAAAGCACAGGGCTTACACCTCGACTTCTGATGTGAAAACTCAGAGGGTTTCTACGTGTTTCCACCCGACCGTGAACGTGATGATTCTAAGGCCCTTAACGGCGTTGTCCGCAGCATTGTCTATTAATTTTTGAAGTTCACAACTCCTTTTTGAACATTAGTGATAGTCAGCAAACATAATAAATATCTTTCAATGGATACAAATGCATTTGCACTAACTCTAATGCAAAGTACCGGCGGTTCTGTGGTAATTACACGCCAAAAAAAGAGTTGTTAACCGCTTGTACACCCAACGTACGGTTAGCCGGACAGTGGCTTTGCCACCAATTTCCTAACACGTTTGAGAAATATTAGGCTGCCAAGATTACTACGAAGGAGGGCGGGTAAAGGGTGGAAAGCCACACGATGCTGTTTTGGCAGAACCAGCTAAATTTTGCTGTATGGTGCGCAACAGCGGGGTGTGGAGTTTCACTTTAAGACCATCCTAACATCAAGAATATCATGCTCCGGAAAGTGTCGACAACTTTCACACGTATTTACTATTAGGAGGATCTCAAGAGAACTAGGGATATTCTATACATCAAGACGACGCTGGGATCCCATTTCAAGCATCCGACCGTTTTATATGGCGTTTGAAGACTGTGTAACGAATTAAACGTTTCACAAGACGCGGACTGGAGGCAGAAAGCATTCTACCACCACGGCCTCCCTCGGGACGTTCTCATTCGGGGCCAGTCGGGAATTGGACGCGACTGATTTTAGACACGATTATCCGAGTGACACATCGTCTGACGGAACGCCGGGAAAATTTTGACCCCGCGGACTATGACTTTCGGGCCAGAAGTGTCTGGAGGTCGGCACTGTTGCCGTGTGTTCTTGTAAAATGTTTACCTCGAAACGGGCTCACGTTCGATTACATACTGCAAGGCTGCTGAGGTTTAGAACGCGTGGGACCACAGTTCTGTTAGATAAGGGATCTAGGGTTCACGCAGGCCGGGCGTTTACTCGCGTCAACGAATCTATTCGCACGTCGTCTGGGCCATCCTCGGCGCCCAGAAACAAACTCGCCCAGTTTATTACTGGGCCACAGGGAACAGCGTTTGAGGCACAAAAACAGTTTCTTGAACTTGTAGAGGACGCCATTAGCTAAGGTGGACCTGGAGAAGGCGATCCAGAATTATCAAGACGTTTTGCAGACTGCCAGCCCCCATGTGGACTATGTAATGGGTAATGGTCTTTATTATGGCGCCCGAGCAATATGATAATACGAGACGACCCGGTTGCTGGTTACAAATAATCAAATCGTAATACGCCACGCCAATCAAAAAATGGTCACAACGGTAACGTGCACACGGTATCATCAAAGCGCACCCCAAAATGATCGGGGCGCGGAGTTGTAAATTCAAATACATTTGAGAAAAATGATTTTCATTAAAACCCCAAAAACACAAAATGGATACACCTCCTCAACACAATCGAAACCAGTTTACCCCCAATATAGTAAATTGGATGCACCTCACGGTTAGTCGATGCAGCTGCAAGCGAGCTTCTCTTTCGTCCCGCAGAGACCCGCAGGCGTCTGTGATCCGCTCGGTAGATTCTCTTCGTCACCAGCTTCCTCCAGTTTCTTTTCTTTAGCGCGATATGTTCATCCAGCGCGCGAGTTTGCGAGCGTTAAGGACCAGTTCGCCCCGGTCGTTTGCATAACCTTTATCGAGGCCCCCGGAGTTCGCGAAGTGGTACGGTTGGGTCATGGTTAGACCTTGTTCGAGGTGAGAATTTTCGTTTTCGCTGAAACGTGGTCTCCACCGCGTTAATAAGACGGTGGCACTTGAGGGGTGGGAAAAACCTCGTGGAGCACGCTGAGCTCGATAGAAAAACTGTAGAGTCGTCCATTTATCATTTAGGTTGTTTCGGCCCTTACAGCTGCGGCATCAAAAACAATCTTCGTATTATTCTCTATGCAAATCTACGAATCCGAGTTCGTTCCTTACGGATGTTGGCCACCGCCCGGGTTTCCGCCAATGGTACCCCGCGCTAGGGGTTTACCGGGTCATCGTGTTGATGATTGGATATTTGATGCTGCTTTTATTCGCAATCTTCGTTCAGATCAAATTTTTGAACTTGGAGTAGTCGCGACGACAGATGGACCAGACCTCTTTTCTGCCAAACTTGTTGTAGTAGTCGTTTACCGCTCCCTCGAGTAATTCCCGACTTTGACTTAGTAGTTGTGCAAGAAATTCCCAGATTGGGATTGGAAAAACTGGAGCTGTAATCAAGGGCGTTAGTTTCTGTCATTATAATCATCTATTGTTCCTCCTCATCGCATCGAGGGGTAATCGTCTCTGCGATTTCATTACATAGTCCTTATCGTAATCAGCCATATTTATAATTTTAAAATTTAATTATGTATTAAAGGACAAAACCATAGGGTTTATTTAGCTTCCTAAATTATGTCTTCGTGTCAATACGGTCGCAAACTCAATCCATTACCGCGACGCGTGAGCCCTCGGGGCATAAGGCGTGAGGCCAGAGTTTCGTTATTACGAACCAACATTTCGACGATCGACAGAACAGCTAGCTTTGGTCCGTTCCCCAAACCTCGGAGCTAACGAACGTCATTGTGCCGGGTACTGTTCGCATCCCTTTCCCACTATATCGCTTACATCGGTACGGACGCGAACGAAACCGTCCGTTCAGAACCTCGGTCGCGCCATCGTCAGAAGACCATGATAAAGATTTCTGGTAATGAGGTGATGTTCGATCGATGACAGCGACGTCTACCATTGTTATCAGGGACCATATAGGAAGACGGCGCATGAGCAGCGAAAACGCCCGTTTATCAGGGTATTGACACAGCATAAAAATAAGAACGTACCAGACTTAGAAATCGGGGCTGCTAACAAGGCCGAAATACAACGCGAGGACAACGCGGTCGCGGGCGCTTACGGCAAAACCGTTCCTATCATCCCGCCGACTTTCAGTTGCTGGAGAGTCACATGCCCCTAATATCAGAGGCTTTGGTGACCGCCTCCAATACGAACTAACGTTCACCGACTCGGCCGAGTTCTCATAGCCAGCAGAATGTTATCGACGTATACGTTCGATAATGTTTCGCTGGGTACGACATGGTCACGATGCCCCACTCGCGGCGATGATTCAGAAATCCCAGTACGCCGGCGCTGTTGCCATACTTTACGACCCGAGTTCTTTCGCCCTCGCAAGTGAACGAAAGACAAAGGTGAAACATTGTGGAATATTAATGTCAAGTACCCGCCCGCTCGATGGAAAAGGTATACTGATGTTGTTCGAGGGATGCTCGGTTCGCGGTTCGGGTGTAGAAAAACCGACAAATTTATAACCCAAAATCACGACGGTAGAGGTGCGATCGAGGATTACCCAATCACTCTACAGCGCGGGTCTGCACGCGCAGCAGCAGTGGGACGAAGTAAGAAAGCAGTTTGCTGCCGGCTCCAAGCGCTCCCGGAGTGTTGCCCGCGGTTGCCACAGACCTGCAGCTCACGGCGTCTCCCTTCGCGGAGATTATGGAATACCAAATCGCGCTATGGCTAGATGCGAGCCGCGACGCCGACAAATACACCGGCAGCGGACGCCAAGTTGAGAACGCTAGCGAGGGTTGGTGTTGTGGACATCCAGGAATACCAAAGAGGCGGATTGAAATGGGCCATTGAGTTGTACTTATATCATCATTACAGACGGCAAAACTCATACACACGAGATGGCCGATAGTCTCAGCACTTATTGATTTTATACAAAAATCATCTAACGATTTATTAATTAATAAATTTGCTATTCTAAAGAATTAATTAAGAAAATTAACAATCAATTACCAATTCCGATTGGGAGATGCCCACTCTGCCATAATATGGTGGGCAGACAGGATGCGGAAAAAAAACGGTTTTCATCTAGACTGGTCCGAGGGCTCCTACCGCATGCCTTTAGACATATTGTGATCCTGTGTCCACTGTGCGGCACAACAGATACTTATCAGCGGCGCCGTGGATTTGGACCGACCAGAGTTACGTTATAGACCCGGTGATAGGCTTCACGATTGGGTGCGTGGTTTATACCCACACATTAGGGTGGAGCCCAACCCTATCCGTGATTGACGATGCTAGGCCAAGGCGGCGATGACCAAAAAGAAGACATGATCTCCGGAGCTCGCATTTTCTGGCCGCCATGCTAGGCAAAGCGTATGATATACACTCAAATGTACAACGCTGTCCTCAAGATCTGCGCGCGAGAAACGAAATGGGTTTCGCCTTTTCATGCAAAGGACCGAGACTCATTCGATGACTGTCTTCGATGAGAATGACGTTATCCCAACGCGCGAGAGCGCCTGGAGGTTAGAAGCTGCTTTCGGAAAATAAGCACTCAAGTTTTTGCTAAAAGATTGATCAACCAACTACTTACGAGTTATCAAATAATTTTATAATTAATTTGCCAATACTGAACAAATGCTGAACCATGTGAACAATGCTTAGCAATTGTGAACAATGCTGCACAATGGCTGAACAAATGCTTAACAAAGTTGAACAAAGGTGTGAACCAATGGTTAACATTGTTAACAATTTGGTGCTCGCTGCGGAGGCTTTGTTGCGAGCTAAGGTGATCATAAGTATCGGGTGGTGTGCTTTGCAATATGTTAAGTGATGAGATTGTGTAGAATAGTTAAATTAATTTTAAGAAAAATGAAACTGCGAGAACTTCTGGTATCAGCTAATAGAAGAAACTAAATCCGACTGCCAACATAGATAATGATCCGACCAGAAGCAATCGGAATCAACTCAACGGCGGTTGGTATTGGGATGGTGCAAACGAGCTCAGACTGAAAAATTGAAATGCGGCGCGGACGAGAGCGGCTAGCTGCGCTGGTTGCGGGGGACAATCGGAGCATTATCACAGTAGGCGTTCTCTCAGTTTTTTCAGGTGGAAAGATACTGTCACGATGGGAGATCGATAAAAATGTATGCGCGTACGAAACCAAATTTGGAGCGGAGAGACAAGAAACTCTCGGATCGGCGGCTATTCATTTGTACGCCACGCCGTTAGTATACCTTCTCTTTATACCAAAACACCGCGGGTTGATTGCCGATCTAGAGACTGACCCTTTTATAGGTCACTCTTAGAAGGCTGCTGCTCAATTTATCACAAAGTTTGGAATGTTACTTAGACTCGATGGACAATCCGCGTTGACCACGGTCGTACAAAAAAAAAACACTGTCAATTTTGACATATATGCCCACGAAACTATTAAGCCCTATTATTATTAATGAGGACACAAGACACACCCGCGAGTGATTGACGGAGTTGAACCCGATTGTCCAACCCATCGAACCGAGTGTTACTCCGCCCACTGGATGACATACGATAGAACAAACTCCCAAAAGACAGGCAGTGGGCGGGCGGGGCTGCACCGAAAAGTTACACAAGATAAAATACTCGCCGAGGCTTCGAGAGGCTAAACTGTCGGTTGCAATCGGGGGACGGAGGACAGCACAACATTGAAGACAGAGTTGAGTCCACCCCAATTCACGAATTGGAAGCACCACTCAACACCCATCGAGGTTGGCGAAATCCGATTGAACCAAATTCGTGAATTGGAGTTGGTTGTGGTGGTGGGTCTGGCCAGTTGTTGGTGCCCTGTGCGCTGTGGAATTACCCCATATTATCGAAAAAAACAAACCAGGCCAGAGTTCAGAGAAAGTTACGAAACTTCACCCAATCGCGATTGGTTGCGACCCATTTAAAACATTGGATCCGACCCCTTTTACTATGCATAATATTAATGGCTGGACAGATGGTAAAAATGTTAGTGAATGCGCTTTATCCGCCGTGGTGATATCGGGTTTCAGTTTCGGGTATGCTTTGGACTATCAAAGATGGCCCCTAGAAGGATCGCTCCCAAATTGGGACTTTTATGCGAGGACGTAGGGCTTGCGACCTTAGAAGTAGCGCGGCAGTTTGGTCCCGACGATTATTAGTTAAAGCTGGAAGTTACCAGTTAAATTGGAAATAAATGGCTCAATCGCAGTTAGGAATTAGTTAGGTGGTGCGTTTAATAAACGCATTAGGCGTTCGAGCGGTAACAAACTTTCTATTCTCTAAATGAAAAGCTCGAAGTGGATGAGGAGCGTAAGCCGTCACGAGTTTAGCTTTGAACAACTCATAGCGCACAAAGGAAGCGTGGTCGAAAAACGAACGCCCATCTGACTGGGTCAATGAAGAGCTTCGCCGGAAAATTCACGCCGCACTAACTTTTCGAACGTTGAGAAGACCAATCCGCGAGTACGCGCTGGCTATCCGCACAAAGTCAGCGCCGCTGGATCGTGAGCCCCCAACTTTCTGATTTTTATGTACCGTCAGTGCCCCAAAAAGACCGCGAGATCGCGTTCATCGTCGTGGAATGGGTGTGGTGGCTCGTTTGGCTACTATATTAAATCGAGATTTTAAATTAATTATTTAAATAACTTTTTTTATAAATAATATATATAGAAGGGATGGAGTTGATGAACTTTATTTTGCTATGATTGTTGTAGGTACACTGCCCTTTAAAACACCGCTAAGGTTGGTGCAAAGGGTATGATTCGTCTGGCGAGGATTTCTCGAGGACGTGGCGGGAGGACGAAAAAGCGGCCACCCTTTTCGCAAAGCGGATGTTAGATTCCTCCACCAATCTGGGGGGATTAGATTTTCCAAGTTCCTTTCAGAACTTAAACCAATCGCGATTGTGCTTTAACAAACGTTTATTATTAGCGACGCAGTTTACCGGACGATCTGGCGAGGGCCTTGTTGGAGATTGTCCGATATATTAGAATAAATCGCTATACGACTGAACACGCGCAAAACTTTAATTACCAAAAACTATCAGGTTCGCCTAAGCGCAAGCTAGCGAACGCGTTACTTTAGCCCCGCGGGCTACTGGATGGGACTCGCTGCCATCCAAGAACCTCGCGGCGGCGACAAGGTTTCAGAAAAACGCTGTAAGGAATGGCCTCTCAAGAGCAGGCCCATCTGGCAGATCTATTTAACCCGCGCTCACAAATATTCCGCGCCGAAAATTCGGGACGTGCCGGTACCGACCAAGTTTCACCAAGCGGATCTGCTGTTTCTCCTCTCGATCGCGTCGGGTTCGTAAGACGTCAGTACGCGCTGCAGTCGTTTGACGTTAGCGCGTCGGTATAGGGGGCTGAGCCGTTGGCACTTAAAGAGTCTAAGGTAGTGTGGCCGAGGCTCTCTCCGATATATAGAGGGAGTCTCTCAAATGGCCGAATCTTTCAGGTCGATCCCGGCGCGAGTTCCTATGGGCGCGGTCTCTCATATATTGTCTAAGCACGACGTTTCTGTCAGCGCGGCCGCGTAACATCCACGGCAGGGGATCGTGGAGCGCTTTCATCGAACGGTTGGCTGAGCGGATGTTCGAAACACCAATACGCAAAGAACTTGTAGACCCTCATAGAGATCGACCGAGTGGGTGGCAGAAGCCGCCGTGGTCTCCGCACTGACTGAACGCGAGAGGTGAAGAGATGCTAGGTAGAAGCCGTTGCTGCTATCAAGTTTAAAAGGGTGACGAGGCGAGCCCTCTGCGTCTCGCGCGGGCGACCCGTTGGTTTATGAGGAGCAGCGGACTTACATAAGATGAATCTTGACGTCCGGTACCTATATAAAGGGAGAGCTCGAAGGTGGTAGGCCGCGCGGCGACTGATCCCGTTGTGGTCTCTCAATGTATATCTCTAGATCGATTATTCCAAGCGTTTGAGCCGTGCTGCTTACTCTTTGGGATGTGGCCATTCGAGGGTTTGTTCGCCGGAAGAACTTATTGCGGTTGGCATTCTGACACCGCTACCCCCGGATCGTCAGAGTCTTTAGATTGCTAATTTTCTAAAAAAATCAAAATATTAATTAATCATTAGGAGAGGTTCTGTATGTATTCCGTCCTGATATCAAACGTTCTTGTATAGACGTATGCCGAGAGTCCTAATTTTTGTTGACTGTAGTTTTCATAACACCGTCTTTCATTTTGAAATCCCCTTCTTTGTGCTACATCGATAATTTGTTTTCCTTTCTGTAGTTTCATTAGTACTCGGTGTATAAATCTATCCAATTTAAATTGTTTAGTTCTTTGGTCATTCCTTCGCAGGTTTTTATAATAGAATTAAATTTTTCTACAAATAAATCTTACTAGATAAAACGCTACGCCCTATCTCGTTAAATTCATTTTGAAAAGTCGGGCTCTCTTTCGTCCATTTATCCATGCAACCATTTCTTTTTTTCTATTTTCAAACTTCTAGGTACATATGTTAGGTTAATCCAATTCTCTATCGGTTTTGCCACTAACTCCTATATTACATTACATCCGTATTCCATCTGTATTAATTCAAAGTCTTCTCTTTTACGTATTTGGCAAGAAATGTCGATAGTAAAATTCAACATTCTCAATTTAAGCTAGTTGATAAACGTATCCACAATGGAATGGTCTCTTTACCGCACACCTGGGTTTTCTGAAGATATTTCGTACGCATCTACCTATCTCTTCCAACTCGTCAAAGATTGCCGGATTTAATGCTTTGTAACACAGGTTTTCGTTTTGTGTATATGTCGTATTTAAATGTTCTCCGTTGCCTCTTAATTTTTCCACAACACGAGTTTCCTAATAATTTCATTATGTCGGCTATTGGTTTCTTTATTTGGTTCTACATCACCGTTCCGTTCTCTTGCGGCTGTAACTTCTTTGCGAACCATTCGATGGTTTTCCGTTTTAATCTATAACACGATGAACTACAGTTATTTTCTTAGGCCGTGTTTTAAATACCATTTCAACAGTGGGCGTACAAGCAATACTTAAGTGGCTGTAATAGATCCCACCAATTTTTTTCATTCCTCTTGTTCGGCAGTATCTTTTAGATATTTTACAGTTGTGTGGGAACTTCATCAACTCTCTTCCTGTTTATACTATTTGGGACATTTCAGGATAACTTATCTTTTAAGTTGTGTGAACCATTCTATATCCACCTCCGCAAACCCAACCCGTTCCAGATAAAAACTCTTTTACAAAAACCTTTTAATAAATTTAGGGTTATGTGGGGTATCTAGATATGGTGTATAGTTTCTCTCCCACACGGCATCTCTTTATTTTCAGTAGATAATATAACGCGTTTGCGTCGTTACCCAAAACAGCCTTGCAACGGTTTTGGAACCCACTCTAATATTTGAAAACACCAGCTTCTGCATATCGTTGTAAATTACTCTTGATGGTCCGCCAACTTAGAGCATCATTCATCATTTCGTATGTTTTTCTTTTGGTGCATATAGAGCATCCTCGGTATACATCGTCTTGGAAGATTTTTTTGTTCTTTATTGGGTCTTCCTCTCATATAATATGGTATAGCTTACTCAGTAATTGTACCGCAATCTTTGAAAATTTCCACCCTCTTGTGTTTATAAAATTCACACATTTTTTCACCGCTCTGGGAACGGTGCTACATCTAAATCGTTATAATATTTCAACAATATCTGAAAGTTTTCATATTATTTTCTTCGAAAATTCTACGACATTTACTATTCTGTATCTTCTATTAAACATTTTCCCCAGATTAGTTTGGAATACCATATTTCTCTATATCCGGTTGTCGGGGTAAACCAGTTTCGGTTGGAAGAATCAACCACTCATAAGGAAAGAAAGATTCTGTCCTTTGCTGTCGTAGGCTTTATCCAACTATCGTACTTACACCGGGTCCTAGATAAGTATTACATTAAGAAATCTAAAAATCTGGTGAGTAAATAGAAATATTGTTGCGTTTGCCACGTTTTCCGACATTTACTTTCTTTGTTGTTGATGCAGTTCGCTCCTTAGGTATTCTTTATTAAGTTTATATGTACTTACCTGTGTTAAACCTATCACCGGTACTTGCTCTATCCACTGTTGATCTTGGGATTTGGTTTTTTTTACGTAAATCGTTCTGTATTAAACCATATTTGGAACAACTTCTTTCTTATAGCTTTTCCCTGACTTTCAAATCTTCTACGATTTTTCTATAAGTTTTGCGGGTATTTCTCACAAATTATGAGTTATGTTCCTGAGAAAAATTATCTTATATACAAGTTACCGGGAAACGTGCTAGCTTCGTACTCTAGATACTTACCGAGAGTTTCAACTTCTCGGGTTGAGATATGCCTCTAAAACGTATTTATACTATCTGCTATGCGATAAAAGAGTAGTGTCGCAACTATCTTTAGTCTTTACAAGTTTTTGAAATCGGCGATTCCCACATAACTATAGGTTGAATTCTTTGCTTCTTCTAATAAGTGTATTCTTTCATAGTGGATGCGCGTTCTTCTTTTCTATGCTTGGGTATTTGCTTTGAATCTCTCCCGTGCCAAGTAACAGCCGTGATTATTGATACGGTATTGGTTTTCTGGACAGTATCATCTATGGAGCTCCTAAAATCATCTTTCACCCGTGTCCACACTGTCGTGGTGAATGTGAATTCCTCGCGCTTTTCAACAGAGACCATCAATCGATCGCCCTAACTGTTAGGATTTTTGGGTAGAACGTTTCCGAACGACGACGCGGGCGCTCTAAATCATTACCATCCCATACTATTTTTGTCTCATTTGCATACATTTTGGTCCGTGTCTCATCATATTACTCGTTTCGTGAATTTCTGATTGCAATTATCGCAGGCGTAACATTTTAGGATAGGTTTTTAAGGTTTTTTATTAGAATGGTGATTATTAAACAAGTCCTATTGTCATTGGTTTATTTACCTATTGCCTTATAGTGCGTAGTTACCTTTTTAACACCATACGTCCCCCCCTCCCCCTTACATATTCGGTGGTGTTGGATTATATTCTATACGATTTTAAACAAATCGCTTAACCTTTTTCTGATCTGAAAAAGGAATTGGTGATGATAACCACATTATACCAATATATTGCTTATAAGATCTTTCGCCTTTTCTGTGACATCTGTCTGGTCTTTTATTGTCATATGCATAGCTGACTCCTGAACAGAAAAGGTGTCATTTCTATTATCTAAAAGATACTATTTTTTTTATTCTTCGCCATTCTGGATGTTCTCCTCCGCTGCTTCTTTGGATTGTAGTCCAAATCCTTTTCCCATATCTCCCCTGTATTAGGCTTTACGAAACCTTACCATCTTAAAACTTCCACTTTGTATTCGGTTGTTATTTTATGGACCTTATTCGTGATATGCTCCTTATCTGACAGCCATTTTTTAACGGTTTTCATTGATGATAGTGGTTCGCTACCACCGAGCTTTTGCGTGCATTATTATAGTTACATGTTTTCATTTTTAATTTCTCCTATGTTCTAGCTTGTTAGAAAGAATAGAATATCTCGAATAAAAATTGGTTGTTAGATACGGAACGGAGTTTCTCGGGACATGCGTTCAGACTCGTTAATGTTAATGTTTTTACGAAAGGATAACGTACTACGTCTTCCATTTCTACTGTTCAATGTTTCAAATCGTGAGCCCCAATATTTCTTCACCTTATTTACCTATCGCGCGATCGAGATTTTTTTTCTTATTATTTTGTATTGGGCACCTGTGTGTATAATTTGGGGAGAATTATTGGAGCTAGAAGGTTTTAATACATAGCCTTAACTCGAAATACTTTCTTTTAGAATTCTGTTACCACTTCCTCGCTAGTGAGCAGGTTTTGTAAGCCCTCTTTTTATTGGCGGGGTAAACGCTTCATAAACGCCTCATTCTTTGTGGCATATTCAGCTTTTGTCAACCCTAACTTCAACCGTGTATATAAGTAATCCCTAGCGATTCGCATTCTTCTCCAAACATTTCTATTTCTGCTCTAGTTTTGGTGTTCTCTTATTTTCTGTATATATACTTTTGTATATATACATTTGTATTTAACCTATGAAACTTTTCTGATTCAATTGGAGTCAAAAAAAATTTAATTACATGTTTTTTAACGTTCCAATTGCAAAGATAAATTTTATATACGATATATAATGGAGTGTGAGATTGTGTAAGACGTTTAGCGTAAAGACTATCTACGAAGGCAATCTAGCGAGACGTCGAAAGTATCCTTGTGTCACACAATTTCAATGCCCTAGACGTTAGTGCCCAATCTTTGTAGACATAAGCAACTCCGCTGTCAGGTGGTTAAAGGTGAACGTGTGGTAGACTAGAGCTGGTAGAATTAGTTGTGATCTGCGAATAAATAGCTATATCGGCGAAGACAAATGAGGAATATAATTATTGTACTTGCATGGATGATTTCGACTTTTTTCAAACGTCAAATTCCAATATAATTGGTGGAATCCCTCTTTTCAAAATTATTTTCTCCCAAAAAAATTCATATTTTTTCGGATTTTTTTCGGGGGTGGTGGGGGTATTATTAGAGGGTTATAATGTATCACGGTTGGTGGTATCATTTTGACACCCTTACTATACTACTTGGTTGGAGGCATATCTGTCTTGAGTAGGACACGCGGATAAGTATAATCCACGTCCGCGGACGGGAGAGGAGCATTATTTTCTCTCGTCGGCCTCCCCTCTCATAACGAGTTTTTTTATATCTTCGTTCCGCGCGAATTGTGGTCGAGCTTGGCCGGCGCGTACCTTTAACTCTGGTATTGGCAATCTCTTCGACGACCATTTTGAACTCGCTATTCATATTCGTTGTCGGCTATCGCTTTCGACACTGCTAACGTCGAATACTGTTTTTCTAAGATCTCTCGAGAACGCTATTCGATAGTGGCTTTCGACTCTTGGCCTCTAGTTTCGGCCAGGTTGTCTGGTGTCAATGCATAAACCAGTCGCCCGCCGCTACAGCATCAAGGTCGCCGCGAGGTGCAGCGCCGATTGTTGACAATAAAGGACACCATCCCCACCGCATTTATTAACGGATGGGAGGCTAACGCGGTGCTCACCCCCTCTAATTAAGACCGACCGTCTCTATTTTGGATAACACCCGTCCGCATCTCTCCTCGTGTTGTAGAATATGTTGTATCTCGACGATCCTGATCATCCTATCGGATGCCGAGGTCGGCAGTCCGAAGGTACGTGTGGCTATGTTTTTCTTCAATCATATAAATCAAGTTGTATAAAACAGTGTAACATAGTCGAGGACGCTGATTGCGGCAGCATTTATTTTTGTGACAAAGTTAATAAATACCTGCCGAAACTTTAATTGTAGTGTCATCATCGAATATTGTACACCTGATCTTGCCGGTGCTTGATCCGATGCCATATTCTGTTCTACACCATTCAGGACGATATTCACTCGGAGTTCAGCAGTGGAGTGTCCGCGAAAGTTCGACCGAGAGACCGCCTTTCGAAAAAATCGTCCCAGACACTGCCCTGGTGTATCCCCCGTATCTGTTGCTCGCGTTGGCACCGAATGAATATTTCGTAGGCCCCACGCTTAGTGAACCCGCTTCTCGGCCAAACTGTTATGGGTGTCTGTAGCTTGCAAATTTTCCATTGTGCAACCGCCTAGTTAAAAAACTGTGTGGGACTGTGATAGCTTCAGCTTCTATTAGGGCTTCAATCGTATGCTGCGCCGCGACGGGAACGTCCGTTCTAAGTTGGAACTACCTGGACGTTATTTGCTCATGATTAATATGAATATATCTATTATGTTTAATACGGTTATTTCGGAAGAAACGACCGAAATGGGTAATCGTCATTAACTTTCTCGTTGATCTCAAGAATTGAAATCTTCAACTCATGGGATATGTCCCGTTTATCAACACTCTTCATTGGGGTTTGTGGGTGAAGTCTAAGGCCACAGTCTCCCTTCGAAAAGTCACTGGCGGGCCCAGTTTTTAGTAATGTGCTGGTCAGCGCCATCTAACGTGTTGTATGATGTGTTCCAGTGATCAGGTTGCCTCTGAGAGTTTTTGTGAAGGTGAAGTCCACCGGGTTATCACCGAAGTGGCTCACCGGGTCAAACAAGCCGTTATTAGCGGTGTAGGGCTGTTCTCTAAACCCGCATCGCGTCCAACGTCGGGGGCGATCTTATCCGGCTGGTCTGGGCGATGCTCATTGTGCGAGCCCAGGTACCCTTCGTCTGTTGCGGTTGACTTTACCGTCATGCTGCTGAGGTGACAAAATCTTTGAGCTGTCTAAAACTTCCCAGTTCCGGCAGGCAGCTTTACACCTACTTATTGTCTATCCTTACTTAGGCACAAACCATTCGCTCTTCCCCACACTCTCCCACCAACTTGTGAAGGGTGCTTGAAGTTCACAACCTCCCATTTTTGAACATTAGTGACAGAGCAAAATTAATAAATATTTCAATGGATACCAAGCAATTAGCTTTACTCTTATCCACAGATTACGTGTGTTCGGAGGTAACTACCGCAAAAAACAAGACGTTTAATACCCCCTTGTACGCCAACTGTAACAGTTAGACCGAAAAGTGGCTTTACCACCAAATTTCCCGACATCTTTGCACCATATAGGCTGCCAAAGATTACTACGATGGAGGTCGTGAGGGTGGCATGGCAACCGATGCCGTTTTGGCAGAATAGTAAATTGCCGTATGGTGCGCAAAGCCGGATGCGGAGTTCGATCAAGACATCTGACATCATGAAATGTCAATAGGCGCCGAAGTGTCTACAACTTCAACGCGTATTACACATTAGGGAGGATTATCAAAGAACTCGGTATTCCCCACTACATCCACATGTGATCGCATGCGCAATGGAATCACATTTCAACAATACGATCGTAGGGCGTTCGAAAGACAGTGTAACGAATTTAAGTTTCAAAAGATGCGGACTGGAGACAGAAAGTATTTCTAACTGCCACTGGTCGGGGTACGTTCTCATTCGGGGCCAGTCCGGGAGATTGATTGGACGCTGACTGATTTTAGACACGAACACTTGGTGACCACATCGTCAGTCGGAACGTGGAATTTCATCCGGCCGACTGACCTTCGGGCCGGATAGTATCTGGAGGTCGGCCTGCGGGTTCATCTGCAATTGGTTACCTCCGAAACGAGCTCACATAGATTACATACAGAGGCTGCTGAGGTCCAGGACGGTGGTGTCATCTTATGTTCGATAAGGGTATGGGTTACGCCGGCTGGTGTTACTCGCTCAACGACTCCATTCGCACATACGTTGGGCCAACACGGCGACAGAAGCAAAACTCGCATTTCTATACTAGGCACTGGGAAAAAACGGCGTTTTATGTCGCGCAATAAACAAATTATTGGACACTTGTAGAGGACCGCTCTCGCTAAAGGTGGACCTTGGAAGAGGCGATCCAGAATTATCAAGGAACGTTTTGCAGACTGCCAGCACCAGTATACTATGTATTTGGAAGTAGGTATTTATATGGTACCGAGCAATATTGATACTACGCGACGACCGGTTGACGGTTCCAATAATAGATCGTAATCGCACGTTCAATCAAAAAAAAATCGGCCACAACGGGAACGTGACCGTGGATATCTCAAGCGCCCAGTGGAAACGATTCATTAAAACCGCAAGCACCCCACCCAATTCACGATTGGCCCCATCAAGTTTCATTTGACCAGTGTTCCACGGGTTCATTCTGTTTCCCCTCTGCAATAGGCCAGCAAGTACCCCCAATCGCGAAATGGAATTGGCAACAGGGGAACCTAGTAGTCACATCCACGAGGAGGAGGAACAAGTAGGGCTTGTCGGTAGCCTCGTGGCCGGTGGGGATATTTGTGCTTTGGATTTAGGAACTTCGGGTAGGCTTAAAAGTAGGAGGAACCGGCGATAGCCAGATTAAAGCGCAAGCATTCTCGGCGAAAGCCATCCGACCGTTTTTGATAATATAGATAGCAAAGAAGGAGAGGAAGGCGACCCCCGATCACACCAGGCAGCGCGGCAGCAACTTTCCTGCTTAATTTAGCCAGGAGAATTGGCGAGGGGTTTTAGTTGTTTTTTTATCCATTCTTTGGCTCCACGGAAGGAGTGGTGCTGGCGTGGTGCTGGCGCGGGTGCTGGTGCCGAACACCCGTGATAGTTGAACTAGAGACGATATCGATAAAGACTTAGGGTCGATATAATCATGGTGAAGTGTGAGGATGGTTACAATGTGCAGCCCTTTCTCTCCTGAACAGAGTGCCGAAGACGCTCAGATTCGTTTGTTTAGTGTCGGGTCCTGTGAGGACTCGAGATTGTTTCGTGGCTCCGACCTTTTTTTTTCTTGTCTAGAGGTGTTTCACGGTTAATTGAGCAGCCGCTAAGCGAGCTTCTCTATCATCCCGCAACGCCGCAGGCGTTTTTTGTTTATCCGCTCGGTAGATTCTATTATCTCATTGCCTCCCACGTTTTTTTCCATCTGCTCGATATATGTTGTCCAGCTCGTGAGTTTGGAGAGGGTTATTAACTTAGTCAACACGGCCCGTTTGCCTAGACCTTATTGAGTCCAGGAGTTCGCGAAGATCGGAACGGAGGGTCTACTTCGTGCCGTTAAATTCGTTGACCGTGGTTTCCATGTGTTAATAGCGTCGGGGGCTAAACGAGGGATCCTCGCTGATTTAGCTGTTTCAATAGACGGCGGCCGTCTTAGCCAGCGGTTTGTCGGTAGCTGTAGGGTTTTTACCTTTTTTTTTAGGCACCTGCGACCGATCATCGATTCATCAGAGAGCTTCGAGCGAGGTCTGCTCCATATCGGTCATGAAGTGGAGTAGAGGACATGGTCGGGTGTTTCTTGTACGTCAGCAACTTCCAGTATTGTCCCATTTAACCACCGGTCTCCTCTAGTTTAGAGTGCGAAACTCAACGTGACCTTGATGCCGTGTTTATACCTATACTCTCCCACGTTTTCACCAGAGAATCGTTTCCTGCGAGGGCAGCTCACTCTTGGAGATTCCCCGCAGGAAATATCGGCTCCGCCGCCCATGGGCCGGATTTTCGGGTGGGGGCCCTCCCACGTGTGTAAGGTGTATTACCCCGATTAATTCTCGGGTTTGTGGTCAAACAAACGTGTTTATACTTCTCGGGTGTGTCAAAACAAACGTGTCTTCTGTGTTCCCACCCTGGATCACAGATTTTTTCGGTGGGGTCTAGATGAAGGTCGTTTTACTTCTATGCATATCATCTAATCGGAACGTTCGGTTGGAGTCATCATCGGAAGAACTCCTCATATCCTCATCGAGGTAATCGTATCGGTCGCCCGTATCGCGATTTGATGACTTCGACATTGCGTATCGAGACCAGCCATCTTTTAATAAAATATTTTTTAATTAAGAACAAAACCATACAGGTTTATTGATTATGTCTTCAAGTCATACGGTCGCAATACTTCACTCCTATCGCAGACTTGCGTGAGCCCTCGGGGCAAAAGTGTGCGGACAGTGTGCGTTAATCGACAAAAACATCCATCGACGAGATCGACCAGAACCAGCAGCTCTTAGTCCGCTTCCACAAACTCGGGAGCTAGCGCCGTATTATGCGGGGATGTTCGCCTCGCTTTTCATATATCGCTACATCGACGGACGCGAATCCGAACATCGTTCAGAACTGGGTCGCGCCATCGATAAGAAGAAATGATAACGATTTTGGTAATGAGGTTTGTCGCTCGATGACGCGACGGACTACCATTGCTTACCATGCTGTGAAGACGTCGCGATGAGCGCGGAAAACGCTGTCTATCAGGTTATGACACATTCGAAATAAAGAACGTAAACAGATTCGACTCGGGCTGGTGAAAGGCAGATAACGTCGCGAGCGACAACGCGGTCGCGGCGCTTACGGCAACCGATTTACATCCAGCTCGACTCTTGAGTTGCTGGAGAGTCACATGCCTATATCAGAGCGCTTTGGCGGACCCTCGGCATACGAACTATCGTTCACCGCTATGGGCGCGTTCTCAAGCCATGAACATGATCACGAAGTATTACGAACGACATGTTTCGCTGGAGTACGCATGTTCAGATGCCGAACTCGCGCGCTTAATCAGATCCAGAATGTCGGGCCGCGTTGCCATACTTTACGACGAGTTCATCGCCAGCAGATGACGAAAGACAAAAGCGACACATTGTGGAATATTCATGGTCAACGTCCCGCCCGCTCGCTGAAAGGTTATGATGTTGTTCGAGGGGGTTCGGTTCGAGTCGTGCTAGAAAATCCGACAAATTCTATACCCAAATCACGAAGGTAGAGGTGGACCGAACGAGGGAGTACCCAATCAACTCTACAGCGCGGGTGCTTCGCGCGCCCAGCCGTGGGACGAAGTAAGGAAAAACACTTATGCTTCGGCGCTCTACGCGTTCCGGAGGTTTGCCGCGGATGCCAAAGACCTGCAGTCTCGGACGTTATCCCTCTGTCTTTTCTGACTACCAAATAGATCTATGGCTCGAATTTGGAGCCCGCGACGACGACCAACTGCACGGTAGTGGAGCCAAGTTGCGCACGTGTGAGGTGTGACTAACCTATACCCAAGAGGCGGGATGGAGCCGAGCCATTGAAGTGTACTTTATATAATTACAGTCGTACATTCACTATGGTCGATAAGTCTCAGCTTTATACTAATTTTAGCCATCAATACCAATTCACGATTGTGATGCCTTTCTGCCATAAATATGTGGGCCAGACAGGATGCGAAAAACGGTTTTCATCCAGGACTTGTGAGAGGGCTCTACCGCGATGCTTTCGTCACATTGTGATCCTAGTGTCCCACTGTGCGGACAACGATACTTATTCGCGGCACCCGTGGTTATGCGACCGACCTGAGGTATACCTTATTGCACCCCGGCGACAGGCTTTCACGGTTGGTGCGTTCATCTTTATCAAATATTCCGGAGAGCCCACCTATCAGTGATTGAGACTGCTTCGGCCAAGGCGGCGAAGACCAAAAAGGAAGACATGCTCTCCGAGCTCGATTTTCTGGCCGCATGCGAGGCCAAAGGTATGGATCTCCACTCAAAAGTACCAACGCGTTTCAAGGATCTGCGGGAGCAACGAAATGGGTTCGCCCTCTTCACTGCAAGGACGAGACTCATTCGATGAATGTCTTGAGAGAACGACGTTATCCCAACGGCGCGAGGGAGCGGCTGGAGTTCGCCAGTACTTTCGGAAATAAGCACACCAAGCTTCTGCTTAAGAGCTGTTCAACCAACTGTTATAATGTAATTATTAGTAACTGCTGAGTAAATTGCTTACAATGCTGAACAAATGCTGAAACAATGTGAACAAAATGCTGAACAATTACTGAACAAATGCTGTGCATGTGAACAATTGCTAAACATGTTGATAAAATGCTTAACAAATACTTAACACTGCTGAGAAATGCTTAACCATGATGGCAATTGCTAAGGAATTTGGTTGCTCCGCTGCGAGTTTATTGCGAGCATAACGCTGATCATACGTATCTGTGGTGCTACTTGGCAATATGTATAGGATTATGAGACTTGTAAGAATAATTTTAGCAATAATGAACTGCGACGAACTTTCGATCAGCAAATGGGAAAGACACTCTAACACAATCGAATAACCATGCGAATTGGGAGGTAGGAACTGAACCCTCCCCCCAACTTCCACTCCAACGGTGTTGGTATTTGGTTGGAGTGGTTTTACAATGACACGCGGCGCGACGCGAGCGGTTGCCTGCGATGTTGCTGGGGGGACAAATCGGTCATTATCTCGGTAGGCGTCACTCAGTTTGTCTGGTGGATAAGATGGGTCAGATGCGGAGGTCGGATACAATGTAGCGCGATACGAAGCCAAATTAGGTGCGGAGATAACAAAAACTCTCGGATCGGCGGATATTCATTTGTACGTTACCACCGTTAGTATACTTCTCCCAATACCAGACACCGCGGGGTTGATTCGCGATCTAGATACCGACCCTTTTATAGGACACACTCTTAGAACAGCCTGCTGCTCAATTTATCACAAGTTTGGAATGTACTTAGCTCCGCTGACAACCGCGTTGACCACGGGTAAACACTGTCAATTTGGACTTATATGCCCACGAACTATAAGCCCTAATATTAATATTATAAATGATGACACAAGACGCACCTGCGAGAGTGACGGAACCACACTCAACCCAATCGAAATTGGAGTTGAACCAGAGCACGTTGGATGAACCCTCAACAGCACGACATAAAAAACCAAAAGGACAGGCAGCTGGGCGGGCGGCGGCTGCCACCCAAAAAGTTAAACAAGATAAAATACTCGCCGAGCTTCGAGAGGTCAAACTCCAATTGAGATTGGAGTTGCAATCGGAGACGACAAAACACCCGGTGGCAGCTGTTTCTCCCCCAATCGCTATTGGATCGAAACCGATTGCTCCAACTCCCAATACTGATTGGATCTCGTGGGTTGTTGTTGGTGGTCTGTCGGTTGTGGGCACCCTGTATGTGCTTTACCGTTTCAACAACAGGTCATCAACGAGGTTGAAATTGAAAAAACAACCCCCAACACTGTTGGATGCGGTTCCAATCCAATCGCGTTCAACAGTGTTGAGGGATGCGCCCCATTTAAACATTAAACGCGATCCCTTTTATATGCAATAATGGCTGAACAAGATGGTAAAATAATAGTGAATGCGCTCTATCACGCCGTGGTGATATCGGGTCTCAGTATCGGGTACGCTCGACTATCAAAGATGACCCTAGGAGGGTCCGCTCCCAAATTGGACTTTACTGCGAGAGACGTAGGGCTCGTGACCTTAGATGTAGCGGCCGCAGTTTGGACCCGAGATTATCTAATTAAAGCTGGAATTCTACCCGTTAATATATGGAAATAAAATGGCTACGATCGGAATAATAGTAGGAGGAGCGCTCGTGAAGGCATTGGCGTTAAGCGGCAGCAACTTTCTATTCTCTAAACTACAAAACTCGAACGCGGATGAGGAGCGCGAGCGTCACGATTTAGCTGTAGAACAACTCAATAGCGCAAAGGAAGCGTGGTCACAAAAACGAACCGCCCATCTGGACTGGGTCAACGAAGAGCTTCGCCGCGATAATCACGCCGCGCAAACTTTCCAGAACGTTGAAGAAGCCAACCGCGAGTACGCGCTGGCATATCCGCAGAGAAGTCTCGATCCAATGAAATTGGGACTAGATCGCAAGCCCCAACTTTCAGATTTCTATGTACCGTCAGAGGCACAAAAAGACCACGAGATCGCGTTCATCGTCGTGGGAATGAGTGTGGTGGGTCTCGTCAGCTACTATATATTCAATCGAGATTTCAAATAAGCAATTTAACTTGTTTAAATATATATATATAACGATGTTAGTTGACGATCTTTATTACGCTTTGATCGATGTAGGCTACACGGCCCTTAAACACCGTATAGCTGGCACAAAGGGTATGATCCGTCTGGCCCAAGATTCTCTCGAGACGTGGCGCGAGGACGAAAAAACGGCCACCCTTTTCGCAAAGCGGATGTTAGATTCCTCCACCAATCCTGGGGGATTGGATTCCTCCGAGTTCCTTCAGAACCTAACGTCCAAAATCAATCGCGATTGTACTTCCAACAAAGGTTTATTATTAACGACGCAGTTACCGGACGAGCTGACGAGTGCATGTTGGAGATTGTCCGATACATTAGAATACTTCGCATACGATGAACACGCGCAAACTTGATACCAAACTAACGCGCAAGCTGGCGAATACGTACTATAGCCCACGCGGCTACTGAAAGGGACTCGCGGCCATCAAGAACCTCGCGGCGGCGACCAAGGTTTCCGAAAACGCTGTCAAGGAATGGCTCAAGAAGCAGGCCATCTAACAGATCTATTTACCAGCGCCTCACAATATTCCGCGCCCGAAATTCGACGTGCCGGTGCCGAACCAAGTTCACCAAGCGGATCTCCTGTTTCTCCCTCACGATCGCGTCGGTCGCAAGACGTACAAGTACGCGCTGACAATCGTTGACGTAGCGAGTCGTTATAAGGGGGCTGAGCCGTTGGTCACTAAAGAGTCTAAGGAGGTGGCCGAGGCTCTTTCCCGAATATATAAGAGGAGTCCTCTCAAATGGCCGAATGTTCTCCAGGTCGATCCCGGCCGCGAGTTCATGGGCGCGGTCTCTCATCTATTGTCTAAGCACAAAGTTTCAGTCAGACGCGGCCGCGTCAACATCCACCGGGACCAGGGGATCGTGGAGCGCTTCAATCGAACCCTGGCTGAGAGAATGTTCGGACACCAATACGCTAAAGAACTTGTAGACCCTCATTCGCGATCGACCGAGTGGGTGGCCAGACTGCCCGCCGTGGTCACCGCACTGAACGGAGAGGTGACCAGATTGATAGGTAAGAAGCCCGTAGATGCTATCAAGTTTAAAGGGTGACGAGCAAGCCCCCCTCTGCCAGTCTCGCGCGGGCGACCCGTTGGTTTAGAGGAGCAGCAATCGCCGATTGCACTTCCATCGGATATTGACGTCCGGTACCTCTATCAACCGGGAGAGCTCGAAGGTGGCAGCCGCCGCGCGACTGATCCCGTGTGGTCTCTCAATGTATATCATCTAGATCGATCTATTACCAAACCCGATGAGCCCGTGCTCTACTATTTGGATGATGGGCCATCTCGAGGGTTTGTTCGCGAAGAACTTCTTGCGGTGCCTTCTGACACCCAGTTACCTCCGGATCGTCAGAGTCTTTAGATTGCTAAAATTAATTAAAGAGGTTCCGTATGTATTCCGTCCGATAACACGCGTCTTTTATCGTAGTACGCCGAGAGTCCTAATTTTCGTTGACAGTACGTTTTCATAACACCGTCTTTCATTTCAAATCCTCTATTTTGCGCTACATCTATAATGTGTTTTCCATCTTCTGTAGTTTCACTTAGTACTCGTTTATATCTATCCCAATTTAAATTGTTAGTTCTCTTGGACATTCCTTTCGCAGAGTTTTTATTAATTGAATTATTTTTTTCTACGAAATAACACTCACTAGATAACGCTATCGCCCTATCTCCGCTAAATTCCATTTTGAAAAGTCCTGGCTCTCTTTTGCTCCATTTATCCCAAGCCAACCATTTCTTTTTTTCTTTTTCAAACTCGTCTAGTAAGTTAGGTCTAATCAATTCCTCTATCGTTTTTCCACTAACTCCTATATACATACTATCCGTGTCCATCTGTATTAATTCAAAGTCTTCCCTTTTTACGTATTTGTCTAGAAATTCGTAGTGAAATTCCAACATTCTCAATTTAGCGTGTTGATAAACCGCTATTCCACAGTGGAAGGGTCTCTTTACCGCACACTGGGTTTTGGGCGGGAAGATATTTCGTACGCATCTCCTATCTCTTCCAAATCATCAAAATACGCGGATCTTAATGCTTTGTCAAAGACAGGTTTCGTCTCGCGTATATGTCGTATTTAAATGTCTCTCCGTTGCCTCTATCATTTTTCCACAACACGAGTTTCCTAATAATTTCATTATGTCGGCCACCGGTTTCTTATTTGGTTCTACATCCCCCGTTCGTCTTGCGGCTGTAACTTCTTTAGCGAACCATTCAAAGGGTTTACCACTAATATAATCTATAACACGATGAACTCCCGTTATTTCTAGGCCGTGTTTTAAATACCATTTCAACAGTGGCGCGTACAGCAATACTTTAGTGGCTGACATTGACCCCACCAATTTTCTTCCATTTCCTCTAGTTCGGCCAGTATCTTTTAATATTTAACATGTGTGCGGGAACTTCATCAACCTCTACTTCTCTGTTTATAAAAAGTGGAGACATTTCAGAAAACTTATCCACCAAGTTGTGTGGAACTTATATATCCACCTCCGCAAACCCAAACCAGTCTCCGGATAAAACTATTTTACTAAACTTTTTAATAAGTTTAGGATTATGTGGGGAATCTATATGATGTATAGTTTCTTTTCCACACGGCATCTCTTTATTTAACGTAGATAAATATAACGCGTTTGCGTCGTACCCCAAAACAGCCTTGCAAGGTTTGGAACCCACTCTAATATTTGAAACACCGGCTTCTGCATATCGTGTAAATACTATTGATGGACCACCAACTAGAGCGTCTTTCATCATTTTGTATGTTTCTTCTTTCGGTGCGCATACAGCATCCTCCGGTGTAATCGTCTTTGAAGATTTTGTTCTTTAATGGTTCCTCTCAAAAAATATTGTATAGCCACACCCGGTAGTGTTACCGCGTCTTTGAAAATATCTACACCCCTGTGTTTATAAAATTCACACATTTTTCCCACAGCTTCTAGGAACGGTGCTACATCTAAATCGTTATAATATTTCAACCAATCTCTGAAAGTTTTCATGTTATTTTCTTCGAAAATTCTACGACATTTACTTAATTCTGTTTCATCTATTAACATTTTCCCAGATAGTTTGGAATACCAATTCTCTATATCCGGTAATCCTGGGTAATATGTATGTAGAATCGAACCACTCGTAAGGAAAGAAAGATTTCTGTCCTTTACAATCGTAGGCTTTTATCCAACTATCGTAACTTACACCGGGTCCTAGGTAAAGTATTACATCAAGAAATCTAAACTCCGGAGTAAATAGAAATATTGTTGCGTTCGCCCTTTTTCCAACCATTACTTTCTTCGTTGTTGATGACAGTTCACCTACTACATATTTCTTTATTAAGTTTATATCGTACTTACTGCTGTTAAAACCTATAACCGGTACTTGCTCTATCCACTGTTCGATCTGGGCGATTTGTTTTTCACGTAAATATTCTGTATTAAACTCATATCTTGACCATACTTCTTCTCTTATAGTTTTTCCCCTGACTTTCAAATCTTCTACAAATTTTTATATAAGTTTTGCGGGATCTTTATCACAAATATGAGTTACTGTTCCTGAGAAATTATCTCCTATACGAACGCTTACCGGAACGTGCTCAGCTTCGTACTCTAGACTATTACCGGTAGTTTCAACTTCTGGCTGGAGATACGCCTCAAAATCGTATACTATCTGATATGGATAAAGAGTAGTGTCGCAACCGATCTTTATATCTTTACCCGTTCTTTGAAATTCGCATTCCCACATAACTACTAGGTTGAATTATTTGCTTCTAATAAATTTATCTCTTCTCATTGTGGATGCGCGTTCTACTTTTTTATGCTGTGCATGAATCTCACACCCGTGCCAATAACAGCCGTGATATTGATATACTGTATTGGTTTCTGGACCGTATCCATCTACTGGAGCTCCTAAAATCCATCTTTCACTTTTCCACAGAGTACATCCAATCGATCGCACCATAACTGTTAGAACCTTTTGGGTAGAACGCTTTCTCGAACGACGAACGCTGGCGCTCTAAATAATTACCATCACATATTACTTTTGTCTCACCTCTCATACATTTTGGTCCGTGTCTCTTCATATTACTCGCTTTCGTGAATTTCTGTTTGCAATTATCGCAGGCGTAAATTTTAGATAGGTTTTTAAGGTTTTTTATCAGAAATGCGTGATTATTAAACAGTCCTATTGTCATTGGTTTATTACCGAGTGCATCATAGTGCGCTGGTACCTTTTTCAACCACCAAAAACACCACCTTGTGTCGGTTGATATACTTCTATACCGATTTTAAAAAACCCTTCAACCTTTTTCAGATCTGAAAATGGAATTGGTGAAACCACATTACTACCGGTATATTGTTCACTAAGTTCTTTCGCCTTGTCCGTGCATCTGTCAGGTCTGATCTTTTTATCAAGGTGCATAGCTAGACACCTGAACAGACAAAGATCGTCATTATACTTATCTAAAGAATACATACCTTTTCTATTCCTCAACCATTCTGGAAGTTCTCCTCCCGCTACTTCTTTGGATTGTAGTCCCAAATCTATTACCCTACTGCCCTGTATTAACTTTTCAAAAACCTCTACCCATCTTACAAACTTCCACTTTGTATTTGGTCTGTCTATTTTATCGGACATTATTCGTGTTTGCTCCTTATCTGACAACCATTTTTTAACGGTTTTCATCGATGATAGTGGTTCGCTACCACCGAGATTTTTGTGAAATATTATAGTTTTAGTTTCCTCCATATGTTCTAGCTTGTAAGAATATGAATATCTCAAATAAAAATTGGTTGTTAGATACGGAGCGATTTTATCGGACATGCGTTCAGACATGTTAATGTCAATGTTTTTTACGAAAGGATAATGTAACTACCCGTCTTCCATTTTCTACCTTTTCCAACGTTTCATCATGAGCCCCCAATATTTCTTCACCTTTTTCCACTATCGCGCGAACGATAGATTTTTTCTTATTATTTGGGTCGCCTGTGCGTCTAATTTGGGATGTGCTTGAAGGTTTGATTACACTGGCCCTTAACCCCGCAATACTTTCTTTTTGAATTCTGTTACCAACTTCCTCCGCTAGTGAGAGGTCTTTAAGGGCTCCTCGTTTGTGGGCGCGGTTAAACCGCTTCATAAACGCCTCATTCTTTGTGGAGTTTATAAGATGTGTCAACCCCCTAACTCCCAACCGTTTACTATAAGTAATCCCTAGAGATTCGGCTTCTCTTCTCAAACTTTCTATTTCTGACGTTATCATATTTTCTGTATATAACCTTTGAGATTTATCTGTTCAATTGGATGAACATGTTTTTTTTCGCGTCCAATTGAATATAAACATATACATATATATACATAATGGAGTGTGCGACTTGTTGTAAGAATTTTGCGTGTAAAGACTATCTACGAAGGCATCTATCGAGACGTACAAAATTTCCTTGTGTCGCCCCACAATTTCAATGCCCCAGATGCCCTTGTATGTTCGTAAGTGCCCAAACTCTTTGTAGACTTAAGCAACTACGCTGCCCTGTGGCTAAAGGTGAACGCGGTAGACTGGAGCTGTTACAATTAGTTGCTGATCTGCGAAATAAATTAGCTATATTGGAGGAGAAAAATTCTGAATAAATTTTTGGGTTCAATTTCCAATTTCTTCGTAGAAACTCATATCCGTAAACGAATCGTTGATTTTAAACAGTTTTATCAAATTAGTTTCATCATCTTCAAATAGTTGTTCTCCGATCCTATTTAGTCGCTTCATTTCACGAATTTGATCCTTGTACCAGCGACATAATTGCCGGTATAATATTGTAAATGCAACGTTTTTATCGGAGCGTAATAAATTACGCTGATATTTCATGTATTCGATTTTGCATAGTGTTTCCAATTTATAATAATATGGGTCAACAAGGACATTATAATATTCCAATTCCCGTTCTATTTTATTATCCATTTTGTTATAATATTTTTGTTATAACCTATTAAATTTATATATTCAATTGGACGTGAACAAAACATGATGTATTATGACAGCAATATAATTGGACTACAATCCCCAATTGAAAAAACATTTTTTTTTTTTTTTTTTTATAGGAATTCTGCAAAATCCCCAATTGAACAAACATTTCTCTTTTTTTTTTTCTTCTGATAATTAATTCAGCGGCCGGCGCATTATCGGGTGGCTATTTCGTTGGGTAGCCGAAACCATTACAGATTTGTCACTTTACATTTCTGGCGTATATAACCTATGAGATTTATATGTTCAATTGGACCTCTTTTCAACTAATGTATTTATGACACCAATTGTCACGATTTGGCTGTCGGGTGACAATTTCCTCGTTAACCAATTTTGGAGTTTTTCGGGGGGGTGGTCGGGATAGTATATAGGGTGGGGAAATGATACCACCAGTAGGTGGTATCATTTTGACTCCCTATATACTACTAATGTTGTTATTGTTGTTTACATATACATATACCAGGCATTACTTTCTCACTAGTTTTGTTTAGCTCACTTCAAATTAATTGAGCTATTGTTACCGCCTTTCGTCAATCGTCCGTCCGTCCGTCCGTCCATCCATACTTTCATACGTCTTCTTCTCACGAACCACTTGGCCAATGTTGGTCAAAATTCACAGGGATGATCTATGGGTGAGAGCATGTCAGGTTTGTAAATTTGGAGGTCGTCACCTAATCCAAGACGGCGTCCGTGGAAAATTAGTTGAAATTATTAAATATTCTTCTTCTCACGAACGGCCTGGCCTATATCAACGAAACTTGGCAGGAATGTACGACAGTCAATGCCGCTCATTGTAGGCGTCGAGTAGGGGTGAGCTTTAATATTTGACCGAATATGGTCATGTTATATATCAAACAAGACGATCACTCTTGAGTATTTTTTGTCGAAATCGGATGATTACGTCATCCAAGATGGCCGCCGAAAGGTAAAAATGTCATATTTTAATTAGAGAGTTCAAACGTGTGAACACCTTCGCCAATGTTGGTCAAACTTCACAGGCACACGGATGATCTATGGTGGGGGCATGTCAGATTTGTAAATTCGTCGCCTAATCCAAGATGACCGCCGTAGAAAAATAGATCAACTTCTTTACATTTGACCCAATATGGTCATGTCATATATCAATTGAGGAGGAGTGAGGAGACGATCAGTCGGGGTCATTGTTGTCGTAATCGGATTATTAGGTCATCCAATATGGTCGCCGACGGGTAAAAAAGTAATTCTTAAATTAGAGAATTCAAACGTCTTCTTCCTGTGAACTGCTTTTATGTAGCACATTAAAATACATGAATGTTCTCTCCACAACAACAACAACAGACCAGACATCTACACGACACAGGTGGAAGACTCGGACATAGGACCCAATAAATGCCTCAATTGAAAAAACGTTACCCCACCCACCAATTTCCTTACACTATACAATATGAAAGCCTTTCAATGTTGGCAACAGCTTGGGAAAATGCCCTAGACAGGCTAAGTTTCGGGCTCGCTCAAACACCACACGTTTCAAAGTTTCTGCTGACTTACGCCTTTGGCAAATAAATGCCTTAGGTCCCCAAATATATTCACTTTAAACATCTATGTTTAGTATATTGTTAGTTACACACGTTTTTGCTACCAACGTTACAGAGAAATATCTCTTTCAGAAAGAATCGCACACACACATCGCCACCTGATTGGCTGTTGTAGTTGTGACGCTCCAGTTTAGGTTTTCCCGTGACGTCGTTATTGATTATTCTGCGAATATAACAAAGGAAATCCGAAAGTAAAGTTCACGTAAGGTTATGTGAAATGTTGGGACGCAAATCAAAATAAACGCACGTTTTAGATCATTCAAGGTTAGTTAATGACACATAATAGTCACAAATTGTAACATCGGATTTACTGTTGTTTATTTCAGTGATTCACGTCAATATGTTGAGACTGTAAAGGATTTCAGCCAGATTTTACAGGTAATCTATGCAACCACAGCCCACAAAAATGTGTGACATTCTTTCGTACACACAATTATCGCCTTCGTTGTGCTAGATAATTTGCCCGTAACTAACGAAATGCTTAACGCAGATGATTGAAGTGAATATATTTGAAGCCCTAAGACATTTATTGATTACCAGAGACATAAGTCAGCAGAAAAATCGAAATGTGTAGTGTTTGAGCAAGTCCGAAACTACGACATTTTCCCAAGCTCTTTCTTACCATGAAAATGCTATTATAGAGTATATTGAACGGAAATTGGTGGGTGGGGTAACGGTTTACAAATGAGCCACTTACCAATTTCTAGGTCCGAGTCTTCCACCTGTGCTATACGACTAGTGTTAGGGAACGCAATTATTACTGACACCCAACATGTTTCCATTAAACGTTGTAGATTTTGTGAAATAGGATATATCATAACTAACAAAAAAACACTTACTGATCAACACCAGGTCCGAAATGTAGAGTCTTTAATCTGCATGTGCCATGATCGGTGATACAAGGGGAAAATACCAGGCACGTTACTGTCTTTTGATATCAAGTTTATCCGGCAAGGCTAGGAAACGCGTATGAATTCCCACCGTTTACTTGCCGAGCCTGATAAACGTGATATCAAGGACGCTAGCACGGTATTATATTTATCATGTAACGTTTTACGCTAAAGAATGAGCAATGATGACGCGGTTTTCGTTGAAAAAAAACACGGACTTGTTTGTCTTGCGTCATTACACTGATGTCAGTTCCACCAATGAAACGTTAGTTTTCAATTCGTTGTAACCAGGATATTCGCTTCAGGTCAATGCCTGATACGACATTATGTTATCAGTCAGTACTACGTATTCGGTCAATACAGATCTCGTTACCTGATAAATATACATGTTGACCAGAGGTGGGGATTAGATAACCATGTGAT
Source organism: Conchocele bisecta (assembly GCA_029237695.1). Taxonomy (NCBI): domain Eukaryota; kingdom Metazoa; phylum Mollusca; class Bivalvia; order Lucinida; family Thyasiridae; genus Conchocele; species Conchocele bisecta. Next base: position 15,021,602 of record CM055278.1, read on the forward strand.
CATGCGTATGGTAGTAAGGGTGTCTGGCACTGGATAGGGATAGTGTGGATTCAGTGCTGGAAGATATTTTTTTATTTTCAAATATTCTCGTGAGTAGAAATGTCCCGTCCCGTGTCACGACCTTGCTGTTGAAGGGACACAAAACCAGATTCAATCAACTAATCAAGCGATGATAGACACATAAAGTACGGTTTCTATCGTCAGGACTCGACGTTCGACTGGCTGATGGACTGACGCCATATTCCGGGCGGCTAGAAGTGCGACCCTCCAACTCGTCCGCCTGGGGCACAGTATGTGACGATGGCTGGGTGAATACGGCGGCCACGGTGGCCTGTCGACAGCTTGGCTACATCTGGGGTGTACGTATACTTGTCCAGTGTAATCTCTATAAACTGAACACCCTTTGGGAACTCCCCGGCGTTCACCGAATTTGTAAGGCAAACATGTAAAAGTTTTTGTATTTCTTTAGTTTTACTATCAAGGCTGCCAACGTGGGGATGAGCTTCATTTAACGATGCCACTTCTTGATTTCTATGCAATATACTGTACAAGCGCCATTTCCGGGTCCCTTGCATGGTATATCGGGCGGACTAGTTTGTTTAGGGTCGCATTTCACAAAACGTGTGCCCCCTTCTCCACGTATCTGTATTACTGTGGAACATATCTAAGCCGGATACCCTGGGGACCCCCAGGGTGTCCGGTTTAAAGAAGTTTCACTGCATAAAAATATTCTAGCGAGATATTGACTAGTAATAAGTATAATTGTATCCCTTACAGGAGGCGGTGAGCGAGGCGCCGTACGGGGCGGGGACCGGCGAGATCTACCTAGACGACGTGAGCTGTGCGGGCACGGAGGCCTCACTGCTGCAGTGTGAACACAGGGGATGGGGCAGCCACGACTGCAGTCACTCCGAGGACGCTGGGGTGGTATGTCACAACAGCACGGGTTAGTGTTTCACGTAATGTCACAACAACACGGGTTAGTGTGTCACATAATGTCACAACAACACGGGTTAGTATGTCACAACATGTCACAACAACACGGGTTAGTGTGTCACATGTCAAAACAACATGGGTTAGTATGTCACAACAACACGGGTTAGTGTGTCACAACACGTCACAACAACATGGGTTAGCGTGTGTCACAACATGTCACAACAGCATGTGACAACAACACGGGTTTGTATGCCACAGCAACACGGAGCAGTATTTGTATGCTCCCCGAAAATATATTTTAAACAGTTACCGCTTTGTCCGGCGTCCGCCTTACGAATATTACGTTCCAGTTTTTCAAATTGCTATATCTCTGTGCCTGCTTGGAATATCAACTTGAAACTTCATTGACCACCATTCATATTTTCATCGTATGCCCTACCCATGTTGCCCAGGAGCCCAAGGTCACGGTCAAATGACTTTTTGTTTGTTGAAGCTTACGTTAAAGTTCTTTTCAAATTGCTATATCTCTGTGACCGCTTGCGATATCAAATTGAAACTTCATTTACGCAGTGATCACCATCCATGTGTTCATTGTATACCATACCCATGCTGCATAGCAACCCAAGGGATAGGTCAAATGACTTTTGTTGTTACATTATAATTCAATTCAAGTTAGCATCCAAAAATTTATTGTGACTAATAAACAAAACATTACGTTAAATCTTTCTACATGTTATCTATGTTACCCATTGAGATAATGATGTGAAACTTCATATGCACATTTACCACTATTTACTACACCGAGACCCAGGGTCAATGACTTCGAACTTCAATTCAGGCGTCATCGGGGAACATTTGCCGGATTTACATACCATCTAGTTTCATCATGTCGCAACAGCACGCATTAGTATGTCACAACAACACGGGTTAGTATGTCACATAATGTCACAACAACACGGGTTAGTGTGTCACAATCACAGGTACCAGAACAATTACCTGATTATCAAGTTTCAAATATAAATGACTCATATGCTAGAAACGATACTGACATGCGATTATTGTTCAGTCACCTGTGGTCACAACATGTAACAACAACATGGGTCAGTATGTCACAATAACACGGCCGGGATAGTATGTCACAACAACACGGGTTAGTACGACATAACATGGGTTACCGGGGTGGTCATTCACAACAACACGGGTAAGTCGTTCACAGCATGTCACAACAACATGGGTTAGTGGGTGACACCATGTCATAACAACAGGGTTAGTGGGACACAGCATGTCACAAAACAGGGTTAGTGGGTTACAGCATGTCACAACAACAGGGTTTAGTGGGTCACACGGTGTCACACCAACAGGTGTTAGTGGGTCACAACATGTCATAACAACAGGGGTTAGTGGGTCACAAAATGTCGAAACAACAGGCGTTAGTGGGTCACACCATGTCACAATAACAGGGGTTAGCGGGTCATAACATGTCACACCAACGGGGGTTAGTGAGTCACACCATGTCACAACAATATGGATTAGTGTGTTACAGCATGTCAACAACACGGGTTAGAGGGTTACAACATGTCACAGCAACATGTTTCCATTAAACGTTGTAGATTTTGTGAAATATGATAGGATAGGTTACAACATGTCACAACCACAGGCGTTAGTGGGTCACTCCATGTCACAATAACAGGGGTTAGCGGGTCATAACATGTCACACCAACAGGGTTAGTGGGTCACAGCATGTCACAACAACATGGGCTAGTGGGTCACACCATGTCACAACAACATGGATTAGTGGGTTACAGCATGTCACAACAACATGGGTTAGAGGGTCATATCATGTCACAGCAACGGGTTAGTGGATCACACCATAGCACAACAACAAGTGTTAATGGGTCACAGCATGTCACAACAACAGGGGTTAGTGGGTCACACCATGTCATAAGAATAGGGGTTAGTGGGTCACACCATGTAACAACAACACGGGTTAGTGGTTCACACCATGTCACAACAACAGGGGTTACTGTGTCACACCATGTCACAACAACATGGTTAGTGGGTCACACCATGACACAACAACAACATAACAGGTTGGTATGTGACAAAATGTCACAACAACACGGATTAGTATGTCACACAATGTTATAACTGCACGGGTTAGTTAGTATGTGAAAATAACACAATCCAGTATGTCTCAAGTTACAACAATACAGGTTATACTTTGTACCATGATATGAGAACACCACGGGTTCGTATGTTACAACAACACGGATGGTCTGTCACAACAACACGGGTCAGTATGTCACAATAATGTGGGTTAGTATTTTACAATAATATCAACACTGGTTTGTAGGTCTCGTAACATGGGTTTGTATGTCACAACATCATGAGTTAATATGTCACAACAGCAAGGAATGGTTTTATCACGACATCACTCGTCCTGACGGCCTGGGTTCGATTAAACCTGACTACACAGCCGCTTGCTGTAATATTGACAACAATTGTAATTAACACGCTCCAGTTTTGTTTGAGCAATTACAGTTGCTCAACATTAAGACCTTATATGCATAAGGAGGTCATAAAAAATTCAGACTGGACTTGACTATGGAAATTATCATAATATTTCACCACATTTTAGTAGCCAACGACTGATTGGTGTCACCATGAACGATTTCATAGGTTTCATCTCTCTACAACCTCCTTTGCCTTCAAGCGTTATGAAAAATTTCATAAGAATTGCTCAGTAATCACCAGATCAACCACCGTTGTTACTCTCATATTGAAGTCACTATAACAATTGTCATAACATACCTTTCTCAGACCAACTAGTCATTATGAAAATGTCCATAAATCGTACTATCCATAAATTTAACTATGAACTTTTTTCATAAAATTTACTATCGTTCTCACTATGAACATTTTCATAAACCGTACAATCCTTCTCACTATGATAATGTTTAAAACATGTAATATCCCTCTCACTATGAACATTTTCATAAGCGTAATAGCAATATTGTTACGCGCCGGTAGTGGTGCGTATATATGACCCCGCATAGACCCTGTTTATGCTAAGTGTGTTGCTGCAGGCTCCTGCACGCTGTTCCAAACCCTTGCTGTGCGTATACTACCCAGTATCCTCTAACACGCGTTGCGGGCTGCTATATATGACTGATTGACCGACAAATGTGGTAGCGTCTGCCTATAGTTGCCAATCAGTAGATCTGTGTAGCCTGCAACCTGTGTCTCTCAGATCTGGACTAAACTCTGCACGTCTATATGTACGGGAACACGTGTGTAGCTGCAGTCTGACAGTCCAGGGAACAGATAATAGATTAGATAAATTCAACTTTAACAATCTATTTATATTACTCCAAGTGACAGTTCAAATGACATTGTTGAAATATTCACAAAAATGTCCAATGTTGCTGATAAGACCCTCTCAATGGTTAAATAATGTCCAAATGACTCTGGCAAGATCAATTTATACCAACATGATTAAATGTTTTTGCTATGAGAACTGTACAATGCTTATTATTAGCTTACATTTAATTCTAAAGACCTCATTTTCGCACGGGTTTTAACGTGGAGGTGTTATCTGTTATCTATTGTGCCAGAGTGCCGAATGGCAGATTTCACTCGCCTTATATACATGGTCAAAGTGGCCAAAAATTGGTCGCTTGGCCAAATATTGGCCATTCTGACCCAATATTGGCCATTCTGGCACAATAATGGTCGTTTGGCCAAAAACGGGTCACTGGCCAGAAATTGGTCACTGGCCAATTTTCGGTCATTAGCCCAAATACGGGCCAAACGCCCAAATATCGGCCACTGGCCAAAAATGCACGAGCAGGAAATAACATCAAATTATGAAAATGACATCACAGATTATGTTCTTAGTGACGTCAGCAGATACGAATTTGTCATTCAATTTGATCAAATAAACAACGGAAGCTGACAGATAACACTCCGACAGGGCATAAAAAACACAATTAATAAATAGTATATGAAATATGTACTAGAACAATGTTATCGTGTGTACGCTTAATCTTTAGCGGCATGATAAACTCCTTTACGCAAATTTACAAAGACAAACAATCCCACAATTCAGGGATCAAAATGGCGGACAGTAAGATCAAAATGTTAGGCACTGACAGAAAAGTTACATTTTCGACAACAATTGCGGCTACAGGGATTGTTGGATAAAGTTATTTAGCGAAACGAGAGCTCAAAACCTACATCAGATTATAGTCTAAGTGAATTTGTGTACACATGTTAACACATAGCGAGCTAAACTTGCGACAATGTTGGATTCTGGATTTGACAGACAGGTGCGTGAATTGAAGACAACACGCGGAGCTGGATAAGAACCGACATACATGATTCTTAACATGTGTGCTTGGTCTGTGGGTACAATTCCAGATCATATCACGTATGTTTTCATTTCACGTCATAAATAACGTTGATATTCTACAAGCTGTGTGGTGAAAATGAAAGTTCATTCAACGTGGTTTGTAACTAAAGAATCCAGGTAAGTTACCTAAATATGCCGGAGCATATCATTACCCCCCTGTCACTGTTGCCAAACACTAAAAGAAAACGCGTGTAATGTGTGTCCCTATTTGGTATCGACTCACATGCGTGTATGCCGCTAATCGGTCACTGTCAATAAATAAATATTCTTCACTGGGCCACTAATTGTCGGTGGCCTGGAATACGTCTCGCCACATCCGTGTCGTCTACCTCCATCGTTGGCTACGTCTGCTCCGCGAGAAGTCCATGTTGGTGGTCGCCGCTGTTTGACATCTCTGCTGGTAACAGTAACAGTTGTGCCACTGTCGTCTCCATCGTCTGCGTCATGTATCAGCGTTTGCAGCGGCATAATGCTCACCGTAAAAGTGCACTCTGGTCGGGTGATGCTGAGCCCTCGACTGGTCTCGGCAGCATGTGGGTAAGATAACCGGCTCTCTGTAGCCTGTCATCTCTCTCGCACGACTGTCACAACACATGATTACCCGAACGGCACGCTGTTAAAGAATTAGCTCAGGCTATGGCGCTCTCTGGATACGTCCAACCATATACAACATGTCTGAGCATTATACGCTGGAATGTTGATGTTTGTATACCCCCGGTAATCGTCGGCACCATTGTACCGTTATTACGTGGTACGCGGATGACGTCCCCCGATGTTACGTTGTATCTCACGATTTACTCCCTGGCTCATGGACTAAACTGTTGGCTGTTATGTCTTTTAGACATCGGCGTTAGATCGGCTGTTCCGGCGCTGCCCTCTGGTGTCCGCCTCTCGGCTAAGACGTGGCCCTATATCGTCGGTACACCAACTCGCCTCGGTTTTTCCCAAATCGGAACATAGGCAACCCTACACAACTTAAGTGATACTTAAGCATCTCTTCTTAAATCGTGTGTTTATATACTCACCTATATAATTACACACGAATTCACATAATTACACTTATCACTTATAGTATTACTGAATTATTATACGCGATATATAACTCACTAACACTAATATAACAATTATTATTTATATTCACTTAAAACACATGACTTTAAATAATTACAGTACAACACTGCTTTGTGAAAAATTAACTATAACGCGTTCATTTCAGTTATAATACACAAAATCGAAAAAATACGTGTTCTTCACATTCATTATAACTACTAGTATTATTGAACACATTATAATTAAATATTAATGAACACATTAATCACAAACTATATCATTAACAGAACACGTCGTCGCTTCTACTTCCATCTTGTTTTCCTCTCCCACGCCGACGAACTTGGTCCACATTGCACCCGCTAAGTATTACGGCTGTCGTGCCCATATGCGTCCTGGTGTTCACGGACGATGGCGGCTACTATCCTCCGTCGATGTACAGCATATGGTCCCGACGGCACTGGTTTAATACGTTGCTGTATCATATTGCCAACACTGGTACTTCTCGGTCGGTGTGAGCGCTCCCGAACCTCTGGCATGATGCCGGGCTCCATTCGGTGCCGCGTTTCTCGCACCACTGGCTCAGCTTGGATATCAGCGTTCCTCTCGTGTGTGCGCGTAGAGCTCGTTCGCACCCCCCGGATCCTGATTATTTTATCTCTGTCATCACTATTTCCATCAGTGGTGACACCAGGTACGATTTTCTCGATCCTATCAACTGTCCCGGTCTGTGTAACCCGCCTCGGATACGACTCATCTGGAGACAGGCTCTCCACGTTTACTAGGGGCACAGTTGTTCGACTGCTGTCGACTGGCGCAGGTTCCATTACTAGCTGGCAGTTATCCCGAACTCCCTCCGGTGGCTCCACTATATAGCCAGCTACTCCAACGACACCACGGCCATCTGCTCGCTGAAGGTTGACATCAATCAACGTCTCTGTATTCACAGGAATATTGATGTCTTTTCCGATAATGACCTTCCTTGTCCTCTGTTTATCACCCTTCATCAGGCATGGCACCTCGTGACCATCCAAAACGATCACGTTTCTACTCAACAGTATATCAGCAGGTTCACGTGGTCCACCGGAGAGCACGTCATAGCCCAGAAGAGCATCGTCTTCAATCTCCGCAACGATTGCTTCACTGACGATCTCCAATGGCCCGAGCGTCATCTTGAAGTGTGCACTGTCCCTCTCCTTAATAGGGGACCCTCCTGCATCTCTTAAATAAGATGACCTCTGCAGCTCCGGTCTATCTACCTCCGCCATGCTGTCATACACCCCCGTAGAAATGATGGTATTGGATGTTCCGGTGTCAGCTATGAACACCACGGGTATCGGCCCAACAGAGCCCTCAATGCAAAGACCATCGCCCGGGTCTTTGTCTCTAGTCTCCGCTCTGCTGACAGGTACCGGTCCCCCCCTTTGGCCACAAGAGTCGGTCACTCGTAGTTTAAATGGTGTACAGCTTATCGATGCTGCACAGCTGAGTTATCCGTTTCCTTCCTGTGCTGACCGGCTTGACGTCTCTCCAGGCATTCTCTGGAATAGTGACCTAGCTTGTGACAGGTATAGCACTCAACTTCCAGTTTGTTTATTGTCCTGCTGTTACCCTCCAGTTTCTCCAATTGGGTTAACACCATTTCCATCAGCTCCCCGTTTGGATCCGACTCCTTTCCGTGGGCTCCCAAAATCGCTCCTTGCGGTGGCCCTACTGTACTGGAAATGGGTCTATTATTCACAACATATGCATGTTCCGGCGCGTTGCTGTCGTCATAATACGACGCCATGTTCTCCTCTTGCGGAGCATGTGTTCGGCGGACATGTGCGCTAGTCCTGTTCCTTCTCTCCACCCTATAGCTGTTCCTGATCTGTACCAGATTCACTACGTGATACACAGCTTCATCAATGTTGAGCGGCTCCTTGTGGAACTCCACTTCGAACCTGACCTCTTCATCTAGCAATCCATCTAGAAAGCGTCGTACCAGGTCTTCATCTCTCGTTCGTCTGTCCCTATATCATTGGCCTTTATCATACAACCGCTAGAGGTCTGCAGAATAATCTTCTGCTGTTTTCCCATGCCTCTGGCTTCTCCTGCTGAACTTCGCGGCAAATGAACGGGTCGTCTCCACGACGCGGAATCTGCTGTTTATCTCGCCGACAAGCTCACTGTAGTTGCACAGAACAGCGGGTAGTAACTGGGAAAAAACAAACTGTGCAGCTGGTCCCTCAATTCTGGGCAGCAACTGGTCCAGCTTGTCCTCGGAGGTCCACTGATACCGATAGGCAATAGCTTCAAACCTGGCTATCCACATTGCCCAATCCTCCTTATCGGCAAATGAAGGGATTTTCACGCCGGCATGCATTGGCCCTCTATGGTGACTGGGTGCCACAGAGTAATGATTCCTATCCGACGGCTGGTATTCGCTGGCCTGTCTGTCTGTCCATTGTTGGTAGCTGGCATGTGGCAGACGGTAATGTGCGGCTTGTTTGTCTGTCCGTGACACGTGTCCCTCTATGTTTCGGTCTCAGCAGTGCCGGGAATCATGTCCACAATACGGGTCAGTGGTCTTGGGGGTATAATCCCGCCGGATTGGCAACGTAGTACTAGACCCGTTGTTTGTGCGACGCCATGGATAGTTATCATTAACGTTGACACCGTCTGTATTCCTCTGTATATCACCTTCAGTGGGTCGATCAGCTGTCGGCTGCATTGACTGAAACGCTGTCACCACGTCTTTAATGACACAGCTCATGTTCGAAATCATGCTGCTCATGCATTGTATCTGTTCATCATGTCTCCGAAGTGTTGTAATTTCTGGGATGCTAGTTGTCCCCTCTGTGGCTCTGTCCTCACTCTCTAATTCAGCACCATCTATGTCGTTGCTATTATTGTTTCTAAAGGTGATTATGCCCTCGATGTCTACTGGGATGGGATCAGCCATCACTGTTCTAACTAGGATGGTTATCTGTATATGTAATGTGGCTTGTGATTGTGCTTGTATCTGTATATGTACTGTGGCTTGATCTTGTATCTATGTCTGTACTGTGGCTTGAGCTTGTATATGTATATATACTGTGGCTTGCGCTTGTATCTGTACTGTGGCTTGATATTGTATCTGTATTTCTACTGCGACTTGAGTTTGTATCTGTTGTCTTGTCTTGCGTCTGTACTTGTACCTTGAGTGGGGTCGATCACTGGATCTGTATAAATTAACAGATCCCACTGCTGCCGGTAGTGGTGCTTATATATGACCCAGCATAGACCCTGTCTATGCTACGTGTGTTGCTGTAAGCTCCTGCACGCTGTTCCAAACCCATGCTGTGTGTATACTACCCAGTATCCTCTAACACGCGTTGCGGGCTATAGATGACTGATTGACCGACAAATGTTGTAGCGTCTGCCTATAGTTGCCAATCAGTAGATCTGTGTAGCCTGCAACCTGTGTCTCTCAGATCTGGAATAAACGCTGCACGTCTGTATGTACGGGAACACGGGTGTACATGTAGCTGCAGTCTGACAGTCCAGGGAACAGATAATAGATTAGATAAATTGGGTCACTAATTGTCGGTGGCCTGGAACACGTCTCGTGACATCAGTGTCGTCTACCTCCATCGTTGACTACGTCTGCTCTGCGACGAGTCCATGTTGGTGGACCCCGCTGTTTGATATTTCTGCTGGTAAAGGTAACAGTTTTGCCACTGTCGTCTCCATTGAACACTGTTCAAAGCATATGCAAACGTACTGTTTTCACAAAGTTGTCACAAACGAAATGTTCCACACCAGTGCCATTTAAATAACTCAATGTTCGGTCCTTTATATATCAACCTAGACATTATTACACCTACATACATGTACAAGGTGTAAGACTCTAGTATCACTATTTGATTAGTATAGAGTAAACCGCCCGCTCCAATGAATGGAAACTGTGCCCTCTGTTCTCAGATAATTGTGTTTGTGAAACACTGTCATTGTTTATGTATGTATGTCATGTATTTATGCTTGCACATGTTTGTGTATATGTGTGGATATTATGTATATGTTTGTACACATGTATATGATTGGATTTGTTTATGAAAAGATGCCACTCGTTCCGCCGCGCTATATCCACATACAACTCAATTAACTATAAATAGTTTGTAGTAATGTATAATTATGGCTGTGACTGGAGAAATGGGACTCACGGGTTTTGTGACCAGTGTAGATTCAGATCATCCTGTGCATCCGCACAGTCTCGTCAGGATATGATCTATTCGCCATTCCAGCAATGAAACACCCGCCGTGCTTCTAACAAGCAATATAAATCGTGATCAGGTTACTGGAGTGTGGCATGGATCAGGAGCTGCACTGCTCACAAATACCATAAACCCCATTTCTCCAGTCACAGCCAAATATTAAGACATCACCATTGCATACGTCGTGTAGAGAAGGAATTCATGTTTTTAATTTCGTATTTACGCGACTTAGAAACGAAACATTTACTGTTTGTCCCTATGCGATGAAGAGACACAATCAATATTTAGTGCTTTCATAAACTTAACGTTGAGGGAAATTTGTTATAATTTCTGTTTCCTTTCACCAAACGTTCTGATATTTCACACATGCCTTTCTCTAATAATTCTCTATCATGCTGTGTCAAATCCATGACGCTCAGTCCCACGGCAACATTTAGGTCAAGGTCACAGACTTTGTGCTTTCATAAACTTAAGGGTGGGGGAAGTTTATTATACGGTTCCCGAATTGCGCGATGGCATATCCGCGCGAGTAATTAACACAGGCTATTCAAATGCTGTAATATGTCAACACAAGTGATTCAGCCTGGCTTGACATCATTGGTAATTGGCGGCCATTTTGAATTCTCAATTTCCTCAAGGGTGCCAAGGTGGCACCATTGGGATCCTCAATTGGTATATGTCATACAATAATAGTATGCCAAGAAAACTTTGTGTGGACGGTAATTTTGACATTAGATGTTAGCTTATTGTTTTTTTCTTACTTATTGGTGCTTTTAGGTATATTTAATTCATGTATATACCTTGGTTCGTTACTTCAACCTGTGTGTCCTGTGGCTCTGTTCAGAGATCATCTGGCAATATACAATTAATGTACAGTATGTTATCCCCACCCGCCTCTAAACAGTTCTGACAAATTATTTTTATTTGAATATAATTGAAGATAAATCGTTAATTTTTGTGTATTAATACTATTTACAACTTTTAATAAAACAATAAGACACACACACTGCCGTATTTTCCCCCTCTGTATTCAATAAATTAACTTTATATGGCCTCACAAATCGCCATAATGACAACAAGGATTCCTTCGACCAAACTGGTGCGATACCTCTGGTGACAATTCAGATAACTATTGTTTAGTGGGACAGTACGACAAAATATTGACTATAATGTAAATATAAATTAAATAATTCAGACTGTGTGCTTCATTTTTTAGTTTACATGTGCTATTTCAGTAAAATTCAGTAATGAAACATTACAAATTCGACACTCATAATGGTAGTTTTAAATGTAAAAATAGTTGACATTTCCCCAACTGATATACTAGGTAGCTCCAAAGTAGCTAACCTAGTAAAAACAATAGTCAAAATCGTCCGCTATTTGTCAAATCATCCGCTATTTATCAATTCGTCCTCTATTTTGGTCAAAACGTCCGAACTTATCTTTTTATGCCACCGGGTTTCGAAGAAACGGGTGGCATATAGTGTTTGGACCGTCCGTCCGTCCGTCCGTCCGTCCGTCCGTCTATCTGTCTGTCTGTCTGTCCGTCTACCTGTCCGTCCGTCACACTTTTCGGTTAACCACTTTGTCACAGTTTCTCAAATATGCTGCAGGTGGCATACGCGTTCGACAGACGCATTTCTTGTTAGATATGTATATTTATATTATATAGTATATCAAGGCAGTGTGATTGACACGATGGACGGACGTGCGGAATTTGACTTGTGAGTTGCAAAAAGTACAAATTCATACTTGTGAGTTCCATCTTCAGAACGGCTGAAAGTATTCACATATTTGCGAGTTGCAAGTAGTCAGTAGTATACAAAAGAAAACTGCTTTGTTGCACGAAACTAAATCCCTCGTATGGCATACATCCGCACAATATGAACACAACTCCTCGGTAACTATTCCACCAGTTCTAATAATTACGAGTGCCCGCTATACATATATAATTACTTAGTCATATTTCATTTACTGATAGAGAGGCGCGGTTGTATCAGGCTATTTTGATATGCAAATGAGGCAGGACATCTTTAAATTACTTATATCAACTAACTGTGTCCCCTAAATATATAATCATTGCACATCAACAAATAAATAGAGGGAATAAATAGTTGTTTTCGCCCCTGATATCAAAGTGACATCCTATCCCCTTGCTCGAATATAGCGATAGTACTTGGGATAATTGTTCAATAGAACTAAAAAATGAACTAGAATCCATACAACTTGAGGCCGCACGATTGTTACTGGTGCCACTAAACTATGCAGTATAAACAAACTTTACACAGAAACCCAATGGGAAAGCCTCGAACAGCGAAGAAGAAAACACAACTTACTTTTATTCTACAAAATGTAACACAATATGACACCAACTTATCTGAGTAATTTAATCCCGGAACAAACACAAACACGATACAGGCTAAGAAACGACGAAGACATTCCATTAATACACACACGTACTAAACTTTATCAAGATTCATTTCTTCCATCTACCATAAAATAATGGAATTCCCTATCCTTGAATGCAAGAAACAGCCCGACCCTTAACTCGTTTAAGAATGTACTAAATGTTAACTTGCGAAAACCACCAATCTACTACTACACAGCTACTAATCGACAAGGAGGCCAAATTCTCCTGACTCGTATCCGGCTAGGGTGTAGTGCGCTTAACTACGACTTATTCCGGAAATCAATAGTTGATAGCGCTAAATGCGCCTGTGGCGAAATCGAAAATGCTAATCACTACATTCTGTCATGTCCCCTTTATACAAATCAAAGACAACGATATTTGTCATCTCTTCCTTGTCCACCGATCCTTAATAACTTAATTTACGGCAGCGAATTTGTAATGGACAATGAAAAGAGCCTTGTATTCCAAAGGGTTCAACGATTCAGTATTGCCTCTAAACGTTTCACTGCATGACGGGAGACTGCCCCTGCGACTGAACGGTTTGTAACGATTATCTTGTAAACTGCCAATAGCAGGACAAATGCTAGTCGTATATCGTTATAACAGTTCAATTGAATTCAATGTCAATGGTTCGGAGCGCATGCTTGGGATAACTCTTTGTTTTCCTTCAATTATCTAACAAAACTTACATATGTATACAGTATATGCATTATTGCCACATTCCCATTTACTGATGCTTTACTCAAGGAGAAGAATTCACATAAGCTATGTGAGCTTGTTTTCTAATCCTTATTCACCGTTACTTTATATGTATTTTGATGCATATATAAACATGAATATTATTTGAAATAAATATTGTTTAAACTAAAGTGACAACTCAAGTTTGATATAATAATTTCAATTAACACGTCCGGTAAAGGTAAATGAATGTTTATTCTGCCCGAAAAAAATGCCATATCTAAAGAATGGACGAAAACAATAAGTATGTCTCCCTATATTGCTTCCTGGGATATGGAAGTCCAGGTTTAAACAAGAAAACGCCGCTACATTGTGCATGCTCTTGTCCGAACAGTAGCACTTTTCTGCTGGTTACATATTTGTATATATGTAATACTCGTATAAATATCGCATACTTATACTGTTGGTACATTGCATATATACAGAGCATCTTATACTATTGGTACGGTTGTACCATATCCAGGGGCACAGCAAACAATTATTTTGTATTGGTGCGACGTGTATGTTTGGAGTCGATATATGCAACCAAGTACAATTGTTATGGATATATCTTAAATTTGGATAAATCATCAACATCTTGCTGCTACGTGCACATTATAGTTATTGATACCAGGATGTAACAAAATTGAAGTTTACAGTTACCTGCCTCATTGTGTACATGAGCTCTTCATGTAGTTAGCGATGTGTGCATATATAGTTTCTAGACTCGATACACGTAGCCGCGGCCCAGACAATGCGGGTTATATTGTACCCAGCCACATAGTCACGCCGATGATTACATCGTCACCTGATGTATCAAGGGCATATTTTGTACATCACGAGACTATGTCACGTGAGTTCATTTAATATGGCATGTGACTGAAAATACTGTGATATACAAAAAAAGCAGTCAACAGGTTTCATGTTTCAGTTTCCAATTTCACCAATGCATCAGTTTGTATGTATTTACTGAAAATGTATAATGAATACAACGCATTGAATTGCTTAATAGATGCTATGCCGGTAACAGTGTATGGTATTGTGATTTGTATTGTAACGTTTCTATTCCTGATGATATTGATGGCAATGTAGAAGGTCGGCCAAAGCGGATCTCGCAAAGCAGGTCACTATTCGTCAATGCGTATGCTCGTCAGTCCCTCGATACTTCCACAGTTATCCATTTTTGACAACGTTGCTAAACATATTACTCAAACCTGTCATACATTTCTGTCATCCACCGAACTTCTAGCGGCCACTTCTCTAAACCAAACACAGCTCATCGTCTCCTTCGAGAGACCTATACCACAACTAATTCACACTGCCACACTTCAAAATTCAATCACCGTCGGTAAAATACCGGTACCCAATCTTTGACGTTACTGTCTGTTTCAGAAAACCAACCCACGGCTATATAAACAATGTAAAACAATACTTTTTCGATAATATTAATTTTATCAAAATATGAGAATGAGCCTGCTTTTTATTTGATGAAATTGTGTCCAATATTGATTTCATTACTGGAAAAGAAAATCCCCATATCATTAAATCCCTATGAGTGAAGATACCTATGGTATAAATTAACATCGGATGTTTTTCAAATTTGATAAATAGTAGACCGATTATCAAAATTTAACTTTTGATTTTTTAGTGAGAGCATTTTCAAGCTACCTAACCAAGCTTTAGAGTTCATTTCCATTTTTGACTATAGTCGCCACTTTTTCCGTCGTCGTCGTTCGAAATGTTCAACAGTTTGTACAAGCTTCGTCATCATCATGATCATGGTATAACTTTAATATTACTTAACGGATTGCTTCAATATTTGGACATGTGATACATGTGAGCATTCGGAACACTCATGCCGCCATTATCATGACATTGACATTTTTTACCTTCACATTTTTGCGGAATACTTAGCTATTTCTTTGCGTCAAAATTTTTGTACAAGTTTCTTCATCATGATATAATTTTAATATTTCGTAACGGATTGCTTCAAAATGTGGACACTTGATACACCTGATCAGTCGGAACACCCTCGTGCCGCCATGAACATGACCGTTTTATCTTCAATTGTTTGCGGAAACACGTCTTAGCCATTTTTTTGGTTAAAAAAATTTGTACAAGTTTCTTCATCATCGTATAACATTAATGTTACTTGATGGATTGCTTCAATGTTTGGACACTTGGTACATGTAAGCATTTGGAACACATCCATGCTGCCATTAACATGGCCTTGACCTTTTGTACCTTCGCGTTTTTGGGGAAACACTTAGCCATTGCTTGCGTCAAAAAGTTTGTACAAGTTTCTTCATCATCATATAACATTAATATTACTTGATGGATTGCTTCATCATTTGGACACTTGATTCATGTAAGCATTTGGAACTCACTCATGCCGCCATTAACAATGACATTGACCTGTTTTAGCTTCACATGGTTGTGGAAACACGTTGCTATTTGCTATGTCAAAAAAAATTTTTAACCATGGCCTTTTCGTGTTTTAAGCATGAAATTCTCTGACGGTTTTTGTGATTATTACTTTAGCACATGCCCATGATCATGTTACGGTAAAATTCCTTGGCAGGCACGACACCGTTTCCTTGGCGGAATTCTTGTATTTTTTTGGAGGGCCGAGGTGTTTTGGGTTGTATTCCTTCTCCAGGTTCTCCAACCCAGCTATTTTCCCCATGTTAAATTCTTATATAGAAATCGTTTTTCGTAATTTGACCAAATATTACGAAATAAAAATAATTCTCTATCTTAAGTTTAATGTTACAATTTAATATTATCGAAAAAGGTATTGTTTTTGCCTTGTTTATATAGCCGTAAAATTTGGCAGGTTTCGTGAAACAGACAATATATCCATCCATTCAACGTCATCACGTTTCAGATTGCTCTGTGTGTGGATACAAGATGGATCTTTAAGGACCCGTTCTATACATGATCATCGTTTGGTTCAAAGGTAATTGCTTTGTAAATGTGATAGAATATATGTATACCATATATGTGCATACTGCCTCATTACTGTATCCTATACGGCACATGGAGTGGCCAAGTCGGCCATCTGTGTGTATTCCAGCCATCAGCCAGTTTCAAATTTCTGCCGTTTGACAAAGAACTTAAAATGTGACGCAGAACTTATGATATAATGTAGCTAATCGCATGTAGAAAATGCAGGAGAACGGACTCCTATCCATTATATTACACCAAACTGTAAAATATGTCTGTTTTCTGGACAGGTTTGTGCCTGTGTTCTTAACAACATGAAACACCATTATAGATAGCCTATATACCAACATACCATATATACCCACTACTGTACTCTGTTATTAGCTACTAAATCCAGTGGCATGTAAGCAGTTATCTGAGTGTATTGTCCCTGGTGTCTGCTCACCTACAGTAAATATGGCTTTACCTATGGCCAACGTGTACACTAACATAGGCTGTGCATCTGATTGAAAAGTTTACACATCAAAAGTTATTTTGAGATTGATTGGAGAAATGCTCAATATTTATAGCTTGCCATTGTCATTCCTGTCTATTATGTATTGTTGCTGTATGTGTCAAACGCACGAAGAGGTGAAACTGTACGATGGCTTGTACATACAAAGATGACGGACGTGGCAACTCAATATACCATATAGTATACAGTAACAAGACAATATTTACATATGTTATATTCATATATCACATCACTCTTATGAAGAAATCATCATTGAAGCTGAGTGTAACTATCTATGACCTACTACCTTAAATACGCTGAAAGAGTCGCACACATAGTGGGCCAACATGACTTAGCCAGCGACCCGCTTTACCAAATGTGCTGGGGAAAATGGGTCAACTCGTATCTGTAGTTTGCAAACTCAGATATTGACTTGTGTTCACCTTGTTTGTAAGGCAAACATGTTAAAGCTTTTTTTTCATTTTTAGACAACGTACGTTAGTAGCACCTTTCATTTTGTAATAGCTCATGAACCGCTACACCGATGTTGATACTATTTGGCCTCAATGTATGTCTAGGGATGCTGCTGTGTTTTGCATACGACCCATGTCCGATCGCCCAAGGTCAATGTCACTGAGGACTTATGTTCACCTCGTTTGTATGGAAAAAATGGTAATTATTTTTCCAAATAACATATGAACCGCTTCGCCGATTTTGATAATATTTGGCCACAATGTGTGTCTAGGGATGCTACTTTGTTTTGCATACGATCCATGACCGACCGCCCAAGGTCAAATGTTACTGAGGACTTATGTCCACCTTGTTAGTAAGGCAAAACAAAAAATTCTCTTTTTTTTTCAATAACTCATGAACCTCTTTTTCGATTTTGATAATATTTGGCCACAATGTGTGTCTAGGGATGCTACTTCGTTTTGCATATGACCCATGTCCGACCGTCCAAGGTCCAGGTCACTGAGAACTTGATATTTTGATTAAGGCTGCCAGCGAGGGGATTAGCTTCGTTTAACGATGCCAGTTCTTGTTACATAGGGTGTTAATCGAATACATTTACCTTGTGTGCCTTTAAATTCAAGCAAGACACTGCGGCAATTGTTCACCAGCCAATCACAGTAAATCCTGCCCCAGTTTTCACGTCAATAGTTTTGTATCGGAGGGTGATCGGCAAGGATATTTGAATGCGTAGAAACCTAACTTTATCCCTCTTCCAGGATATACTGACTGATGAAATTATGATGGAATAGACATATCTGGTCTTATGTATGATCGGATGTTGTATGCTAGGTACATTTGCAATCGGTGTAGTTCCTGACCAACATGTACATGTAAAATCAGAGAACATTCAAAAATGTTATTCAGCGGCATTATTTTTATGAAATGGCGACCAGCGTATTCCCTGATCGCACCAGCATAATATCCCCCTTTTCAGTCGGCTGCCCATTTATTGAATTGAGCCATTTTCAGCAAATGTTTTATGCTTTATTAAGCAAATATTGCAAATAACCTTTTGTAATTTTACTGTGCTGTATCATAACATTTTATTTCTCCAGTTGGAGTTTGTTCGCACCGTGATCAGCACCATAACATCCATCTATTTCAAAGGCAATGGCACATACATGCACGGTGTACCTTTAAGACCATCGTAATATCGCTATCGGTTCGATACTACGACAGCAGGATAACGATAGTACGATACTACGAGGACACTACTAAGAAGCATTGATGACGATATTATGATAGCATGATGACGATAAGGCGATACCACGATGACGATACTACGATAGTATCGACATCGTGGCATCACGGTATCGCCATCGTATTGACATACAATTTATGTCGTACTGTCATGATATCGTATAGTATCATCGTACTATCGTCATCTTTGTATCATACTAACGTCATCGTAGTATCGTACTCTCGTTATCGTGGTATCGCCTGCCGGTTAGACATGCGCATGTGCATTGTTGTTAGCGAAATGTGCGTTTGTTTTGTAATCGATATCATTTTCATGTCTTATGGTTGGAATATGCTACTTGGATGGTGTAAGAGCTAATACTGTTTGTATAACGTTTGCATGTATTAGTGAATACTTGTTTCAAAGATAGTAAGCTGCAAAAGCAATTTTCGCTAGCAACAATACACATGCGATATCCATAAGGAACATATACTACGATGACGATAGTACGATACTACACATACCATGACGATTGATACTATTATAATACTACTAGTAAGATACAACAATGACGATAGAGTGATAACACAATGACGATAGTACGATATCACGACAGTAGGAAAACTATATTATGATACGACGATGTAAATTTATGTAAGTTATTGATGGTGTTCATCCTTACTGGAATCCCGATATCCCTGGTTTGGCCCTCATTCTTGTTACTTGAGAGTTGAATCCGGTTATACCCATTACAAAGTAGTCAGATCAGTATTAATCATACTACTTTTAGGGAGTGTGGCTAAGTGACTCTGTTGTGGTAAATTCCTGGCACAAGATCAACATATTATAATTTCAGGGTTAAACATGTATTTTTACGGAAAATATTCGATTCCGAGTTTGGGATTCCCCAAAGCCACACCCCCTTCCATAAAGCTGAAATAGTTTATTCGAGTTAACTGACCTAAAAGGACATTAGATGTCGGCAGGCCAGTATCCACTATTAAATAAAGTATATATACACATACTTTCTAGTTTTGCCTTGTAATGTCATGGTGCATGCATTATATAATAATTATGTAAATATATATGTAACATAAGACGGCACTAAGGTAATGTAAATACGTGAATTTTGAATTTTGTCAATGCATGCATTATGATATTGAATAGTGAAATACATGAAACGACAATATATCAAATAGCCTGGCATGGAAAGCACAAAAGTCCTACCACCTCTCAAAGAGTGTGGGTATATACAAGCACTTTAAACGTGGTAATTTTTGTAATTTTCGTGGTAATTTTTATTTTCGCTGATTACGCGTGCACACATATTCGTGAAAATAACTAGACCAATGTGTATGATCACATGGTTACAACAACAACAACAAATACTGAAACTTCCAGAAGCCTTCCGATTCAAAGTACGTATTATTTTATTTTGTCTTTATTATGTAACGGATTTTGATGAAATATGGCCCATCAAACGCGTTTTCTTAAGCTGCGTTTGGTGGTGTCGTTACTTTTGTTCAACTTCTGTCGTTTTTGCGAAGAATAGATTTCCGTGTCTGCTGACACGGAAATCGAGTCTTCGCAAAAAACGACATAAGTATGTGCCGCACTCCCGGGACGACCAAATGCAGCTCATGAAGAACCGTTTGCTGCGCCATATTTCAACAAAATCCGTTTTATATTAAGGAAAATATCAAATATTACTTACTTTGGAGTGGACGCGCTTTCAACACTTTGAGTCATTGTTGTTGCTGTTGTAACCACGTGATCTTGCACCTTATAAACAGTATGTTTCTAAATCATGGATATTCCTCGATGGCATTCTGGAATCTAACTGTGAAGACTCTCACAAACTTTTCGACATAAATGTACACGGACGGACGGACGGACGGACGGACCCTTTAGAGCAACGCAATATGACCCCATGCTACCGCATATGGGGCATACTAATCAGCGGAATTATCACCCGTAAATATGTAGTAATATCATGATGTGTGTGACTTTGTTTATCAAGTTTTCTCCGTTAATGATGCATTGTCAGTAAATAAAAGCTTGAACACATGTTTTGAACGGACACACAGACACATACATTGGTGCACACACTAACGCACATATAGCCGTCATTGTGATCACCAGGAGAGCCATCTAGAAATACAAAATAATCTGCCATGTTTTCATGCAATCGGATACTCTCTGTGCTGTAGACAGGTTCCAGGCAGTATTGCTCCGCTTCATTGTAAGACACTATGATAACTAACGATAGTACCATACTACGATGACAATAGTACGAAGCTGCGATTACATAGTATTATATTACAATGACGATAGTACGATGCTACTATAACGATGGTATGATACTACGATACTACGATGACGATACTATAGTATCGTCATATAGTAGCGTCGTGCTATCGTCATCGTAGTATCGTACTATCGTCATCGTAGTGTCGTGTTACCGTAGTATCGACCCGATAGCGATATTGATATGGCCTAAACGGAACACCGTGTATTCATACTAATTTTAAAACTGTCATATATCGGTTTAGTGTTAGATAGTAATCACTATTGTCCTACATTTAAAATCATGGATTCTGATAATCATCGCTAAATGTTTGGGGCAGTGTTGTGTAATCCATGAATAATGATTCACCAAGCTAGTTGTCAGCCGCAGCCTTTGGTATTAGTAGAGACGCAGTATTGTCAACTTTCAGTAACAAACTGTAGGACCACCAGAGAAAGGCATGTTTGAAAGATGATTCGCTGAAATATTAATATATTTATGTAAATACGAAGTAAATGTACATAACCTGTTAACTATATGTGACAATATGAGTATCATGAGAGAAATGCATGTGAAATGGAAGGAAATATATTTGATAAGAAACATGCCCCAATTATGATATTGTAATATATGTGTGTTATGTGTACGTGTATGCTTGCATATTGTTTTCCGATTAACGTGCCGAAAGGTGGATTATATGTTATTCTCAATACATTACAATATGCATTTTATCAATCCGATTACGCATTAGATGCCAGACAAAATCATAATCCGGCCGCCGGCTGATGAAAAGGTAATTACCGTACGTGTGACGTGTGACAAAAGTAGACTATTATCATTATCTGTACTTGTACTCACCCACTACTCAGCATACTTAGTTTCATAACCCATTCATAATCAATGTTGTTCAGAGACATATACTGATTAAATTGTGACTTATGTAGGCCCTGATAAGACTGTTTGGATGTGCATGCTGATAGTTTCTACGCTGATCACAACCATTGTAAGGTCCTTTTTTCATTGAGGGGCGGGCGGGGACAAAACGACCACATTGTATCAAGCAACTCATCAAGCAATTCGATATTTGCTTGTTGTATAATTAACAGTGAATCTCTTGCTCAGATGATACACATGTGCATTATGAATATGGCTGTATAGGTGCATGTGTGTGATTTATATTTAGTTAACTAGTGTTGTACGTGCACATACTATTACTTCAATGTCGTACTCGTCCCAAGAAATCTCCAATAGACATCTTAGACAAACTCTACCTACAGATAAGATCGAGTTTTTGATATAATCATATTCGTCTTACCTTATTTCACACATCATCCAATTGACCCTATTGTATAATTATGGGTTCATAACTGTCGCAATACATGTGCATGTAATTGCATTAACATTGGTACTTGACGACCACATTGGGTTAAATGCACGCACCATATTCTCGTTCGCCACGCATTACATGTACACTTACACTGTGCCGTTGCAGAGGTACCAGGTGGTATATATACCAGTTCCGGCGTATTGCGTTTGCCGGGTAATTTAATATGCAGGATGTTCCCACCATAATGCTCCAGTACTAACCAATGTATTTATTGCCAGTATAGTCTATATTCACAGGCAGAAATGTTCATAAATCATAAGATTGACTAGATAACTGAAGACCATGTTTGACCAAGGGTGATACAGATCATGATGCATCTGACACGATCTATATACAGTTTGCTAGTGTACTGGAGAAACTATCTGCCTTAGCTAAGAAATTGTGAACCGACGAACATATTTTATTTTCACTTTTCAAATTCGTTTATTCACTCAGTTCATATACATATGACAACATGAGGTATATATAGCACGAACATAATTATATATGACACAATGGCTATGCATATAACAAGTAATATGCTAAATATATGCTATAAGTATATCGACATGTTCAAATATGTTACTCCAGTTTGGTCAAGTCGGATGGAGCTAACAGATAAGTTATTAATTTGAGAGGACTTTTTTTTTGAGATAGTGAGAAGTCCATTATAAAATGAAGCATATACATGTACATTTTATGTGAATGGTCTAGCGTCAAACATTCAGTGAAACCTCTATAAACCGGACATCGTTGGTGGGCCCAGGATTTCGTGCTGTCATATTTTTTCACACCAATTTCTGATTTCTTTTCATGTCGACGTGTTTGGAGAACTGTCTGTAAAATAATACACTGACATGTCCCTGAAAAGTCCCTGAACTGTTTATCGTATTGAAGAGTGGGTGAGTACAAGTATAGATAATGATACTAGTCTACTTTGATCACACGTGCCGTAATGACCTTTTCATCAGTCGGCGGCTGAATTATGATTATGTCTGGCATATAAATAGTATCGGATTGATAAAACGCATATTGTCATGTATTGCGAGTAGCATATCCATCGTTCGGCACGTTAAACGGAAACCAATATGCAAGCATACACGTACCATGACACACATATTACAATATCAGAATTGGGGTATGTTTCTTATCAAATATGTTTCCTTCCTCTGAACTTCTTCATTTTTCACATGCATTTCTCTCACGATACTTATATTGTCACATACACATACATACACATACATTAACGTAAATATATTTCTATTTCAGCAAATCATCTTTCAAACATGCCTTTCTCTCGTGGTCCTATAGTTTGTTGCTGACATCTCACAATACGGCGTCTCTACTAATACCAAAAGGCCGTGGCGGACAATACTCCACAAACGTCTTGGGGAATCATTATTCATGGATTAAACAACACTGCACCAAACATTTAGCGAACAGTACTAGTTTTCATGTTTTATTGACCTATATTTCACATGCATTCAATTTTAAGTTTTTTCCTTTAGCTCAGTTTGCGGAAAACTATGTAAGTCCTACGACCTCCAAACTTGGCATACATCAACACTGTGGTGTAACCATCTCACACAAAGGGAGCCCATGTGACCTTGGCCTAGTTTTCACGGTTCATTGACTATTCACATGCATTCAAAGTTAAGTTTTTCCGTTTGGCTATGTTTCTAAAAAATCTTAACGCTCAGGTAATTTGCTGTAACTTCTGTTTCAATCAATGGAATGCTTTAATATTCCATACATGCATTTTAAGCAACATCCCGCATCATTCTACAGAAAGCCCATGGTGCCCGCTAACCCCAAAGGTCAAGGTCACGGGCTTAGAACATTCCGGGTTTGGAATACTTAGCGCTCGGTTTAATTTATTACAACTTCTGTTTCCCTTGATGGAATGCTTTACTACTTCTTAGGTGTAAACTATAGCAACATGTGGCATGATTCTATAGAAAACCCATGGTGCTCGCGTACCACAAGGTCAATGTCACGGGGGCTTAGAAAATGCTCAGTTTTGAAAAACTTAACGCTTGGGTTAATTTATTGTAACTTCTGTTGCCCTTGATGGAATGTTTTAATATATCATACATGCACTTGTAAATAACATTATGCATCATCTGCAGAAAGTTCATAGTGTCCGGTAACCCAAGGTCAAGGTCACGGACTTCAAAAATGTCTAGTATAGAAATTTAGCATCGCTTATTTACAACTCCTTATGTGCTGTCAAACTGCGGCAGATGGGACATCTTGCTCTGCGCAGCTCTTGTTAATAAAGTCACCATTCAAAATTATGCTCTTGAAGCGTTGATGATCGGATATATTGATGGATTGCAAGCCCTTATAAACAGAGACAGTAGTGTTAGTGGTGTAGGCGGCAATAAATGCAGACGTATCGTACTTACAAACACACATTTGGATTTGAGAAAATTGTGGAACATTTTTGTCAATTAAACATATATCAGCGCTTGCGAAATTTCTATTTGGCATCGCACCAATAACGTTAGAAATGGTCGCCGTCTTTGTAAACAGGAATTGGCTTGACCAGACTGCGCTGCTCCAGGACCTCCGTTGTTTGAAAAGACTAAGAGGTACATTTCGCAAGTTTGTGATCCGTTTATGCGTATTGTCTGTGTATCATTGTCTGTTCCGGGACAATGACAAACAAGATAAACCCTGATTAGATGCACCCCCTGTGCAGTCTGTTCTAGGGCTACACTGGTTGCAAATGTTGGCTACTACCTTCTTCAATGAACGCACTGATGTTAGACAGGAAAACAGTTCTCAGTGAGCAAATGAGGTGTACCGTGGCATGATGTATTCTGTCTGCGCATTTGTTGTATAAGCATACTTGCATTGTGACATAAGCGTGTGTTATTGTATCTGTGATTTAATATGCATCGGCTATTATGTATCAGTTATGTGTGACGTCAGCACGGGTCATTTGCTATGGGAGTAGTTTGAGCAGTGTATACATTGATGCACAACTTGGCATCCATATGGATCCGACCCGACTGTCTACACAGTCCGTTTACTTTAGGGCGATGTCCGATGGATGTTGTGTACATAGGATCTGTTTGCCAAGTAAATGCACCGATTTTAATACATTTAGTCATGGAGTAATGCACATGAGAATGGCCTCCATTTGGTTCTCTGGTGCACTGAATTAATTATAATCTTCTCATGATAATTAATACATGTTGTACAATTGTAATTCAATTTATTAGTGAGTGGTATTATAATTATTCGTTATGTATGATTGCCGGTGCAGTGACGGCGACATGTCGACCCGTTGCTTGCTTGTGTAAACGTTTTTGGACCATATCCCGGTATGTTATCGCCTATGGCAAGCCAAATGCACAATAATTCCTTAAACCATGGTTTGGAGCTTAAACCCTAGTGTAGGCTCCTCGAACCCTAGTTTGGGCTTAAACTGCCAATCGTGATCCCAAACGGTAGTTTTCTTAAACCCTCGTTTGAGCAATTATTGTGCACTTGGCGGCAGAAACCACCGTTTAGACTCTCAAACTAGGGTTTCTGATAGCTTAAACCACGGTTTGAGCTCAAACCCCAGTTTGGACTGCCAAACCCCTAGTTTAGGCTCGCCAAATACACAATAATTCACTAAACCCCTGTTTGAGAGTCTAAACCATGGTTTAGGCTCTCAAACCCCAGTTTAAGCAATTATTGTGCATTTGACCAGAAACTGCCGTTTGAGGTCGTAATGCAATAAAAAGCCTAAACCTTAGTTTGGACCCAAACCACAGTTTAAGAAAAAAATGCCGATCGTGATCCCAAACGGTAGTTTTCTTAAACCCTGGTATGATCAATTATTGTGCACTTGGCGGCAGATGTATGGTATGGTTTTCATTGGACGAAAATGTTCTCAATGTCTAGTTTTGATTGGCTGACAGAAATTCTTTCCCGCTTAATTAACAAAGGATATTTAATAATTGCAAAAATAGTGTTGTCTTATCATAAGACGAATATGAACATGTTTTCTTACTCTCTTGCCTGTCATAATCAACATATTTTCCCAATTTATGAACGGTAGCTGCCTACTATAGGTGCGAAACTGTGACGTCCGTTAAGAAGAGTGACCTTATAACATATGTTTCCTGTGTATACCCTACTCATAATAATTATTGTACTTTTATATTCAGTAGATTCTTACTAATAAACATAGAAAATGCTGTATTGACTCAATGACCACCAGCGTATGGCCTGATCAGACAGCCGGGAAGCGCATTGTGATATTGGGCTATACTGGTGGGCTATATCGTAAGGTACTTGCTGTATAATCACCAATTGACAATAAACATCCGGGTATCACACCTTGGTGCAAACAATGGATTAAAATGTCATAAACGCAGTTAATGAGAGACAATTCTACAATATGACAAAAAACTATTACCATAAGCTTACCTAATAAAGTGTGTATTAGCAAAAGTCTTAGGTCACTCTCCACGAAGTAAACAGGAAACAAACGCACATTGGGAAAGTCTACTCCGTCATAACGATGCATTGTAATGAAATATAATTAGAGTTATGTACTCAGAACTAATATTATATGTGTGTAAACAGAGTTTAGTAAATGTACGTCTATTTATCCTAGAATGGTTCTTGGTTCAATCTGTCACTTCACTCGATCGACAGTTAGGAAGAATCCCGAATATTGTGAACTGCAATAATTCCATCGGGTTTTCTTGGATCCATGTAGTGTGCAATAGCGTGTAAATGTTATGTAAATAGAAATGTACTGTATGTTTCAGAGATATTCTATTTGTGGATAGAAAATTAGAAATACAATGTAATTATACAACCGGAATTCATGTCCCATGCTATATGCTTTTCACTACTTGCGTGACGCCAGCACACCCCCCCCCCCCCCCACCTCTCACATATACGGTGGATGGGAAGGGGTTACCACATACACGTGTTTTGCAATGAAAAAGACTAAACGCGGGCGAGCGGTCGGGTGGACACAGCTTGTCCACGCAATATAACTAGAGTCTAATTTACGGATTGTAACCAAATCAAATTCGGCATACATGTTTATCACAGCAAGGCGAATAAACCTGTCGATGACTTATCTCCCATTGGCGGCCATTTTTCGCACTTTGTATCATTGTCAACGCAATAATTCAAGTTCTACTTCACCGCTCGTAACCACATTCGGTATACATGTTTATCACAGCAAGACGAAGAAGCCTATTGGTTTTCAGTGAGTTATCTCCCCTTGTTGACTGGCCTTGCCTCAACGGGCGTATATTGTGACCTTCGGCACTCTTGTTTATTTTTTAGGTATGTTTTAGCAATAAACAGGTTAGACAGCACATGATAATTTTCTACATTGAAGAAATTATCAGGTGTTTACAAAACATGTTTTCATTGCAAGCAAGAAAACGTGGCCTGTCAGCACACGAATGCCCCCGGGTGGCAGACTTATTTCCGAAACTCCGGCGAAATTCTTAATGTGCCGGACGGACACATGGACACACAGTCTAAACACTATATATGCCACCGGCCGGTGGAAAACTAAAAATAAACGGCAGACGAAAAAATGGAAGTCAGCATTGTAAGGGTTAGTCATGAATACAGAGATGAATACCGGCGCAGCATTTAATCCCGCCCCATCGTTTTTACCGCGAATATTATGGAACATCTTATTAGCCGACTGAACATATGAACCCATTAATTAGATAACCGACTCTGACTGGCACTTGGGTAAGCCTGGACTGACCATGTAGTATAATTTCGGCGGCATATCTCGCTTTCCGTTTTGACTTCGGAACATTGGATTCTAGTTAGGCATATATACGTTATTTCGTTTTGCTTCGGTCAACCTTACATTCAAGTACTATGATAATCGTGCATGTACCTACATTTATACATACTTTAAGGTGGGCGTAATTTGCGTGTGATGAATTTCATATGGGTTCTATATTTATGGGGAAATTCCTTTGTTATATTGGACTTTCTTACTAGTTTGCACTGTTTCCGATCATGACTTGTGACGTAATGTCTGTCATACATGAATAAAGTATGGTCACCGTTTAACTCGTTTGTAATTGCAGACGATATGATACAGGAATACGTTAATCTATTTGATGGAACGAACGTTTCTTTCTGATTCCTGATGCGTAAGGAAGACAACTGCTAGTATACATGGGAATTAGAGCACCATGTCCGACTGTTTAAGGGCGATTCCACTGAACTGTTTTCTTGCTTGGCAACACTCGCCTGTATGTCTAGACAGTCTGCTTTATTGTGCATGTCTCACATGAAAATACAAGGTTTAGTACTCATTTATTGTTTGCATATAACTACAGTACTGTATTTTTGGATTAGACTGGAAAAACAGGGCTTATGGGTTATGCCACCAACGTAGTATGCACATCAGTGTAGTCTGAATAGTTTACACCGTTTGCTATTCCATCAATGAAACACCCGTCATGTTTCTAAAAAGCAACATACTTTGTAACATTGTATATCGTTATTAGCCTAAATACTAGGTGTTATATTTGATCAAGAACTACACTAGTCATAAATCACATAAACCCAATGCTGCCAGACAACAGTCACGTTTATATTGCTATATTTGTGTAATAGCTATTTAAATCACTAACCAACTAATTAATATTTAACAAGGATGTATGTCAAAACATGATTTATTGGTGTAAGAGTCATGTCAGTTCCTGTTTATAAATTGCACGTGCCGCAATTATGATGTAATTCAGAGAGTCCGTTAATTTGACAGATTGTTGGAAAATTAACATATTGACAATTAACCTGCCAATATGAACAATGACATGTAGTAAACCTAACTGCATTTTATAAACAAGTTCATAGTGACTAATGCTTGCTCAGAATAAAAATCTATTGAAACCTTTGCATATTGACTGCACTACATGTATGTAATGAACAACATTACAACGGTAGTTGCACCGATGAATCTCGTTAATTAGTTTGTATGCAAATTTTCATAACGTTTGGATAAGTGACATGTTTCGTAAGACTTAGTGCGTTTTATGCGTTCATAGTGACGTTTATGAACAATTTCATAGCTACTAATGTTTGTCAGAGAACCGAAATATTATGCAAATTGCCATAGCGACTAATGTATGTCTGAGAACGGGAATGTTATGAAAATATTCATAGCAACTGCACTATGTGTGAGCGATGGTGCGTTTTGTAAAAATGTTCACCATGAGAGGTATATTACAAAGAAATTCATAGTGAGAGTGATATTACGCTTCATGAAAATTTTCATAGCGAAAGGGATATTACATGTTATGAACATTTTCATATTGATAATGATGGTATCTAGTGGGAACGACATAGCTAACTCGTGGGAACAACATAGCTAACTCGTGGTAACGAGATCCTATCTCATGGGAACCATATTATAGTCGTACGAAGTTTAGTGAAACGGGCCCCTGGTGTACATGTAACGAGTGAATGGTGCTATGTGCTGGTATGGTGGGGGATAAGTGACAATAAGTGTCGCATACGAAACGTTTTTAACATTTCCTCCGAATTTGGTTTGATAACTTGGTACGTTGCAATTTTAAAAGGATGTAATTATCAACAAATCAGAGTTTTACACTTTAAAATCCCAGAGAAAACACATTTCGTGAAATGGACATTTGGGGAGGGTACAATTTATGCAGTCACCCGTTTAAAAACACGGGACGTATTATGTATTCACCTGGTACTAACACTTGGCTGGCATAATCTGTAATAATTATCCTCGCCAATAGGCCAGAGAGTATATAGCGTTAATCCATGTACGCACGTACGTTAGTAGCACCTTTCATTTGTTTAATAAATTATGAACCGCTTCACCAATTATGAAAATATTTGGCCACAGTGTGTGTCAAGGGATGGCGCTTTGTTTTCCATACGACCCACCTGTGGCCGTCAAAGGTCAAGTCACTGAGGACAAATGCGTCAATTGTCTTTGTTATTATCAAGGCTATCAGGCTGGCATTTAACTTCGTAATAACGATGCCCTTGTTAATTTCGCTCATGTTGACAAGAGGAAAAACGTATTGATTGTTAAACTATTGTGATGAGTTATCCCACCCCCCCCCCCCCCTTGTTCCTGTTTACTGACCATACTGCGGCGACCGGCGGAAATTATGCCCTTCAGCACGCGTTATATTACTTATCTTTTGAACATTTTTGGGACATAAACGTACAGTGGAACCTCTAAACCTGACACCAAGAAAACACATCTGATGTTATTTTGTTGTGAGTTTATTGTTCATTTATCTCAGCAGATAATGTCTGTCCGTGATCACATAGCACGCGACTAAGGATCAGAATGATCAAATGTATGATTTACAGTGAAACCTCGTTAAGCCGGACACCCTAGATACCTCCCAGGGTGTCTGGTTTAGAGAGTTTTCATTTTATTTACAATACAATACAATGTTTTTGCCATGTACACAGTCATGTTATTACATGTATTTAATTGCAAAAGGATGCTGGGATCAAAACGTGGAACAGAGAGTAGCCGCAAATTTCATTAGCCAATTGAAACTGTCAGTGCAATAATGATCTGAAGTCTATTAGGATTTGTTCTCTTTTTTTAGCTCACCTGAGCGAAGCTCATGTGATCTATTGTTACCGGAATGTGTCCGTCCGTCCGTGCGTCCGTCCGTCCATCCGTCGTCCGTGAACATTTTCAAACGTCTTCTCCTTGGTAACCATTGGGCCTAGTCACCAAACTTCATCGTCATGGTCCTTAGGTAGGGTGATTACAAAATTGTTAAAATGCTGTCATTAGGTAATCCAAGATGGCTGCCGACTGAAAATAGCAAATTCTTCAAACATCTTCTTCTCAAGAACCGCCGGAATGATCGATGTACAATGCTCTTTCAAAGTTGTTAAAATGGTGACCCCGGGGTCAAAAATAGGCGTGGCCCATGGGGTCAAATTGGGGTCAAATTTTATTTTTGACCGAATATGGTCATGCCATATATCAAATCGAAGGTATCAACGAGGCGATTGCTCTGGTGCATGTTTTGTCGAATTCGGATGGTTATGTCATCCAAGATGGCCGCCAAAAGGTCAAAAAGTCGTTCTTTTATTAGAGATTTCAAAATTCTTCTTCACATGAACCGCTTGGCCCACGGCAGCCAAACTTAAATGTTATGGTCCATGGGTGAAGCCTTTTCAGATTTGTTAAAATGGAGGTCATCGCTAATCCAAAATGGTCGCCGTCTACAAATAGCATGCATCCTTAAGAAATCTTCTTCTCATGAACCGCTAGCCGGATTTCGACGAAACTTGGTAGGAATGATCGATGTACAATGCTCTTTCAGATTTGTTAAAATGGTGATACTGGGGTCAAAAATGGGCGTGGCTCGTGGAGTCAAATATTATGTTTGACCGAATATGGTAATGTCAATATCAAATCGAAGGTATCAAAGAGGCGATCGCTCTGGTCATTTTTTTGTCGAAATTGGATGGTCATGTCATCTAAGATGGCCACCGAAAGGTAAAAAAGTAGTTTTTTTAATAAAGATTTCAAACATCTTGTTCTCGTGAACCGCTTGGCCGATATTGGCCAAACTTCAAGGTAATGGTTATTGGGTCAAGCCTTTTCATTTTTTCGTTTAAATGGTGGTCATCGCGAAATCAAAGATGGCCACCGTTGAAAAGTCAAATTCTAAAAAAATCTCTTCTGACTAACCGCCAGGCCGATTTCGACGAAGCTCGAATGATCGATAGTTCACGATGTTTCAGATTCCTTCAAATGGCGTCCCCCGGGTGAAAAATGGGCGGGCAGGATGGGTCAAGTAGGGGTCAAATTTCACATTTGACCGAATGTGGTCATGTCATATATATCTATTAGAAGGTATGGATGAAACGATCACTTAGGAGCATTTTTTTGTCGAAATCAGACGATTACATCATCCAAGATGGCCTCCGAAAGGTCAAAAGGTCGTTCTTTTATTAGAGATTTCAAACGTCTTCTTCATACAAACCGCCTTGCCATTGGTAGCAAACTTCGCAGTTATGGTCCATTGGTAAAGCCTTTTCAGTTTTGTTAAAATGGCGGTCATCGTTGATCCTAGATGGCGCCGTCTAAAAATAGCACAACATTTTAAAAAAATCTTCTTCTCTCGAACCACCAGACAGATTTCTACGAAACTTGGCAGAAATTATCGATGAACAATGCTTCAAATTTGCTAAAATGGTGACCCCTGGGTCAAAAATGGGGTCAAATAGGGGTCAAATTTCATTTTTGACGGAATATGGTCTTATAAAATATCAAATCAAAGGTATTGATGAGGCGATCGCTGTGGTGCTGTTTTCATCTAATCGGATGATTACATGATCCAAGATGGCCGCCGAAAGGTCTAAAGGTCGTTCTTTTATTAGAGATTTCAAATGTCTTCTTCATACAAACCGCTTGGCCATTGGTGGCCAACTTCACAGTTATGGTTCATTGGTAAAGCCTTTTCAGTTTTGTTAAAATGGCGGTCGTCGTTAATCCAATATGGCCGCCGTCTAAAAATAGCATACATTCTTAAAAAATCTTCTCACGAACCACCAGACCGATTTCGACGAAACTGACAGGAATGATCGATGTACAATGCTTTTTAAAAGCTGTTAAAATGGTGACCTCTGGGTCAACAATGGGCATGGCCCGGGGGTCAACTATTCTACGGAATATGGTTATATAATGCATACAATTTAAGGATTGCAATACAAAGTAGGCTGGAAGCATCCCGTTGTGGTCTCCAAACCTCTCAACAGTTGTGTAAGATATAGCTGTACATATAGCAAAGGTGAGCGATATAGGGCCATCATGGCCCTCTTGTTTCACGGTATTCCCAAATTTGATAAAGCAATGGAAGCGATCAGTGAATAAAGGGAGCTAAGTCCATGATGGATTTAGCCCCGCTTTTCCACTGGCCCATTCAGTTTCAGCACCCACGAATCTCTTCCTTATATGTACCTGATTGCCGTCCAACAGTCGGAGTCGATAACCATATGGAATAAATTAACCGCCATACTTACATGATTTGTAGAGATAATATAATGCATGCCAATTCTTACATGCCACTAAACAATCACAGTAAAATACCGACGTGAAACTAATGACAAATTAGTGAATTAATTTCGTGCCGCAATATGAATACATCGCTCGTAGGTTTTCGCATTTTAGTCAAAACAATGCGTTTTTTTCATCAGTGCATATACGTTTCCTATGGATGTATGTGCATAGTTTAATAATACTATTATATGATAATGTACCTCATATTGTCTGTAGAATGGTCGATAACCTTATACCTGCAGATGGGTATGCCGCACTGGCACTCGGATTCGTTCATGGCTGTATGCTGGCATAGATTATAGAGTTAACAGGTAACACATCGACCTTATGATAAGGAATGCGTCGGGGATGATTAGACAAAACCTTGACTCACTTAGTTAATGGCAGTTTAAGTGTAGCCGTAAACCCGTATTGAGTTCGATGGCGTCGGGCTGTGACATTCTGAATCAGTGTCTAGCACGGCTTGACACTGAGTGTACCTTGTACCTAGGATGACATTCCGGTAAATGTACATTCATGTAACTTGCGACGCATTGACCGAAAATTTGAGTCTTGTACGCAAGGGCAGATACAGTGGGGGGGGGAGGCGAACTCCCCCCACCCTAAAATGTGTTGAATTTGTTTGCTATGTACATGTAGATACGTTTGCAGTTGGC
Source organism: Conchocele bisecta (assembly GCA_029237695.1). NCBI lineage: Eukaryota > Metazoa > Mollusca > Bivalvia > Lucinida > Thyasiridae > Conchocele > Conchocele bisecta. The sequence continues at coordinate 15,055,876 of CM055278.1, forward strand.
AACGTTGTCCGATTATATGTTATTTCCCCCAAAAATACCTTCCTGGTAGGTGGGGTGGGGGGTGGGGGACATGCACCGCCCCCGAAATGCCCCCGTCCCCTAACTATAACAGCTGATACCGCACATGTTACATGTACGAACTGCTACATACATGTATCAGTATTGCCGCTGATACACTAATTGTATAAACCGAATTGGAAAGTATCATTGTTTACAAGTTTCTCATTTCTATAATTTTATCATTTTCTACATGTTACTCATTTCTATTGCTCATCATATTTTATTACTACCCTAATCATGTGATTGCCTACCACATCTAACATATTATTTTCCTATTATTGTTATTGTTCGTCTACATTGCTTGGCCCTAAATGCTACTCTTTTGGTTAAGTGCCATTCCATTCCGAATTGGACAGTACATGTATTTTCGATTGACTGGTCGAAACTGGTGGATGGGAGGATGTAAATACCGCACCGTCTCAGCATAACTCGAGCACCTTTTGGAATATTTCATGAAACGTCACACATGCATAGATAACAACCTAAAAGTGTGTGTTGTGCAAGAATGACACATTTTGCCTCACTAATTTTCGAGTTATCTCCCGTTGTTTTTAGCGCGCACTGATTTGTTGTCTGGAGCATGACTCGAATACCCTTTGTAATATTTTCATGAGGCAATTTTCGTAATTCCGAAACGTTTCCTAGCCTTTCACGGTACACTTGATATCGAATACACTATCCTGGTATGCTCCAGTTACCAATAGTGTGTATTGACAGAATGATACTGGCCGCGATTGTGCCCGCTTACCTGTGAATACATTTTGCGGTAAATACAAAAACAGCATAAACAAAAAGAAAATAAGAACAGCCCAAACATTTAAACAGTATCTAAGCCGAATATGCCGAATATACCTATTGCTCATTGGTGTCCGGGTCCTTGGCAGATGGGGTTGGAGAACCAGATGATACATTGAATAATCTCCTATATTTGTCGCTGTGACTGGAGAAATGGGGATTATGGGATTTGTTACCAATATAGCTCCTTATCAAATAGCACGCTCAAGTAGACTGCTACCAATCTATGTGCATTGCTAGAAGCATGACGGGTGCTAAATTTAAGGAGTACAGAATAGTGCAAATCCTGATCAGACTGTGCGGATGCACAGGCTGATCTGGATGTACACTGTTCGCAAAACCTGTAAGCCGTATTTCTCCAGTCACAGCCACATACATGTCGCAATATGTACTGTTGGTCCCCACAAAACAAAACAAGAGTCTGACATTGTACATATATGACGTCATCAATATCCTGTTCAAACTGACGTTTCTTTGCGGATTACGATATGTCATCGACAAGGTGCAGTGTTATGCATAGTATGCCCAAAGCAAGTTGAAAAGTCAATACTTATACAGTTGCATTACGAAATATATGTAACAAATATTGTTATTGTTGTATACATATACATATACCAGGCATTACTTTCTCACTAGTTTTTTTAGCTCACTTGAGCCAAAGGCTCACATGTATTGAGCTATTGTTACCGCCTTTCGTCAATCGTCCGTCCGTCCGTCCGTCCGTCCATCCATACTTTCTTCTCACGAACCGCTTGGCCAATGTTGGTCGAAATTCACTGGGATGATCTATGGGTGAGGGCATATCAGATTTGTAAATTTGGAGGGTCGTCACCTAATCCAAGACGGCGTCCGTGGAAAATTAGATGAAATTATTAAATGATCTTCTCACGAACGGCCTGGCCAATTTCAACGAAACTTGGCAGGAATGTACGATAGTCAATGCAGCTCATTGTAGGGGTCGAGTAGGGGTCAACTTTAATATTTGACCGAATATGGTCATGTTATATATCAAACAAGACGATCACTCTGGATTATTTTCTGTCGAAATCGGATGATTACGTCATCCAAGATGGCCGCCGAAAGGTAAAAATGTCATATTTTAATCAGAGACTTCAAACGTATGATCAGCTTCGCCAATGTTGGTCAAACTTCACAGGCACACGGATGATCTATGGGTGGGGGCATGTTAGATTTGTAAATTCGTCGCCTAATCCAAGATGACCGCCGTAGAAAGATAGATCAACTTCTTGAAATAATAGTCTTCTCATGAACCGCCAGACAGATTTCAACGGAACTTGACAGTCAATGCTCTTGAAGATTTGTAAAGATTGTGACCCAGCGGTCAACAATAGGCGGGGTCGGGGGTGCGGGCAACTAGTGGTAACTAGGTGTTTAATTTTACATTTGACCCAATATGGTCATGTCATATATCATTTGAGGAGGAGTGAGGAGACGATCAGTCGGGGTCATTTTTCTCGTAATCAGATTATTATTTCATCCAATATGGTTGCCGACGGGTAAAAAAGTAATTCTTAAATTAGGGAGGTCAAACGTCTTCTTCCTGTGAACTGCTTTTATGTAACACATAAAAATACATGAATGTTCTCTCCACAACAACAACAACAACCCATACATCTACACGACACAGGTGGAAGACTCGGACACAGGACCCATAAATGGCTCATTTGAAAAACGTTACCCCACCCACCCATTTCCTTAAAATATACAGTATGAAAGCCTTTCAATGTTGGCAACAGCTTGGGAAAATGCTCTAGACAGGCTTAGTTTCGGGCTCGCTCAAACACCACACGTTTCAAATTTTCTGCTGACTTACGCCTTTGGCAAATAATAAATGCGTTAGGTCCCCGAATATATTCACTTTAAACATCTATGTTTAGTATATTGTTAGTTACACACGTGTTAGCTACCAACTTTACAGAGAAATATCTCATTCAGAAAGAATCCCACACACACATCGCCACCTGATTGGCTGTTGTATTTGTAACGCTCCAGTTTATGTTTTCCCGTGACGTCGTTATTGATTATTCTGCGAATATAACAAAGGAAATCCGAAACTAAAGTTCACGAAAGACTTTGTCGAAATGTTGGGACGCAAAACAAAATAAACGCACGTTTTAGATCATTCAAGGTTAGTTAATGACACTTAATACATGTAGTCACAAATTGTAACATCGGATTTACTGATGTTTATTTCAGTGATTCACGTCAATATGTTGAGACTGTAATGGGATTTCAGCCAGATTTTACAGGTAATCTATGCAACCACAGCCCAAAAAATGTGTGATATTCTTTCGTACACACAATTATGGCCTTGGCTGTGCTAGATAATTTGCCCGTAACTAACGAAATGCTTAAAGCAGATGATTGAAGTGAACATATTTGAAGCCCTTTGAAGACATTTATTGATTACCAGAGACATAAGTTAGCAGAAAAATCGAAATGTGTAGTGTTTGAGCAAGTCCGAAACTACGACATTTTCCCAAGCTCTTTCTTACAGTACCATGAAAACGCTATAGTGTATATTGTTCGGAAATTGGTGGGTGGGGTAACGGTTTACAAATGAGCCACTTACCAATTTCTAGGTCCGAGTTTTCCACCTGTGCTACACGACTAGTGTGAGGGAACGCAATTATTACTGACACCCAACATGTTTCTATTAAAGGTAGTAGATTGTGTGAAATAGGATATATCATAACTAACAAAAATAAAACACTTACTGATCAACACCAGGTCCGAAATGTAGAGTCTTTAATCTGCATGTGCCATGATCGGTGATACAAGGGGAAAATACCAGGCACGTTACTGTCTTTTGATATCAAGTTTATCCGTCAAGGCTAGGACACGCGTAGGAATTCCCTCCGTTTACTTGCCGATCCTGATAAACGTGATATCAAAGACGCTAGCACGGTATTCTATTTATCATGTAACGTTTTACGCTACAGAATGAGCAATGATAACGCGGTTTTCGTTGAAAAAAAACACGGACTTGTTTGTCTTGCGTCATTACACTGATGTCAGTTCCACCAATGAAACGTTAGTTTTCAATTCGTTGTAACCAGCATATTCGCTTCAGGTCAATGCCTGATACGACATTATGTTATCAGTCAGTACTACGTATTCGGTCAATACATATCTCGTTACCTGATAAATATACATGTTGACCAGAGGTGGGGATTAGATAACCATGTGATCATGCGTATGGTAGTGAGGGTGTCTGGCACTGGATAGGGATAGTGTGGATTCAGTGCTGGAAAATATTTTATTTTGAAATATTCTTGAGAGTAGAAATAGTCCCGTGTGTTCACGACCTTGCTGTTGAAGGGACACAAAACCAGATTCAATCAACTAATCAAGCGATGATAGACACATAAAGTACGGTTTCTATCGTCAGGACTCGACGTTCGACTGGCTGATGGACTAACGCCATATTCCGGGCGGCTAGAAGTGCGACTCTCCAACTCGTCCGCCTGGGGCACAGTATGTGCCGATGGCTGGGTGAATACGGCGGCCACGGTGGCCTGTCGACAGCTTGGCTACATCTGGGGTGTACGTATACTTTTCCAGTGTAATCTATATAAACTGAACACCGTTTGGGAACTCCCCGGCGTTCACCTTATTTGAAAGGCAAACATGTTAAAGTTGTTTTCATTTCTTTCGTTTTATTATCACGGCTGCTAGCGTGGGGATTAGCTTCATTTAACGATGCCAGTTCTTGATTTATATGTCATATACTGTATAAACGCCATTTCCGGGTCCCGTGCATGGTATGTCGGGCGGACTAGTTTGTTAAGGGTCGCATTTTACAAAACGTGTGCCCCCTTCTTCTCGTATCTGTATTACTGTGGAACATCTCTAAGCCGGATACCCTGGGGACCCCCAGGGTGTCCGGTTTGGAAACGTTTCACTGCATAAAATATTCTAGCGAGATGTTTACTAGTAATAAGTATACTTGTATCCCTTACAGGAGGTGGGCGAGACGCGGTACGGGGCGGGGACGGGCGAGATCTACCTAGACCACGTGAGATGTGCGGGCACGGAGGCCTCACTGCTGCAGTGTGAACACAGGGGATGGGGCAACCACAACTGCGGACAATCCGATGACGCCGGGGTGGTCTGTCACATCGCCACGATTACAGGTGTGTCACATAACAACACGGATTAGTATGTCACAACATGTCACAACAACACGGGTTAGTGTGTCACAACATGTCACAACAACACGGGTTAGTGTGTCACAACATGTTACAACATGTCACAACAACACGGGTTTGTATGCCACAGCAACACGGGACAGTATGTTTTTGCTCCCCGAAAATAATGATTATATAGTTACCGCTTTGTCCGGCGTCCGCCTTCCGAATTTTACGTTAAAGTTTTTCAAATTGCTATATCTCTTTGATTGTGTGGGATATCAACTTCAAACTTCATATACACATTGATCACCATCCATATTCTCATTGTATACCCTACCGATGCTGCCCTGGAGCCCAAGGTAAATGTCAAATTACTGTTTTGTTTGTGAAAGCTTACGTTAAAGATTTTTTCAAATTGCTATATCTAAATTCGAAATAAATATCAGAATACAATTCAAATCAAATTAGCATCCAAACATGTATTGTGACTAATAAACAAAACATTTCTAGAAGTTGTCTCTGTTACCCATTGAGATTATGATGTGAAACTTCATATACACATTTACCACTATTTACTACACCGATGCCCAGGGTCAATGACTTCGACACGAAATTACCGCTTTGTCCCCCGACCGCCCTTCGCCCTCCGAATTTTGCGCTATGAAATATGAACAGTGAAATTTTCTTAATAATTGTTGGAGATTGCGTAGTATTCATCTGCAGTCTTGCTGGAGTATAAAGTGGAGTCCAAATACTGATCACGCACATCTGCATATAGTTTACAATCAAACAATGTATGTATCTCATCCTCAACGACCTCAATGCCTTTCATGTAATACACAGTACTGGCAAAATCGTAATTGTATGTCGATACCCATATGTCTACCTACTTCAATACATAAATTGTGATTTTTGCATCTGAAGTTTGACATTGCTTTTCTGAGGTAATATGGCAAATCGCATGTAATATAACGTTCGACATTAAGCAAGGTTTTGAATTGTTGATATATATATCACCATCCGGAGGAATCTATATCACGACTCCAATCTTGCTTAAGGCAGTCCGTGATACGTTGCTGGAACTGTGAAATGAGGGCATCAGCATCATCAATATCTTGCGCAATCCAGGCATATCCAAAGCCATAACGGTATAATAATGTTCTAACATGGCTCGCCCAATTTGATCGGCCACTGTCATCGTGTTGTTTCAGCATGAGATAGGCATTCCTTGGATATCGGCGTGGCTCCATATGCAATAAACGACACCTGTATTTGATACATTTGATGTAATACGTTGAACAAAGTGGAAGTCTTCCACATTCACCCAATGCCATACTGTTATTAATATGCCGCGATAACCCCAGAATCCTGTACACATATTATCGAACTGTTTGATAAGTACGTGGATGACATTTTGGATGACATATACATGTACATGTATAGTGATGATAGCGCTTCTCCTGGGATTGATCCGACATGACATAGAAGGTGACTGTCATCTTCAACTAGCATGCACCAGTGGCAAGATATCCTCATGCTGCGCTTATATGTCCGTATTGCATGAGGCAAGTTAAAAAATGCACGGTCACTTCCAGAATGGGGGATTCCCCGTACAGCTAAGGAACACACCCCCGTTAGCTAATATTGCTGTTGATCTGACTACGGACAAAACTGTCAACAAGGATGCACAGACTGCATGATGCATTCGCTAATTTAGCCTAAAGCCTGGTACATTGACACGCTATTATCTCACAGCAGAGCACATGGACTTAGCGCTTAGATAACTCCGGCATTATATATCACCCCAACGTCCAGACAAAGTCACCCATCCTTGGCAAGGCACAGATAAAGGGAGATGAGTCTGATGTAGTGTCACGTGTGGATCTGTTGCACAACAACTGGACAAACCCGTTTGGCAGCGATCCATCAGACCTTGTAAGTATCTCTACCGGAGAAGTCGCCACACCTGAAGTTTCTAACGGCCTTCTTACAGCGCATGCACAGGGTCACAATGCATATGCTGTATTTATAAAACAGCATTTGGGAGGGAATGAGCGCGTACATGAACCGATCAAGAATCCTAGAGTCAAAACTGCCAGTGACATCCAAATACATTGTCCTGAAAGCTGACCAAAAATTGTTTGATAACATAATGCTGGTTTCATAAAACAGGCAGTTAGCGATGAGCGATGTCCTATTTCATCCACTTGGTCCACTGCCAATGACATTAGCAAACACAGATGGAACCATGAAACAAAGCCGTGCTTGCTAAGCATCTAGGGATCAAAATCTTGCCGGCTGAGAAAGTTACCCACCCCTCCGCTACGCTGATAGACGGGATGGCACTTATACAAATGATCATATATTCACTCAGATGTTCCATGCCAGTGGTGAAATATTTGATGTGTATCGGAGTCATTCGATCAAAGCCGCCAGACGAGTTCATTGCGGTTCATAAGATGGGATCGCATTCACCAAGATAATGGCTGGGCATAAAATACAGAATTGGAGCCGACTCTTGGCAAATATAAAGAGCAAGAACACACTCACGGCGTTCCTAGTTGAAAATCGGAAGTTCCGGAGAAAAGAGAGAAACTAGGGATAAGGTCAATGTTCGTCACATGCAGTGATGTTCGTGTGAAACTCACATGCGGAGGTTGGGAAGTAATTAGCGATCTACAATCTGACCAGGAGGAGGCTGATACAAGCCTACTATTGAACGCCTAGCAAGCGGCAGTTACATACGCATCGCTCATATGCATACGTGAAGACGCAGCTGTATTTACCATATGTCTAGCACTGCGTCTATCAACAGTACGATATATTTATATCATGGAACCAAATCATCTGTTAGGCTTATCGATATTACCAAATTTGCTGCCGCTATTGGACCTGAGGTATACACTGCCTTTGTGTTACTTCATCCATTGACAGGATGCGACACTGTCAGTGCACTTGCCGGGCAGGGAAAGTTGAGCGTATTGAAGGTCCTGCTTCGACACCCAAAATTTAGAGAAGCATTCACATCTCTTTGTAAGAGACTGGGTCCTCTCAAATGAAGTCTTCCGTACCACACAGCAGTTCATCTGTCAGCTGTACTGCCAAAACACTGAAATAATCGATGTCAGTGAGCTCAGGTACCAACTATTCCACTGCAGGTGTGGGGAAATAGAGAGCGGCCAACGGCCCTCATATGAAGACACGCTGTGTCAACACACCCGTCGAGCTAACCATCAGGCTGCTATCTGACGACATAGTTTAATTTACTGTCCAGACATTCCAACACCCAACGAACAACATGAAGGGACATCAAGCGTTACGGCGTTCCAGTTATCAAATGGATGACGGGATCCCCAGCTCCCGAAGTCGTGCTAGGACTCATGTCATGTAAGTCTATCTGATCATGTCGGGCACGTGACAGTTCATGCATCGTCAACGGACTCAAATGTACAGACGCATGCATGCTGTTATCATGTACCAACATTGCGGATGATGACGACGACTTTCGATCGGATTAAACTGCTTCCCATGACAATGATAATGAGTGAATTATCAAATAGCACGCTCCAGTAGCCTGCTACCAATCTATGTTCATTGCTAGAAGCATGACGGGTGCTAAATTTAAGGAGTACAGAATAGTGCAAATCCTGATCAGACTGTGGGGATGCATAGGCGGATCTGGATGTACACTGTTCGCAAAACCTGTAAGCCGTATTTCTCCATTCACAGCCACATATTTGTCGCAATATTTGCTGTTGGTCCCAGAAAAGCAAAGCAAGAGTCTGAAGTTGTACATACATGACGTCATCAATATCCTGTTCAAACTCACGTTTCTTTGAGGATTATGATCTGTCATCGACAAGGTGCAGTGTTATGCATAGTATACCCAAAGCAAGTTGAAAAGTCAATACTTATACAGTTGCATTACGAAATATATGTGTCAAATGTTGTTATTGTTGTTTACATATACATATACCAGGCATTACTTTCTCACTCGTATGTTAGCTCACTTGAGCCAAAGGCTCACATGTATTGAACTATTGTCACCGCCTTTCGTCAATCGTCCGTCCGTCCGTCCACACTTTCAAACCGTTCACACTTTTCTCACGAACCGCTTGGCCAATGTTGGTCAAACTTCACAGGGATGATATATGGGTGAGGGTATGTCATATTTGTAAATTTGGAGGTCGTCACCTATTCCAAGACGGCGTCCGTGGAAAAGTAGGCCAAATAATTACACAATCTTCTTCTCACGAACGGCCTGGCCAATTTGAACGAAACTTGGTAGGAATGTACGATAGTCAATGCTGCTCATTGTAGGGGTTGAGTAGGGGTCAACTTTAATATTTGACCTAATATCGTCATGTTATATATCAAACAGGACGATCACTATGGAGTATTTTTAATTGAAATCGATTACGTCATTCAATATGGCCACCGAAAGGTCAAAATGTCATATTTGAATTAGACAGTTCAAACGTGTGAACACCTTCGCCAATATTGGTCAAACTTCACAGGCACATGGATGATCTATGGCTTGGGGCATGTCAGATGATTTGTAAATTCGTCGCCTAATCCAAGATGACCGCCGTCAACAGATCAACTTCTTAAAACTATCTTCTTCGCCTGACAGATTTCAACTAAACTTGACAGTCAATGCTCTTTAAGATTTGTAAAAATGGTGACCCAGCGGTCAACAATGGGCGGGGTCGGGGGGCAACTAGTGGTAACTAGGTGTTAAATTTTACATTTGAGCCAATATGGTCATGTCATATATCAAATTGAGGAGGTATTGAGGAGACGATCAGTCAGGGTCATTTTTGTCGTAATCAGATTATTAGGTCATTCAATATGGTCGCCGATAGGTAAAAAAGTCATTCTTTAATTAGAGAGTTCAAACTACTTCTTCCTGTGAACTGCTTGGCCGATGCTCGCCAAACTTCATACTTATTTCCTTTCAGTGAAACATTTTCATAGTTTCTCAAATTGAAGATCGTCAGATAATAGCACGGGTGGTAGTGTATGCACGGTGAATTGATACTCCCAAATATTACAACATCTCGAATCACAAATCTTTCAGACCAGTGTGACTATTAGCGTGCCAGAACCCACCTCGCATGTTCGTATATATATTATCTTTCAGATGAGAATCGAGGTCCCCATCCATGTCGCATATTAAATGGTTATGTATACAGTACGGCCTTTATTATACATACTGTTTAAAAATAATTTGTACATTGTATTCGTCACGAGTGTCCGTCTGTCTGTCCGGGCACACGTTTAGGGTCTTATGTTATTGGAGGTAATTGTATGGTCTACAATGTTAGACAAAATAAAATAATGCAACTTATGTGAACGCATTCGCCTAGTGTGTCTTAGGTGGGTGGTACAGTGGAATCGCTCTAAACCGGACATCCTGGGAGTTCCAAGACACGCGTGGATGCTGAACTATCCTTAACAGACATACTCAGTGAAGATAAATGGCAATGATGCCGACTACAATTAATTAGAACTAACTGTTATTGTGTCCGGTTTACAGGTGTTCGACTTATTTCCTTTGTTTGAAATCAATGATTGTACTACCTGCATGTAAGGATGTGGTATGTAGACATTTGTACATTCGTTTCGTACGTCAGTCCATCCATATGTCAGTGTTTCTTGTAACCTTCGAACCGTAATGGCTGGAGACATGATCTTGGTTTGTCGCTTCCTTATATTGTGCAGATACGGAAAGGGAATTTCTATGTTTTATTCGAACCCAGGTCATGGATTATCTCCCGTTCCGACTAGCAAACAATTAGGAAAATTCCGTATACTGCGATGACGCGCCATGGACTCCCGTCTTGCTTCTGTTTATCAAGCTCGCTCGTAGAAAGTGAGACACAGTAACCACACTGGGGACAGTCCTTGCGAAATACTGTGTTCATAATTGAACATTTTATCTATGTAACAATGTGTTGGATAGATGTCAAATGTAATATGTAAATATGTTTATCATCGGTAATCAATATTTTCATCTAACTTGACCAAGCCATACAAGCCCCTACTAGTCAATGTCAAAATTCTTCGACATGTGTGCTTAAAACGTTTTGCTTTATCACAATTCAGGCTGGCCTGAATCTCCAATTGTGTGATTATCATCAACCAAGTTCCAATGTAATTGCGCACCTACATGTACATGTATGCGACCGTACAACCAATGTCAAGGTCAAACGGTGTAAACAAGTATAATGGACCCTATCTAAACAGAACACCAATTCTCGACGACCAGGCTAAAGAGTTGAATAACTATTATCCGATTTCGGTCGTTCTAGAAATTTCAAATTAATTCAAAGAATTAAACTCATGTTCGTAATATAATTTATAACAACCAGCATTATGAGTATATACGGGCCAGATAGTTCTTCCAATTCCAATTGGTTGTCCCCACCGAAATACAAGGATGGTTCAGGTGGTGGATTAACCCCCACAGAGAGTGATATTTTAACTACCGGGAAAACCGTAGCACTGGTTGATGACACTGTGGCTTCAGCTACAAAGTACATTCGTAGAAGTATAACACAACTGAGAACGGACGTCCTAACAACTATAGCTGTCACAAGTTCACCAAGAAGCCCGGACGGGGATTGTGCAAGTCCGGACGGGTATTGAGAAAGTCCGATCAGATACACAGACGGATCTTACGGAAGCCTATGGGATGTTGCGCTCTGAGGACCAGACAGCACTTACTGAACTAGGTGGAAAAATAACCGAATTTCGGGAAGAGGCCCATACAGAGCTTATGGACGTTTCCGATAAACTGAAACGTGTTCGTAAAGACGCGAACAAAACACTTGAGGATACCTCTGAAAAGGTTCGTGTTGAGGCCCATACCGCTATCGAGGAGATTGCCGCATTGTTGGACACACCTGTAGAGCAGTTTACGTTATTACAACAACAAAAACGTGTCATAAAAGTTTGGGCTGAGAAGCGGGGCGCATTGAATGAGGGGATCTATGAATATTCGTTTGGTGCCAAAGCGAGCAATAGATATGGAGGATACGTCATGACATCTCCAGGTACGTTTCGACGAATGGCGGTCTGTTCGGTTAATCCTAAGGGTAAACCTGTTGGCGCCGTCATGGTAAATCTCGTACTGGATGGGGAAGAACGGGCGATTGGAGTCACTAAACTGGCTGGACAGAGTTCAGGGGTGGTTTTCTTCACCGGTGACGATCCAATTAGACTTTCCGAAGGTAGTGTTATTAACTTTGTTACGAAAATCGCTGACCCAGAGAGTTCTTCCACTGTTGTGACAATGTTGATTGAACTAATTTAAGTATGACGAGTGAACATTTAACTGCCGCTCCTGAGCTGGTGCGGTTGAACCTACAACCAAAACCTGCCGATACTGTTTCAACACCCAATGTGACCCTGTCAAACTTCAGGTTGGAAAATATCGTCGAGATGCAGCAGATTCTAAAACAAGAGGGGGAAACTCGGAGGGTAAATGCTAAAATATATAGACGAGCTGCAAATATAGCGGAGGGGGTGAGCACCTTGTTATCGTCCGTTTCTATACTGGGTGGGGCCGGAACCGCTGCATTCTTATCTACAGTCGTGGAAATTCCTATTGCCGCTGGTTTGAGTGGTGTAGCCACTGGGGCGGGACTGCTGTGTACGGCGTGCATAGTAGTGGGAAGAAAATTCGAAAAATGAAAGTAGAAAGCACGACAGAATATCGGTTCTCACGAGGTCTAAGAAAAATAGCATCGACGTTATCGTGTCCAAAATGTTGGCCGATAACAATATATCGGACGCTGAATTTGAGTCGGTGGTGGAGGAGATGTCTCGATATGATGATCTAAAAAATACTATTAGAAGTAAGGCGAATGTGAATCTGTCCTATAAAGAAATGTAAACGTAAATGAAAAGAAATGCACAATTGCCAGTACACACTATTAAAATAGCCTAAATGAGGCGACAATTTTGAATAAACAAAATTACTAATGAATTCAAAATCAAGTGTGTCCAACTTACTGATATATGTCGCCTAGCAGAATACTGTAGTATACATACGTAAAGCAAAAGTAAACATTATATTCAATAACTTTCGTGTTTTTTGGAAAATATGGCGGCTATTTTTAATTAAACACGCTCGTTAAGAAGAGCATACATATTGATCTATATTTGTAATATCCTATCTCAGATGAAAATCAAACTAATATGTTCATATCTAGCTTAGTACCAAGATATGGTCCACCACAGTGTAGATAATGCTGCCTGATCTCGATGAATATTTGGCGTCCATCTTGGATTCATATGGATTTGATAGCCTCCATCTATGTTTACAATTAATGCGTGGTATCCAAAGGTTTTACTGCGTCCGTCCGTCCGATCAAGATCCAAGTGCCGATTTGTTTTCATTCATCAAATAACATTTCAGGCTAAATATTGATGCTTGGCGGCCATCTTGAATATGTTGATACTCTAAACGATAGAGACGACCGAGCAAACCGGATTGCTTTGTATATGCCCCATAAAGAATAATCACCAAGAAAACATACTTTATCGGATTGTTCTGTAATGTTATGCAAGTACATATTGTATTATCAAAATAGAGTGAGTTTTGCACTTATTTGACCTATGTGCACTTAATGACCCAAGAAATGACCTTGTCCCACCTGATTTGATTGACCGACACCGGATTTGTGTTCAGGATGATATAATGCATTGATTTAAAGTAGTCGTTGCTTTTGCTCTCTCGGGTTGAACATAATTCATGTTTATGGGTGCTTGCCTCCCTACTATATATAAGTTATATATTTTCCTCCTCATTTTTTTACTCAATCATATGTTGGCATACTAATGTCAGTATATTATAGTATTACATATGCAGCATTCAAAAATAATAGGTAGATACACCGCCAATCAACTTACACTATTCGTTATATATTGACGCTATTTCACAAATTAAATAGTGCAGCTGTATAGTGATGGGAGAAGGGGGGGGGGTAACAGAACATCGCATACGAACGAAAAGGTCGGGTCGTCCATTAGTGTGTCTATCTGAGACACAATACATACATTTAGGACAAAGAAAATGTGAATTGTCGAAGACTTACTCACATCTATTAAAATGTCAACTAACGCAAATATTCATACAGGTAAATGGGTGGGTGGGGTATTTTCACGGATGCATACAACGTTGAAAAAATGTAAATACACAGTTATGATATTACCTTGTCTATTTGTGAGTCATAATATAAATTGTCTGGGTACAAATATTATTTTTATCACGTATATATCGCTGATGCAAATGTGAACCCGTGTATAATAGCAAAAAAGTGGGTTGGGTATTTTTCGAGGGCCCGTAAAAAAATCAAAAATGGAAAGTCAAATTGCCACCACGTTTGTTCTGCTTACTAAGTCCCTAAACAATACTTTTAGCCAAAACAATCAATTTCGGCAGACATATCGCACGACTTTACATAAATCACCCAACTACGCAGGTCTGTGTGTATATGTAAGTGCATGTGCAGCATGTTTATTTTTGACTCTCGGCTTCAAACTATAAACATGGTAAAATGACACGGGTCCTGTGGTACCTAACAACATGTGCGATATATCATGGAAAATGTTTACAAAATTTAGCAAATATTGTGCGTAAATGACATCGAAAATTGACGGAATTTTCATGGCGATGAAATTTTCGTCAGCTTTCGACGTCATTTACAGAAAATATCACAGTTTCTGTAAATAAATTTAATGCAAAATGGCACATGTTCTTATGTACAAAATCACATGGCGTGTCTCATTAATACAAAGCTTTGTAGTTGTCGGCTATAGACATACACTACTGTCTGTTTCATGAAAGCTGCCCAAATGTTACAACGGCTATATAAACAATTCAAAAACAATATGTTTTTCGATAATATTAAATTAAAGGAACTTTTTATTTCGTGAAATTTGGTCAAATATTGATTTTATTGCGAAAACAAATTTCCCCATGTTAAATCCCCACATATAGACATGATAGAGTGAAGATGTCTATGGGGATTTAACATGAGACATTTTTTAGAATTTCAGAAATACTGGACGAATTTTCAAAATTTAACTTTTGTTTTCTTAGTGAGATCATTTCCAAGCTATCTAGCCAGGTTTCGGTGTCAATTTCCAAAGGTTTTCGTTTTCTGACTCCTCCCACAGCTCCTCCACCTTCTATTCCCCCATGTTAAATTCCCATAGACAAATCATTTTTTCGCAATAAAATAAAAATTGGACGACATTTCACGAGCTAAAAAGAAGGATAATTCTAAAATTTTGCTTTAATATAATATTATCGAAAAAATACTGTTTTTGCATTGTTTATACAGCCGTAAAATGTGGGTAGATTTCGTGAAACAGACAGTAAACTGTCCAAGATTGTATTGTATAATGTCACAGAAACGGAACCAGACACCGTAATTGGTCACGTGGTTTGTATGTTTTGCAACCAACCTCCACCCAATCATGAAAATAATGTACTAACACTATTTTCTGTCTCGAACTTGTTTCCTCGATGTACAGTCCTAAAGTGTTGTGATTTTCTTGGCTACATGTTAATTTGTCCCGGCGCGTGTACAAAACAAACAATATTACGTTCATTATGGACTTATATGTATACGTTATTATTCACATCTTGGATTTTAAGGACTTAAATACGAGGGAGAGTTAGCGACCGCAGCATTTAGTTAATTAACAGTCCAATATATGAACAATAACATACTCATTTGTTCTTATAATTAGCCAATGTAGTCTCATTTCCGAGTATTGGTTGTCTATTTCTTGTCGACCAGGTAGTCACTAAATCTGGTACATGAAATATTTGATTTGTGAAATAAAAATTAAATAAGTGAACTATAACGTACTTATTGTTTACACAGCACAGTCGCGAAGCTCCGCCCCTAAACGTGATTTCGAATCGCTATACTAGCATGTGATAGGCTGTGTGACACGAAGTGAGCGCGTGTGTGGGCGGTAATATGCTTTGCGTCTCATGAAATGATGACAACACGGCGTAAAATCATTTCTGAATATAGCGGCTTAACATTTAATTATTAATTTAATGGATATTGGCAAAAGCGTCGCAATATGCTATTAATTGAGATGGAATGCTGTTCTTTCATTGGTCGAGAAACTAGGTTAGACAATAATATTGCTTTGAGTACAGACTTAATAAATTACATATTGAACGAGTCCTCTGATTGAGTTCACAGGAAACAAGACAATGAAATGAGCTTAAATGATAGATCACATGCATTGCATCATCCATTGTATATGTACGGATCACTTAACCTGGTATGTTGTATCAGTCTCACGCAATATAACAGCTAATTTTATTAATTCTAATGTAGTATGATGTTCAATAAAATGTCTTAATGTACTGTAAATTCCCATTGTATGTAACACATGAAAGCACATGAATGTCCTCTCCACAAAAACAACAACAACAGCAACAACACAGACATGTACACGACTAGTGTTAGGGAAAGCAATTATTAGTTCCAACATAATTCCATTAAACGTTGTATATTTTGTGAAATAGGATATATCATAACCAACAAAAACCCCTTACTGATCAACACCAGGTCCGAAATGTAGAGTCTTTAATCTGCATGTGCCATGATCGGTGATACAAGTGGAAAATACCAGGCACGTTACTGTCTTTTAATATCAAGTTTATCCGGCAAGGCTAGGAAACGCGTAGGAATTTCCTACGTTTCCGAACCGAGCCTGATAAACTTGTTATCAAAGACGCTAGCACGGTATTCTATTTATCATGTAACGTTTTACGCTACAGAATGAACAATGATCACGTGGTTTTCGTTAAAAAGAACACGGACTTGTTTGTCTTGCGTCATTACACTGATGTCAGTTCGACCAATGAAACGTTAATTATCAATTCGTTGTAACCCGGATTTTCGCTTCAGATCAATGCCTGTTACGACATTATGGTATCAGTCAGTACGTATTCGGTCAATACAGATCTCGTTACCTGATAAATATACATGTTGGTCAGAGGTGGGGATTAGATAACCATGTGATCATGCGTATGGTAGTAAGGGTGTCTGGCACTGGATAGGGATATTGTGGATTCAGTGCTGGAAAATATTGTAATTTGAAATATTCTCGTGAGTAGAAATAGTCCCGTGTATTCACGACCTTGCTGTTGAAGTGGAAACAAAACCAGATGCAATCAACTAATAATTCAATAATGCCCATCAAGCGATGATCAACACATAAAGTACGGTTTCTATCACCAGGACTCGACGTTCGACTGGCTGATGGACCGACGCCATATTCCGGGCGGCTAGAAGTGCGACTCTCCAACTCGTCCGCCTGGGGCACAGTATGTGACGATGGCTGGGTGAATACGGCGGCCACGGTGGCTTGTCGACAGCTTGGCTACATATGTGGTGTACGTATACTTTTGCAGTGTAACCTCTATAAAATTAACACCCTTTGGTAACTCCCCGGTGTTCACCTAATTTGTAAGGCAAACATGTTAAAGTTTTTTTCATTTCTTTCGTTTTATTATCAAGGCTGCCAGCGGGGGGATTAGCTTCATTTAACTATGCCAGTTCTTGATTTCTATGCAATATACTGTATAAACGCCATTTACGGGTCCCTTGCACGGTACGTCAGGCGGACTAGTTTGTTAAGGGTCGTATTTCACAAAACGTTTGCACCCTTCTTCTCGTATCTGTATTACAGTGGAACATATCTAAGCCGGATACCCTGGGGATCCCCAGGGTATCCAGTTTAGAGAAGTTTCACTGCATATAAATATTCTAACGAGATATTGACTACTGTCTGTTTCACGAAAGCTGCCCAAATCTTACGGCGATATAGACAATTCAAAAACAATATTTTGTTCGATAGTATTAAATTAAAGGAAAAATTAAGAATGAGCCTTCTTTCTATTTCGTGAAATTTGGTCAAATATTGATTTTATTGCGAAAACAAAATTTCCCGATGTTAAATCCCCATAGACATCTTCACGGAGTGAAGATGTCTATGGGGATTTAACATGGGGACATTTTTTAGAATTTCAGAAATACTGGACCGATTTTTAAAATGTAACTTTTGTTTTCTTAGATCATTTCCAAGCTATCTAGCTAGGTTTCGGAGTCAATTTCCAAAAGTTTTCGTTCGTTGACTCCTCCCACACTGCCTTACCTCTTTTTCCCCCATGTTAAATTCCCATAGGCAAATCAATTTTTCGTAATAAAATCAATATTTGACCGAATTTCACGAAATAAAAAGAAGGCTCATTCTTAAATTTTCCTTTAATTTACTATTATCGAAAATAATATTGTTTTTGAATTGTCTATATAGCCGAAAATTTGGGCAGCTTTCGTGAAACAGACAGTAGTAATAAGTATAATTGTAACCCTTACAGGAGGCGGTGCGCGAGGCGAGGTACGGGGCAGGGACGGGCGAGATCCACCTAGACGACGTGAGCTGTGCGGGCACGGAGGCCTCACTGCTGCAGTGTGAACACAGCGGCTGGGGCAACCACAACTGCAACCACTCCGAGGACGCCGGGGTGGTCTGTCACTGTGACAGAAACACGGGTTAGTGTGTCTCATAATGTCACAACAACACAGGTTGGTGTGTCACATAATGTCACAACAACACGGGTGAGTGTGTCTCATAATGTCACAACAACACAGGTTGGTGTGTCACATAATGTCACAACAACACGGGTAAGTGTGTCACGTAATGTCACAACAACACGGGTTAGTGTGTCACATAATGTCAGAACAACATGGGTTAGTATGCCACAACATGTCACAACAAAACAGGTTAGTGTGTCACAACATGTCACAACATGTCACAACAACATGGGTTAGTATGTCACAACAACACGGGTTAGTGTGTCACAACACGTTAAAGTTTTTAAAATTGCTATATATCTGTGTCTGCTTGGGATATCAACTTGAAACTTTATATACACATTGATCACCATTATAATTCAATTCAATTCAAATTAGCATCCACAAATTTATTGTGACTAATAACCAAAACATTGCGTTAAACCGTCCTAGAAGTTACCCATTGAGATTATGATATGAAACTTCATATACACATTTACCACTATTTACTGCACCGATACCCAGGGTCAATGACTTCGTCACAAAGTTACCGTTTTTGTCCGCCGTCCGCCCTCCGAAATTTACGTTATGAAATATGAACGGTGAATTTTTGTTAATAATTGTTGTAGATTGAGATTGAGATTGAGATTCGTCTGCAGTCTTGTTGGAGTATAATGCGGAGTCCAAATACTGTCACGCACATCTGCATAGTTTACAATCAAAGAATGTATGCATCTCATCCTCTATGACCTCAATGCCTTCACGTAATACACAGTACTGGCAAAATCGTAATTGTCTGTCGATACCCATATGTCTACCTACTTCAATACATAAATTGGAATGTTTGCATCTGAAGTTTGACATTGCTTTTCTGAGGTAATATGGCAAATCACATGTAATAGAACGTTCGACATTAAGCAAGGTTTTGAAATGTTGATATAGATATCACCATCCGGAGGAATCTATATCGCGACTCCAATCTTGCTTAAGGCAGTCCGCTATAAGTTGCTGGAACTGTGAAATGAGGGCATCAGCATCACCAATATATTGTGCAATCCATGCATATCCAAAACCATAACGGAATAATAATGTTCTAACATGGCTCGCCCAATTTGTTCGGCCACTGTCATCGTGTTGTTTCAGCATGAGATAGGCATTCCTTGGATATCGGTGTGGCTCCATATGCAATAAACGACACCTGTAGTTGATACAGTTGATGTAATAACAAAGTGGAAGTCTTCCACATTCACCCAATGCCACACTGTTATTAATATGCCGCGATAACCCCAGAATGCTGTACACATATTATCGAAATGTTTGGAAAGTACGTGGATGAATTGCGACATGGCAGAGGGCCACTAGCAGCTTTTTGGAAGACATATACATGTATAGTGATGATAGCGCTTCTCCTGGGATTGATCCGAAATGACATAGAAGGTGACTGTCATCTTCATCTAGCACGCATCAGTGGCAGGACCTCATGTTGCACTGAAATTTCCGGATTGTATGAGACAAGTCTAGAAATGCACGGTCACTTTCAGAATGGGGGATTCCCCATATAGCTACGGAACAGAAACCCATTAGCTAAGATTCATGCTGAGCAGACTACTGACAAAACTGTCAACAAGGATGCACAGACTTCAGGGTGCATTCGTGAATTTAGCCTGAAGCCTGGTGCATTGGCTCGCTTTTATCGCACAGCAGAGCACAGGGAATTAGCGCTTAGATAACTCCGGTATTAGATATCACCCCAACGTCCAGACAAAGTCACCCATCCTTGGCATTTGTGAGAGGGTGACCGCTTCCATGAACCGATCAAGAAACCTAGAGTTAAAACTGTCAGTGACATCCAAAGACATTGAACTGAAAGCTGACCAACAATTGTTTGGTAACATCATGCTGGTAGCATAAAACAGACAGTTAGCGATGAGTGATGTCATATTGCATCCACTTGGTCCACTGCCAATGGCATTAGCAAACACAGATGGAACCCAGAAACAAATCCATGATTGCTAAGCATCTAGAAATCAAAACCTTGCCGGCTGAGAAAGTCACCCACCCCTACGCTACACTGATCGATGAGATGGCACTAATACAAATAATCATATATTCACTCAGATGCTCCATGCCAGTGGTGAAATATTGGATGTGTATCGGACTCATTCGATCAAAGCCGCCAGACGAGTTCATCGCGGTTCATAATTTGGGATCGCGTTCACCAAGATAATGGCTGGAAATAAAATACAGAATTGGAGCCGACTTTTGGCAAGTATAAAGAGGAAGAACACACTAATGGCGTTGCTAGCTGAAAATCGGAATTTCCGGAGAAAATAGAGAAACTAGGGATAAGGTCCATGTTCGTCACATGCAGTGTGATATTCGTGTGAAACTCACATGCGGAGGTTGGGAAGTAATTAGCGATCTACAATCTGACCAGGAGGAGGCTGATACAAGCCTACTGTTGCACGCATAGCATGCAGCAGTTACATACGCATCGCCTATATGCATACGTTAAGACGCAGCTGTATTTATCACATGTCTAGTACTGAGTGGATATATCAACAGTACGATATATATAAGTCGTGGAACCAACTCATCTGTCATGCTTATCGATATTACCAAACTGGCTGCCGCTATTGGGCCTGAAGTATACACTGCCCTTATGTGACTTCATCCATGGACAGGATGTGACACTGTCAGTGCACTTGCCGGTCAAGGAAAGTTGAGCGTATGTAAGGTCCTGCTTTGCCACACAAAATTTAGAGAGACATTCACATCACTTTGTAAAATACTGGGTCCTCTCAAATGAAGTATTCCGTACAACCCAGGAGTTCAACTATCAGCTGTACTGCCACAACACTGAAACAATCGATGTCAGTGAGCTCAGGTACCAACTATTCCACAACAGGAGTGGGGAAATAGAGAGCGGCCAACGGCCCTCATATGAAGACACACTGTGGAAACACGCCCGTCGAGCTAACCATCTGGCTGCTATTTGGCGACATAGTTTGATTTGCTGTACAGACATTCCAACACTCAACGAAGAATATGGACGGACATCAAGCGATACGGCGTTCCATATATGAAATGGATGACGGGATCCCCATCTCCCGAAGTCGTGCTAGGACACACGTCATGTAAGTCTAGCTGATCATGTCGGGCGCGTGACTGTTCATGCATCGTGAACGAACTCAAATGTACAGACTCATGCAAGCTGTTATCATGTACCAACATTGCGGATGATGACGACGACTTTCGCCCGGATTAAAATGCTTCCCCTGACAGTGATGATGAGTTAATTGATTCACACTGTAAGCTGTATTCCCGAAGCACTTGACCATATTGCATTTGCTTCTAGTTTAACCACAGAGATGTATGGCTAGTTTGATCAGGGTCAAAATGTTAAATAGATATAAATTTGTAACAGGTGGCTAATGTTGACACCATTGTCAAAATACACGCATGCTATTATACTCTAATAAATATGTCAACGTTATAGATATACATTATTTACTGCAAATACGCGTTGTGTTGATCAATATCGGCTGAATAATGAGATGCGCTAATCACCGTCGGTGTATCTGCATCCCCGCACTCTATTCAGGGTATACACTGCTTGCCACTAAGTCAGTAGATCCTTAAGTATAAGGCAGAGGATAAATCGCTAGAGGATCAGAATCTAGACAGGTAAGAAATGTCATAAACACCATTACTCCAGTCATTCCAGAAATGTTTTAACACATATTATTATATTACTTATGACTGACCAGTCAGTTCATAAACTTATTGAGATACAACATACAATGAATATGGTTAATGTTTCAGATAATTGGTGACATTTCGAACATATATTTAAAATAAAAATGTGAAAAATAACCCCCACATTTCTTACTTATTTGTATCATTATTTCGTCACCAAATGAATACATTACAATTTGTATTCAATATATCATGTAAAATGACGTTGTGAATTTTGTTTATCCCGGGGTAAATGTATCTCAGACAACATAATTAAATGTTACGGTCATTATTATGAAATATGCAAAAGTGATTAATTAGCCCAATATGTCACTACACGGGAAAAATGTGATGACCAGCTGAATTCCACAGCTAAATTTATTTTGGCGGCCATTTTTCAAAATGGCCGCCAAAATGAGTTTAGCTGTGGAATTCAGCTGGTCATCACTTGTTTTCCGTGTAGTGACATATTGGGCTAATTAAAAAATATAATGGGACTTGCCCACTTTTTTGGTAGTCAAATCGCATCTGTCACATGGACAACTATAACGAAATAAAGGGTTTATTTAATTTAATTTAAACCCACGTGTGATCTGAAATCTTTGTTAGCTTTAGACTTCATTTGTAAAATATATACAGAAGCAGCAGACCTCCGGGATAATGGTTCGGAAAATGTTGATATGCTACTATTATTGTATCATACACCGATCCATACATTTATAGCCGCAGATTCCAGCTTGTCCATCAGCATGATTTCCGTGGCCGTCTTTGCCGGCGTAGGAGTTGTCGTCCTTCTCCTGGCCATCGTCATTCTCACACTGTCAGTCATTCTCTGCAAACGGTAAGTTTTGTTGTCAGGGGTGTGCTGTGGCTTACAGGATATGGCATTGGACTTCAATACCGGAGGTTATGAGTTCTATGTGAGTTCAATCCTCACCCTAGGCGTGAACATTGCTTGCATAGTATTTCCAGCCACTGGTCTGTCGGATGAGCCTTTAGGCCGAGGTATCGCCCGTAAGTGACCTTAGTTCTTGCTGGGACTTTAAATCCATTCAGCTTTACTTTCTTTTTTTGTGTGAAAGATTACCAAAATAAACAAAGGAACAAATTCAACTCACCAATGTTTGTACGCGATAACAATTACTCTAGTCCACTCTCTGTTTCACGAAAACTGCCCAAATGTTACGGCCATATAAACAATGCAAAAACAGTAAAAAAAATCGATAATATTAAATTTTATCAAAATTTAAGAATGAGCCTTCTTTTTATTTCGTGAAATTTGGTCAAATATTTATTTTATTACGAAAAATTTATTTGTTTATGGGAATTTAACATGGGTGGAAATGAGGTTGAGGAGCTGTGGGAGTAGTATATAAGAGTCAAAATGATACCACCACCCTCTGGAAGCCACCGGCTACACGTGGTGCCTCCCACCAGGTGGTGCTATAATTAATGACTCTTATATACTACTCAGATTTTCCTCCATTTTTATGAGAATATTTATGAGAATGGGAGTAATTTTAATTTTTCAAAACACGAAGGGGGGAGTAGGCATAATTTTAATTTTTCCAAACACAAAGGGGGGTAGTAAGCATAATTTTTTTAAAAACACACCTACTGTTCGGCGGGGTATGTATGAGAACATATTTTTCACCATATATTTATGACATGAGAAGATACACCCTATTAGAGATAAGAATCCCTATGTTATACTCAGTATATTACAGCATCTGTCATACATTTATTACAAATAAACTTACACCCTATTGAAGATAAAAATCTATTGGTTATACTCAGTATAATGTCTACCATAAAGCAAATGAGAGAGAGCAAGCTAAGAGTTGGGGAATTTCCCTAAGAGGTTTGAGACTCAAGAAAGATATAGCAGATAGGATAAGTGACGCGCGAGCCATCGTCTACGAGGAGAGGCTGCGACGTGCGGTTTCGACCGGACGACTGCCCGCTGACCCTGAAAAACGCTCCGAGAAATTGGAGAACGAGACGACGGCCAGTCTGCGCGCCACTGCTACGCGCAGCGTGTAAAAGAAGATCCCAGCGCGCGTAGAAAACCACTATTCAAGGCGCACTACAATAAGATTTATCAAGGGTTGGTTGGGAGACCTCCTAAGAGTAGGAGAGTATAGCCAGAGCTTTGGTGGAGGAGGGTCCCAGGATTCTCGCCGAAGAAGCCGAAGTTAGGGAAACTGTTGATAGGGGTAGGAGGAAGATAGTATGGACTTTCGAGAGGGGGGTATGATGGGAGATCGCTAATCGCATAATGAATAAAATTCGTCCAGAGATGACCACGGCGTGTTATCTGAGGTATTCGTGCTCGTATCGTATTAGGAACATAGAGACCGACGCTACTATGATCTATCACAAACAATCAAAGGGCAGTCCGTGGATAAACGAGATCGCCAAAGCCGAGAGTTGGATATCCGATAGAGAGAAAGGTCGAATGGACATCGACAAAGTTGATAGACCAAACACAAAATGGACCTTCGTTCGTTGGATATCGGTCGAGGTGAAGATGATCATCGACGCTCAACAACTTCTCATGGGAGCGGGAAAACTCCCAGACTGGTTAAGACAGAAAAAGGGAATGTATTCCGTCGACACGTACGACGACTACTTGTGTCTGTTTAGGTGCATAGCCATCCACCGTGGAGGGAGACCAGACCGCTGTTGTGAGAATGCACGAACTCTAGCTAACGAATATCTCGGTCACGATAACGGACCGGATAGTAAGGGAATTCTCCTGGAAGATATTAAGAAGGTTGAAGAGCACTTCAAGATGAGCATTCGTGTTTACGAGCCCACCGACGAGGGAGTGTGGTATCTCATGAAGGTTCCGGCAAATTACGATGTGGTTGGGGGAGAAAATCATGACGATAGGAATGTTTGGAGGTCACTCTTTCCTCATAACGAACCTCAGCAAGATGACGAACGAATACGGATGCACCGGATGTCAACAACGGTTCACAAAGTCGTGTAACATGCACAGGCACGCGACCACCTGCATGGGTGGGAAGACCGTGGTGACATGTCCAGGTAAGATCGTAGAGAGACCACAGTCTGCATACGAGAAGGCGTTCTATCCCAAGGGGTCAGCGAGCGAGAGATCGATTCAATGGTTGAGCAGAGAAGAAGAGAGATTGGGAAAGCACATACATCACGCGAGATGCGGTCACGGTGGAGAGAGGTGGGTGGCCGGCGATCCTGTCGATGGATATTGTCACGAGACCAAGACCGTGTTTCAGTTTCACGGATGCTACTGGCACGGGTGTCCGATTCATCACGGTAAGACAGCGCTGTATATGAGGTACAGGATGACGAAAATTCGAGACGCCAAGATAAGGGAGGCGGGTTACGAGCTGGTGGTGATGTGGGAGTGCGAGTGGTTGAATGATAATTTTGATAAAATTAATACCTACTATCCACAATCACCGCGCGAGGAGGAGACGACTCTGTACCCTCACCAGATAGTCTATGACTTCGAGGGCGTATCTCGACAAGTCAAAAACCACTCAACCCACCAAAGACCTGACCTTCGAGGTCGAGCACGTTCCTATATCTGTGTCTTTGGGGGATACGATGCATGAAGGGATAACCCACATCTGCGAACGAGATCCTGACACGCTAGTAGAGAAGTTCGTGACCGAGCTACAGATGAGAGGCAAGGCAATCAGGGAGGGGGTTAGGAAGAAGTATCTGCCGGCCGATATAGATATGCTATCGAAGTCTCAGCAAGCAAAGATTGTCTCTTGGATTGACCAAGTCCCGGTGGTGGGGTTCAACTGTAGCAGGTACGACCTGAACCTCATCAAGCAGTACTTTGTCAGAAGTTGCGGCCACCGTACGAAGGTGAATGGTCGGAAATAGAGCCACTCGACGAAAGTTTCTGATTAATTACCCCGAGTAGATTTTCTCGACATCATCCAGTAACTGACTCCGGTACCACGTACGACCGTGGGTAAGGCGTACACTGTAAAATGATAAAACTCACTCCGTACGAGTGGGTTCGATAGCGCGGACAAGATCGACCCATCACCGGGGCTGCCAGACTACTCCAGTTGTAATCCGAAGCTTGAAGGGTGAGTTTCCTACGGTCGGTGTCCAGTGGAAGAGTGTCAGAAGGTATCAAGAAAATGGGATGAAGACGTTCACAAGGAATGGTTGCAACACTACAACGACTGGAGTCGGACGCGTTCCTAGAGGCTCAACTAAGATGACGGAGTTCTACAGAGGAAGATGTGTGGATATACTCAAGGATGCTGTTCTCTGCCCGGTGTTTCCCTTCAGTACCTTACTTCGTGGACATCGATGGAAGGCGGACACACCGAGCTGTGGTCACCGAAAATTCTGAAACTTATAATATGAAGCAGGGATTGTCGGTGGTCCGTCATAGTGTTTTCTCCAGATACGCAAGAGGCTGGCAGGTCGACGATCAGGAGTCAGTAGGTAGTCGGAGAGAAGATGTGCAAGGCGTGATGGGGTAACGACGCCAATGCACTGTATCTGTCGACCCTGTCGAAAGACATGCCGTGCGGGAGGAGACGATATGGACGTGTTGACGACCCAAAGACAGTCGTATATAGACGTTTATGAGGAAGTCAGAGTGAAAAGTGGTTCGGATTGCGGAGTTGGATAATAAGGTCCCGGAAACGTTGAGAGACAAGTTTCTCGGAAATGTCCACCAGCTGTTCGTTAATCAAAAATCGATGAGAACGATGTTCCGCGCAGCACATGAAGGAATCTACCTGGCCGGTACCAGGGAGAAAAGGGTCGAAGGACAAGAAAGCTCGTGGGGGCAATGTCCCGAAGAAGATGATCATAATACTCCCCCACTGCTAAAGTGGTATCTGACACGTCTGATCATCAAGGCGGTGCATAGGGTATAGACTACACGCCCGCAAACCGTTTCAAGTGTTCGTGGAAGAGGTCACCGCTGCCAGACTGACTGGGACGTAGACAAGAGTCAAGAAGGTGTTGGCGAGATATTCAAACTGGTTGGCACGCTGTTGTGCAAGCTAATAGACGGCACAAGAGAGACACCGGAACACCACATATACGAAGGATTAGAAACTGTCGACCGGCACTGATCGGCGTGGTTCGAAAGACCTGGAGGAGATTGGGGAGGCTTACGAGATATCGGCAGGAAGAATCAGTGTGATAAACAGACCGTTTCATGTGGCATAGCGTCTACCAGTTGGCCAAGCTCCGGATGCTGGAGTTCTAACTACGATTTTCCTTGGACAAGTACTTGGATCGCGAATTCGAACGGATACAATGACCTGACAGCATTACTTCCGGCGCTGTCGGAGAAGACGCTGGCGGCGGTGAGAAGGAATATGAAAGGAAAGTTTAATATGGAGAAGACCGAGTGGTTGGCGTGGAACCGTGGAGCAACAGAACTCCGGATTTCAAGCTGAATTTCGAGAATAGAGCCATCGCTCTGTGTACAAGTGTTACTACGTGATTGGTGAGAAAATCTAAGCACTCCGGGCCAAGGGATGTCAAGAGATCTAACGATCTACTTGGAAGTATAAGAGTGCTCTCGAAGGGGGTAGGGATATGCGTGAGAACAGGATTCCGAATGATTAACGGGTGATGAAGACGTACTGTCAACAAAATTAGGACTCTCGGCGTACTACGACAAGAGGAGAGTGATGGAAGACGGTTGCAACACAGAGCCTATAGATAGTAAAAAAAAAAGAACTCTGAAAAAAGGATAGATATAATAAAGACTCTAACATCCGGTAGCTGGTGTCAAAGGCACCATAAAAGTTCTTCCGGCGAACAAAACCGCGAGATGGACAGCAGTCTAATAATAGAGCACGGCTCATCAGGTTTGGTAATAAGCGAATCCAATGATATACATTCCATGGACCACTACGGATCAGTCGCGCGGGCCGGCTGCCACCCCTTCGAGCTCTCCCGTTGGATAGAAGTACCGGACGTCAATATCTGATGGAAGTCGCTGCTCCTCTACAACCAACTGGTCGCCCGCCGCGAGACGGCAAGGCTTGCTCGTCACCCTTTTAAACTTGATAGCATCTACAGGCTTCTTAACCTATCAATCTGGTCACCTCTCCGTTAAGTGTGGAGACCACGGCGGCAGTCTGGCCACCCACTCGGTCGATCGCGAATAGGTCTACAAGTTTCTTTAAGCGTATTGTGTCCCGAACAGTCGCTCAGCCAGGGTTTCGATTGAAGCGTTCCACGATCCCCTGTCCGGTGGATGTTGAACGCGGCGCGTCCTGATAGAAACTTTATCTAGACAATAGATGAGAGACCGCGCCCCAAGAACTCGCGGCCGGGATCGACCTGGAGAAGATTCGGCCATTTGAGAGACTCCTCGTATATAATTTTCGGAAAGAGCCTCGCTCACTTCCTTAGACTCTTTAGTGGCCAACGCTTCAGCCCCTTGTAACGACTAGCTACGTCAACATTGTCCTTGCTACTTGTTACGTATTTGCGACCGACGCGATCGTGAGGAGAAACAGAATCCGCTTGTGACTTGGTTCGGCACCGGAACTCGACATTTTGGGCGCAGGATATTGTGAGCGGCGGGTAAATAGAAAAATCTGCCAAGATGCCTGCTTCTTGACCATTCCTTGACCACGTTTTCCTGAAACCTTGGTCCCGCCGCGAGGGTTCTTGATGTGCCGCGAAATACCCTTCAGTAGCCTCCGGGGCTATAGTATGTAATTTCGACAGCTTGCGCGTTAGTTTGGTATCAAGTGTGCGCGTGTTTCATCGTATGTGAAGTATTCTAATATATCGGACAATCTCCAACATGCCCTCGCCAGTTTCGTCCGTAACTGCGTCGTAATAATAAACCTTTGTTGGAATTACAATTGCGATTGTCGCTGCAACCCCTATCGCGTTTGGTTGGAACAGGAGAGGAATCTAATTCATCCAACTCCAGTGATTGGTGGAGGAATCTAACATCCGCTTTGTGCGAAAAGGTGGCCGCTTTTTCGTCCTCGCGACAATCTCGGGCCAGACGAATCATACTCTTTTGCACCAGGTAAACGATGTTTTTGGCAGTGTAGCCTACATCGATCATAGCGTCTTAAATTTCGTCAACTAACTCGTTCTATATATATATTTTTTATAAAAAAAATTGTTTTTAATATTAATTTTAAAATCTCGATTGAATATAATAGCCGGAGAAGACCCACTCACCCCCATTCCCACGATGATGAACCGCGATCATCGCGGTCCTTTTGGGCTCTGACCGGTACTAGAAATCTGAAATAGTTGGGGCTCGGAATCCATTGGATCGAGAATTTTGTGCGACTGCCAGCGCGTACCGCGGTTGGCTTCTCAACGTTCTGAAAAGTTTGCGCGCGTGATTTTTCCGCGGCCGAAGCTCTTCATTGACCCCTATGGTCCCAGATGGCGGTCGTTTTTTCGACCATGCTCCTTTGCGCTATTGAGTTGTTCTACTAACAGCATCTCAGACGCTTACGCTCCTCATCCACGAGTTCGAGCTTTTCATTTTTGAGAATTAAAGTTGCTACCGCTGAACGCCAATGCGTTTACAAGCGCATCCACCTACTATTACTGCGATTGAAGCCATGTTATTTCCATATATTAACTGGTAGAATTCCACCTTTACCTAGATAATCTCGGTCCAACACTGCGGCCGCTACATCTAAGTCGCGAGCCCTAACGTCTCTCACAGTAAAGTCCAATTTGGGACGGTTCCTCCTAGGTCATCTTTGATAACGACAAACCCGATACTGAAACCCGATATCACCACGCGTGATAAAGCGCATTCACTAACATTTTACCCATCTTGTTCAGCCATTGTAAAATTATATAAAATGGTCCGCGATCAATGTTTAAAGTGGCGCATCAAATTCAACATTGTTGATGATTGGTGTTTAGTAACTTTCTCTGAACACTGGCTGTTGTTTTTTTCTGTATGTCACACGCACAGGCACCACCAACTGCCAGACCCACCACCAACAACCCAACTCCATTCACGGAATTTGGGTTCAGCCAACTCCTAACGGTAGTTGTATTGGTTGACAAATTCGTTGAATTTGAGTGTGCTTCCAAATTCGTGAATTGGGGTGTGTTGTACTCCAACTCCTGTATTCAGATGTTTTGCTGTCTCCGTCCCCGATTGCAACCCAATCTCGAGTGAGGTTTAGCCTCTCGAACTCGGCGATATTTTAGCTTGTTTTAACTTTTCGGGTGTCAGCCGCCGCCCGCCCCTGCCTGTCTTTTGGGATTTTTTATTGCGGTATGTCATCCAGTGGCGGAGTAACACTTCTGGTTCGATTGTGTTGGAGCAATCGGTTCAACTCCGTCACTCTCGTGGGTGTGTCTTGTGTCATCATTTTTATAATATTAATATTAGAGCTTATAGTTTCGTGGGCATATATGTCCCAAATTGACAGGTTTACCCTGGTCAACGCGTTGTAGTGAGCCTAAATGTACATTCCAAACTTGTGATAAATTGAGCACATGCCTTCTACAAAAGTGTGTCCTATAAAAGGTCAGTCCCTCTAGATCGTGAATCAACCCTTCGGTGTTTGGTAATAGGGAGAAGTCTACTAACGGCGGTAGCGTAACAAATGAAAATAGCCGCCGATCCAAGAGTTTTTTGTCAAACTCTCTGCTCCAATTTGATTCGTATCGCTCATACATTTTTATCGATCTCCCGCATCTGACATCTTATCCACCTGAAAAACGAGAGACGCCTACCGAGATAATGCTCCGATTGTCCCCCACAAACCAGCGCAGCTAGCCCTCTCATCGCGCCGCATTCTCATTTTCATTCGGCTTCGTGCACTCAACCAGAATCCCGATTGCTCGTCGATCATTATTGTTGCAGTCGAGTTGATTTCTTCTATTAGCTAGATCGAGAAGAGTTCGCGCAGTTTCATTTTTCTTAATTTGTTCCAAAATTATAATTTAACTATTCTAACAAGTCTCATCACTTTTACATATTATTTAATTTTTTCAAAATTATTAAATAATAAATGCTCACCAACCGATACTTTTGATCACCATTATGCTCGCACAAAGCTCGCAGCGAGCACCAAATTGTTAACATTGTAACCATGTTAAGCCAGTTTTTCAGCATTATTCAGTCATTATTCAGCATTTGTTCAGCATTATTCAGCATGTTAAGCAATTGCTAAAGCATTGTTCAGCATTATTCACATTTGTTCAGCAATTGCAAGCATGTTCAGCATATTGTCAGTATTTGTTCAGCATTTTCAGCTGTTCAGCAATGCTAAGCATTGCAATACTTATAACTTTGCAATTTTCTAATTTTTTCAAAATTATAAATAAATCGTAGATTTAGTTGATAACTTATAACAGTTGTTGATCAGTCTGTACATAGAAGCTTGGCGTGCTTAGTTCGGAAAGCATCCTGTCCGAACCTCCAGGCGCTCCCTCGCGCGTTGGGATAACGGCATTCTCTCGAAGACAGTCATCGAATATCTCGTCCTTGCAGTGATAAGGGCGACCCATTTCGTTTGCTCGCGCAGATCCTTGAGACCGGCGTTGTATTTTTGAGTGATATCCAACGCTTTGCTCGCATGGCGGCCAGAAATTGCGAGCTCGGAGAGCAGCCTTCTTTTGGTCATCGCAGCCTTGGCTTGACAATCGTCAAACACGTATAGGGTGGGCTCGCCCTGAAATATTGGTATATAACCCACGCAACCAATCGTGAAGGCCTATCACCGGGTCAATAACGTATACCTCAGGGTCGGTCCCATATCCAACGGCACCGCTGATAAGTATCGTAGTGCCGCACAAGTGGGACATAGGAATCACAATGTGACGAAAGGCATCGCGGTAGGAATCCCTCGATAAGTTGAGGATGAAAACCTGTTTCCACATCCTGTCGGCCCAAATATTATGCGGAGTGAGCACCTCCAATCGGAATTGGTATTGATTGCTAGATTTCTTAATTTTTTCAATTATGTATTAAAAATCGTTAGATGATTTTTTTTTGTTTTAATAAATCGTTTAGATTTAGTAGAATCCTGATACGTATCGACTTCTCGATGTTGAGGTGTGCGTCTGTAATTATATATAAGTACATCGTTCAATGCCCGGCTCCGTCCGCCTCTTTGGTTATCCTGGATCGTCACAACCCTCACTAGCGTTCTCACTTGGGCGTCCGCTAACCGTTATTTGGTCATCGTCGCTGGCTCGCATGCTACCATATCGCGTATTTGTTTCCAGGAACCCGCGAGGAGACGGCCGAGAGATTGCAGGTCTTTAGCAACTGCTGCATACCTCCGGAGAGCGCTTAGGATCCGGCAGCAAACTGCTTTCTTACTTCATCCACAGCTGTGCGCGCGAAGACCCGCGCTGTAGAGGTGATTGGGACTCCCTCATCGTCACCTCTACCTTCGTGCTTTTAGGGGTATAGAATCTGTCGGTTTTTCTAGACCGAACGCGAACCGAGCATCCTCGAACAACATCAGTATACCTTTCATCGAGCGGGAGCGGGTAAGTTGACGTTAATATTCCCACAATGTGTCGCTTTTGTTTTTCGGCATCTGCGATGGCGAAGAACCTCCCACCCCCGGGGTCCGTAAATATGGCAACGCGCCCGCGTAACTGGTTCTGATCAATCGCGCTAGTTCGGGCATCGTGACCATGTCGTTACTCCAGCGAACATTATCGATCGTATACGTCGATAACTGGTCGGTGGGACTATAATAACTCGCCGGTAGTCGTTGAACGTATTCGTATTCGAGGACGGTCAGCCAAAGCCTCTGAAGTAGGGCATGTGACTCTCCACAACTCAAAGTCGAGCGGGATGGTAGAAGCGGTGCGTAAGCGCGCCCGCGAACCGGCGTTTGTCCACATCGCGTTGTTATCTGCCTTGTTAGCAGCCCCGATCTAAGTTTGGTTCGTTCATTATTTTTGGCTGGTGTCAATACCTTGATAGACAGCGTTTTTCAAGCTCGTGTGACGTCTTCCCACAGGACCGGATAGCAATGTAACGGACGCTGTCATCGATCGACATCACCCTCATTACCAGAAATCTTTATCATAGTCTTCTTGCTATGGCGGCGCCCCAAGTTCTGAACGACGGTTCGTCCGCGTTCGTTCGACGTTAGCGAATAGTGAAAGCGAGGCGAACACCATACCCGGAACAAATGACGAGTGCTCGTTAGCTCCGAGGTTGGGGGGAAGCGGAACTAAGAAGCTCTGCTGTTCTGGTCGATCGTCGATGGGTTGTTCGTAATAACGACACTCTGTCCTCACGCCTTTTTTTGCCCCGAGGCTCACGCATCTGCGTATGGATTGAGTTTGCGACGTATGACTCCAAGACATAATTAATTTTTTCAAAATTATTGAAACTAATAAACCCGTATGGTTTGTCTTTAATACAAAATTAATTTTAAAAGAAAATTATAAATATGGCTGATACATGTTGAAATGTAATGCAATCGGTAAGACATGGTGATGATGATATAACGAAACGCCTCTCTTCATAGAGGACTCCAGTTCCAATCCAATCGCAATTGGGGAAATAGGTGGCGCCTACCAGCACGTTTGGTCAAAGCAGGAATTACTTGAAGGGAGCTGTAAACGACTACTAACAACAATTTGGTCAGAAATCGGTCTGGTCCCGTCTGTCCGGTCGCGACTAACTCCAAGTTCGAATGGATATGCATGGTAGGTTTCGACTAAAATCATCAATCTCCCAATACTCAACACGAATAACCGTAAACCCCTATCGCTAAACACCCTTGCCCGCCGAAACCGGGGCGGTGGCGAAATCAAAAGAACGAAACTAGATTTCCAATTGACGCGTGGTAAAACAATTGTGCCGGCCCGCGCGTAGAGGCCCTACAGTCTACCGACGCAACAATTATCGAAAAGACGCCACCGCGATAGAAACGGTTGAACTCAGCGAGTCCCTAAAATAGCCGACCGACGTTATTAACTACACACAATGAGAGACCCCGTCCAGCGTGCAATCACAATTGGGGAAAAATACTCAACGATGACCCACCGTACCTCTTCGAGAACTCCGTGGACTCGATAAGGCGCTACAAACGCTCCGGGGGGGGCAACTGGTTCCTTAACCTCTCCAACTCACAGGCGCTGATGAACATATCGGCCTAGAAGAAAGAAAACGGGAAGCCGTGACGATAGAGAAAATCTACCGAGCGATCAACAAACTCCTGCGGTACTTTGCGGAAGAAAGAGCAGCTCGATTGGAGCCGCCTCTGCTAACCGTGAGCTCTCCGCACACAAATAATCGGATCCGCGAATCAATCTCGAGGGTCCTGCACGAGGGAGACGACACTCGGTGAGCGTCTTCGCACTCTGTCAGTAGAGCAGGGCGTCACGATAGCAAGCATCCTCGTTTGCGTATCGGCATGACTATATCGACCATAGTTCTAGCTTTCACTGGTGGTCGGCGCCACACGCCACCCGCTCCAGCAAACAACACATCACCAGCACCACACCCTCTCCATCCGTGGAGCCAAGGAGTGAATAAAAAAACAACTAAAAGCCCTCGCCAGACTTCTAGCTAAATAGCTGGAAAGGCGCTGCGCACTAAACCTGGACTGATCGAAGTTGTTTCTTACTTGCTATCTAATATTATAAAAACGGCCGGATGGCTAGCCAAAAATACCTGGGCTTTAAATTCGTGCAATCCCGCCGGTCTCCATAATTCTCTGTCAGAGAGTTCCTACAACCAAAGCGTAAAATAATCCGATCGCCACGAGGGCGATGACGAACCCGAATTTCTCATCCTCGTGTGTTGTGCTTCCAATTCACTATCATCCAACTACGATGTGGTGTTTGATGAAGGTGTTCTCCAATCGCGATTGTCTGTTGATGGATTTCGTGGTTCATCCAATTTACGAATGGGGTACTGGTTCGATTTACGAATTGGGGAGGTGTATCCATTTTGTGTTTTATAAATCGTTCACTGTTGGGGTGCGCTTGATGATATCCGTGTTCACTGTACCGTTGTGGCCGATTTTTTATTGGCGGTGGCGATTACGATATGATTATTGTAACCGTCAACCGGGTCGTCTCGTAGTATCATAATGCTCGCGCCATATAAAGACCTATTCCAAATACATATTCTACTGGGTGCTGGCATCTGCAAAACGTCTTGATAATTCTGGATCGCCTTCTCCAGGTCCACCCTAGCTGAGATGGCGGTCTCTAACAAGTTGCCAAAAATTGTTTTAGTGCATCAAACCTGTTTCCCATCCCTGTATAGAACGCTAGTTTGCTTCTGTGCGCCGAGAATGCCCAGACTACTGGCGAATGGAGTCGTTGACGCGAGTAACACCGCCTGCCGTAACCCTAGACCCGTATCTAACATAAATGTACCCCACGCCGTCTGAACCTCAGCAGCTGCTGTATGTAACGACGTGAGCCATTTTCGGCAGGTAACATTATACAAGAAAACACCCACAGTGTCGACCGTCCCAGACACTTCGTCCGAAAGTCATAGTCGCGGGGTCAAAATTCCCGGCTCCGACTGACGAGTGGTCACCGGAGTGATCGTGTCTAAAATCAGTCGTTCCAAATTCCCGGAACTGGCCGTGAATGAGAACGCCCCGAGCCGTGGCGGTAGGAAATGCTTTCTGTCTCCCAGTCCGCGTCTTTTGAAACGTAAAATTCGTTACACCAGTCTTTCAATTTCAGAGGCATACGGTTATATGTGTTGGAAATGGGATCCCAGCGTCGTCTGAGGTAGTGATATACCTAGTTCTTGAGAATCCTCTCTAATAGTATAATTCAACGTGAAAGTTGTAGACACTTCGAGCATACATTCTTGGATGTAAGATGTCTTATATCATGAAACTCCACACCCGGCTGTTGCGCACCATACAGCGAAATTTATTTGGTTCTGCCAAAACTGCATCGTGTTGCTTTCCAGCCGTTACCACCTCCATCGTAGTAATCTTGGGCACACCTATATTGTTCAAAAAGATGGTAGGAAGTTGGTGGCAAAGCCACTGTCTGTCCGGTCTAACCGTTTACGTTGGTGTACAAGCGGTTAACAACGTCTTTTGTGTGTATTTAACCTCCGAACCAGACGCGTTACTTTACATTAAGTTAAAAGCTAAATGCTTTGTATCCATTGAAAGATATATATGTTTGCTACTATAACTAATGTTCCAAAAAGGGGAGTTGGAACTTCAAAATTAATAGACAACTGCTGCGGAAAAAACGCCGGGTAGGCTTATATCAATACAATCACCTCATCGTTGATGGCAGAAGTGGGGAAGAGCGAAATGGTTTTACTATGTGAAGATGGACTACAATTAAAGTAAAGCCGTTGCCTCACGGACTGTGGGAATAAACAGCTCAAAGATTTTGTCAACTCAGACTGACGTATAATCAACCTCGCAGTACGAATGCTACCGGCTCGCAACAATGACCATCACATGATAATAAGGTAGTGTTTCTCCCCGGTGGTATTCACTAACTCGTTTTAGAGAGACAATACTCCTCAAACAAAGGAGTGTTTACCCCGGTGATACGTCGGTGATAAACCCGGACGGTGGACTTCACTTCACGAAAACTCTCAGGGATGCAACCTGGATCGGTGAACACATCGGACAACACATAGACGGATCCCCAGCACATACGAAAACTGTGCCGCCAGCGATTGTTTCTATGCGCGAGACTGAACGTAAGACTACCCACACCCAAGATGAAAAGTTTTTGAATCGGGACACACCACGAATTGAATATTTATATTCTTGATGATAAAGGGCGAGAGTTGAAGAACGATTACCACGATTTCGGATCGTCCTAAAATTTCAAATTAAGAAAATAATTAAACGCAAATGTTCGAAATATATAACAACATTATGAGTATACTCCGGACCAGTAATTCGTTTTTCTTCCGATTGGTGACAAATTCAATAATTTGGAACCTGCAGAAGGGGATTCATCCCGACAGAGGGCGACTTTTAACTACCCAAAAAACAAAGGCTTGATTAATAGAACTATAGCGAGGGCCACGGACGAGATTCACAAGATCTAACTAATCTCTACTATCACAACTAAGAATATCCCGGCTGTGAATACACAAAGTCGTGAAAAACGCATACGGAACTAAAACGAACTAGGTAAAAAAATAACCAAATTTAGAAAGAGGCCCGGTTGGGGATTGATAAAGGCCCGAGAAGACCGTAAGGGCTGACATTACCGGAGGTTATATGATGCGTTGCTGCTTAGAAGACTCTCTCAGCAAAGAATCTACACATGCTGGAATTAGGACGGAAAATAATCGATTTTCGAAATGAGTCCACGTCGGGTATTGAAAAGCACGAGCAAGACCTTATGAAGGCTATGAGGTGTTTGCGCTCAGAGGACTCTCTTCATCAGAAAAGCGGCCTTTACTGAACTAGTAAATAAATAACCAAATTAGAAAAGAGGCCGCGGTTGGGGATTGAAAAGCCCATAAGACAGTAAGCTGACATACGGAGGTTTATGATTCGTTGCGCTAGAGAACTCTCACAGTAAAGAAGCGAGACACTTGCCGAACTAGTGAAAAAATAGCCGAATTTAATGAAAGAGACCAGGTCGGGGGTTGAGGGGGTCCGAGAAGATCACAAAGAGGCCATTGCGGAGCTATGGGCGTTACGCCTCAGAGGGACTCTCTCACAGAGAAGCGGCACTTACTGCCATATGAAAAAATAACCGAATTTTAAAAAGAGACCCGTTTGATCTTGATGGAGTCCGAACGGGTATTGATTAAGACGTAGAATACCACCAGGCGGATATTAAGGAGGCTTATAGGGTGTTGCTCTTAGAGACTTCTATCAACAAGAAGCGACACTTAACTAAACTAGATGAAAAAATAACCGAATTTCAAAAAGAGACCCGTCGGGGTATTGATAAAAAAGCCTTAGAAGAACCACCACAGGCAAACCATTACGGAGGCTTATGATGCTTTTGCGCTCAGAGACTCTATCAACAGAGAAGCGACACTCTACTTACTGAACTAATGAAAAAATAACCGATAAACTGAAACATGATCGTATAGCCGCGACCAAAGCTCTAGAGGAGGGCCTCTATGGAGAATTCGTACTGAGGCATATAACGCAACATCGCGCTTGCCGGAATATGAAACATGAATACACCAAACGTGTCATAACAGTTTGGGCTGAAAGCGGGCCCATTGTTGTGGGGGCACCCGTATGAATATTCTTCGGGTGCCAAAGCGAGTAATAACTATGGGGATACACTATGACAGCTGCAGTGAAGTATCCAAATGGCGGTCATGCTCGGTTTAATGCTAATGGTAAACTGTGGCCGCGGCGCGATAAATATTTGTAGTAATGGAAGAACGGGGGGGTGAGTCATCTAAAAATCTCTGGAGATAGTTCGAACGTGGTTTCGTTCTCCGTGATTGATCGTATTAACGTTCCCAAGTAGTGTTAGTAACTTTTACGAAAAACGGTGACTCAGAGAGTTTCTTCCCTATGTCTCATTGTTAATTGAACTTATTGTGTAAATACTAAATATATTGAAATAAAATTAAAACTATGAAACCGTATCACCGCTTCCAATTGTCAATCACCGATCCACCACACTGTACCAACTCTCAATACCACTCCACCAACACTGTACTTCAACTCTCATACCACTCCACCAACACTGAATTCAATAACGAAAAAAAGTTCAGTAATTTAGTTGAAAATATCGTCGCTATGCAGTATATTTTAGTTTAGAGAAAGTGCACATAGAAAAAGACACACACTAATAAATATAGCGCGCGGCAAACAATAGCTGAAGCATCTAGTACGGTTCTGCAAGTGTTGCTGTGTTGTTGGGCGGGGTACTGCTTGCCAACCTATCTACAATGGTAATGATTCCACTGCAGATTTGAGTGAATTTAACCGTTTTATCTGGAACACTTTGTATGGTAATAAGGGCGGTGGTGAAAACTCGAAAAAAAAAGTAGAAAACATGATAAATATCCGTTCCTCGCTAGCGAAGAAAAATAGCAATCGACGTTATGGTGTCCTAAGCGTTGAAACCGATAAGAAAAATCAAATTTATAGTTTATATCCGTGTGAAGAAATGGGAGAATATGAAGAATTAAAAAATGATATAAGGATCAAGCGCGCGCCACCATGCAACAATTGAGTGTACTGATTGGGATAAATTTAGGGTAAAACTTGGAAATAAAGTCGGAGGAAATGTACGCACCATTTGTGATATTTTTATAAAATTAGTTTTTAAAAAATATTTTTATAAATTTTTACAGTGTTTAATGCGTAGAAACACCGTGACTTACTTAGATCGATTCTATCTTTCTAACTGTCTTTCGATTTAATTATTAACTAATCATGATACTGCGAGCAACGTAATCCCTTTTAATCATTCGATGAGTAGCCCTGAGTGCCACCACATGTGGTCATAGTAATGACTCGCTTTGGTCCCTACCACACAATGTCGACATGGGGAGGCGACACGGAACCCTTCGCATCCATGCAACGGTGATGTTTGCAATATTCGTAAATACCGGTAACGAAAACATCGCTCGTGACTAACCTGTCCCTTCAACCACGCCACACTAAAACTAAACACATTATTTATTAAATATACTGAGTATAACCATAGGGATTCTTATCTCTAATAGGTGTATCTTCTCATTCATAAATAAATGGTGAAAAATATTCTCATACATAACCCGCCGAACAGTAAGGTGTGTTTTTTAAAAAAATATGCTCTACTCCCCCCTTTGAGTATGGTAAAAATTAAAATTAGCCTACTCCCCCCTTCGTGTTTGGAAAAAATAAAAATTTAACTTCCCATTCTCATAAATAATCTCATAAAATGGAGGAAAAGCTAGTATAAATAAAAGTCCATTATTATAGCACCCACCAGGTGGGAGCACCCGTGTAGCCGTGGCTTCCCAGAGGGTGGTGGTATCATTTTGACTCTTATATACTAATGTGGGAGGATCAGAAAACGATTAAGCTTGTAAATGAATTAAAGTTTAAATTTTGAAAATCGGTCCCAGAATGTCCTGAAATGCCAAAAATGTTCCCATGTTAAATCCCATAGACAGCTTCACTTGAAAGATGTCTAGGGGATTTAGCATGAAATTGTGGCGGTTTTTTTTCGCAATAAAATCAATATTGACACATTTCACTACATAAGAAAGGCTTTTCATAATAATGAACAGTACCCAAGTTTCAACATATATCGTATTAACTCACACGTCTGCGAGTACATCTATATAAATTATTAATTATAATTTACTAATTAGTTAATCAAATAGTGGCAGATAAATAAATTAAAAACTATGTTGACATTGGTATAAACTACTTTCAGGCATGGGACAGAGCTTCAATAACAATGACGTTTTTGAATATTATACTTGCTTGTCTCATGATACTAAGATCGGCCTTTCGCCAAGTGCTTTGCCTTGTGCGAAATTTTGCACCTAGCATTTAAATACAAGTATTTAGAATACATTTACATGTAATTAATCAACAGGGCCTAGGACGAAATACGAAATTTCTATGCGACTCTTGGTCGATGTTGTAAACGTTCAAAATGGCCAGGAAAGTCATCATTGCTTATGAATGGCTATTTTTCCCAGACAATTCCCAAGTATTTTCCTTCAATGTTAGTAACAGGAGAGTTCAAATTTATATTGAGGTACAAGTTGCATTAGTGAATAATATATAGTAAATAGTACAATGTACATGTTTGTGTCATCTCTCGACAAAACACCAATTCTGCCACACGTATATCATGTAGAACCAGACCAAACTGCGCTGATTCGCAAATTGATATGGGTCTTCCCTCTTTTTCACGGTTAACCCGATTGTGTCAGGTGATGATTAACGCACACGTACAGCATAGCGTGTATTGGCATTGTGTCTCTCAGGGGAGTGAGCATGTAAACATCGTGACAAAACTGTACTTATGTTTTCTTTTGTAGCGTTTAGTTGATCTAGAATAGACATAACATAGAGTAAACAAAAGTAATCTGACATTTATCAAACACGTTGACTGATATCACATGAAACTCGCATAACCTCGTTTCCTGTGAAATCAGTAAACTCGCTCAACAAATGTAAGATCCTCTGTATATAATATACTACAATGATAGACATTCGTACAGCCAATGTATAATTTTGCTATATATTACAATATGTTGTCAGTCTACTTTACAGCAATCACGAGTCACGACAAGTATGATAATGTCTACTGGTGTAGCACACTATTTTGACAGGTATGGCACGGAATAAAACTTCACGAGTGGAAGTGTACCTCCGTTATTTATAGGGACTTTCCCGCGGTGCGACCAGCTTAGGTTTTACCGCCATAGTTTCATGCAATCCAATCATACTTGGATTTATTGTAAACAGTTTCCATGAGTACAGCGTACATTGTTTATATTTATGTGAGCATGTAAGTTCATTAAATCAGAACACAACAATTAATGAGCACACGATGTAGACTGGCGGCATGCATAGTGGGATAACTACAGTTTGCCAAACCAGCTAATATGCGGCAGTATGT